>CM057098.1:12222500-12717500 GCA_029959045.1 Taenioides sp. WSHXM2023 | reverse complement strand
CCAGGCAGCACCAGGCCAAACCACAGTCTCTTCTCCCAAGTTTTCTTTTTTTTTTTTTTGGTAAATCCGCTCTACTTTTTGCAGGGTTGTAAGAGCTGTTGAAAATCTTCACTTTTTTCTTGGATCCTCCTTGTCAACATATGACAAGTCTTACAAGTACAAGTGAAGAAATACTCACTTCTGAGGCAACCTAAGCTCAGCTATATGTTTTTCCATGTTGAAACTTGTTCAAACCATCACTGGGCTATCAGATGGTGACAAGGAGGAGATCGCTGCTGGAGTAAAGGTGGATGCAGGTAGTCCAATGATTACAATTTAGTAGACAGTACAGTTGTTTGTTTTGGTTTTTTTTACTTTAAGGAAAAAGAAATCTATGCCAACTATTCAAAAGGGGGTCACAGAAAATAGTGGCAATTGGAACACTACTAGACTATTATTCCAACTCATATTAAGCTAAAATTATATTTAAGATGTTGTGTTGATGAACTAAAACATGCAAGGGACAAGGCATTATGGGTAATGACTTGTTACGTCCCATATTTGTGACTGGTAAATTATTAAATTGTGCCAGCATCTGACCATATCTCACCATGGAGAATTCTTTTTGAAACGAATTTTAAGGAAATCAGTAACATCGCCACAGAGACAAACGGGGCAATTCTAGTAGCAATGTGAACTGTTAACTGAACTCCAACATGCATCAATCAGTATTATACTTTTTGTTACATATAACTATCCAATAACCATCTTTAATCCACAGAATTAATACAACCAGTCTAATTTGGAGTTAACCCATTTTCTACTGCACTGTTCCCAAAAAATAGAAAGATGATAAGCCAACCTAATTTGCTTATTAATTGTTTTCCACACATTTAATTATTCAGAACATTTGATTTATTAATGCCACCAGGTAGTGACAGAATATCAGCCAATGTGTATCCAAGTCTGTATGCATCTCTCTTATTACCTCCGCCAAGGAGGTTATGTTTTCGCCTGAGTTTGTTTGTTTGTTTGTTTGTTAGTTAGCAAGATAACTCAAAAAGTTATGGACGGATCTTGATGAAATTTTCAGGAAATGTTCCTAATGGTAAATCCAACAGATGATTAAATTTTGGTGATGATCCAGAAGAAATCCTGGATTCTGGATCACTTTGAAAACTGAGCTGCTTGGCGGAGGTCTGCGCTCTCTGAGTGCTTTTCTAGTTAATTATGCGCTTGTTTATGTCTGTGCTAAATAAGTGCTTTTCATTCATTGAGACATCTGGTCAATCAGTATTCATTAATTCATGTGATAATGACACTTGACCTTGTCTCATGCTCACAATAATTCAAGCAATAAATAAGCGTAAAAAGCAAGTTATGTAATAACTGTTGACTATTTACATAACTGTTAATTGTAAAGTGGAGTAGATCCATTGTTAAACCAAAATGAAACAAAAAGAACACATATTTTGTTATTTTAATTTGTAAATATTGTCGATCAAGAAGCCTCCATTTGTCATATTTAACTTTAACTGGTTAAAACATATTATAAAAATCTCCAAGGCACAATAGAAATAATCATTTGACTAATAAAAAAGTAGTTGACTACTAAAATAATGTTGATTGAATTGAATGTTGAATTTTATGCAAGGTTTTATTTTCCACAGCTTAGATTTAGACAAACTTTATTGTTCCAAAAGGGAAACACAGTAGCTCAGAAATTACATTATGAGAACAGATTTTAATAACAAAGAGCATAATGAATTGAAATAAACTCTCTTTAAGTAGCTAAAAAATCTCAATGCTTGGGACCAGCCATTGCTCTTCTTGCACAATTGTATTTTGAAGTGTGAAGAACTTAATATTGTACTCATTGTAAGAGGATAAATAACTCTGAGGCAAAGGTTTCAACATGTTGCAAATCAATAGTGAAAGGACAGGTAGACAAAACTAGGAAAAACGCTGCATCACCTTGTGCCAGTTTGCAGTCCAGCTCTGTTATGGACCGTGTGAGTTTTATAAAAGTTATTTTCAAACACTCTCTGTCTATTTGTTGTGAGGAAAGAGCAGTCCAAAAAAACTCTTCAAGTGGACAAGTTTGAAATACTTTGATTTTATAACTTCTTTGGGAGGGAGGAAAAAGTAGGACAGGTAAGAACACAGGACACCAGTGCTGGCTCATTACTCTGACCACTGAAACAGAAGTGCACACAGGATGTCTTAAAACTCACTTTGGAAAACCACACGGACATAATTGCCAATTTCGTCACTGCATAGGAAAATTTTGTACTTTCTTTCACCATTTTCTTTGATGTGTGTGATCAAAAAGCAATGATCAGTGTGAAATAGGCTCAAAGTGAAGTGAGATGGTGTGGTGCGGCACAATGACCGCTCAGCCTCTGTACTCATTGGCTTTTATGATCTGAAGTTTGTGAGCGTGCACGTGTCAAAGTGTGCTCATGTTGTGACCAAAAGTGGGAGAAATTGATTCAAAATACTCAAATTACTGCTTTAGAAGTAGATTTTTGTGGTAATGACATTTTAATTCCAGTTTTACTTATTTTACTTTATTGGACTTTATTGTCCATGGTAAACATATTACTTGTCACTTGATTCCATTGCTGCAGTGTATTGTTTAAGCCTGTGCATCCTGATAAAACTTCTCAGTGCTTGCAAATGTACTTGATGTTGAAGTACCACAAAAAAAGTGAATAGACAGTAAAATTAAACACAAAAGTGAAGTGCAGGAATATAACCGTGTTTGTTGTTTTTGAGTAAACAACTTTTGATATTATCTTGTTGACGATATATTGCCCACCTCATGTCAGAATTGTCAAAACCGGACTCGCTAGGTTCAGTCATTAAAAAGTAATGGGTCATAAACAAAAACTTTATGAGAATTCACACACTGTAAAATCTAACACTAGGGTTAACTTGCATTCAGCTAGTTTACTTTACTCACAGCTACGAATTTGTGGATCTTAATGAATGTGGTAAAGTAACAGTTACGTTCGGGGCAAAAAAAAGCACATTACTTGTCAATTAGACTAAGGTCAACTTGAATGAGACAAATAATTTCAACAGTGACATATTATTGCCAAGAGTCCAGCTCCATTTCCCCCTCTGTTCATTCAGTCTTTGCCAGATTACACCTGTACACCTGTTTTGTTTCTTACAGCATTTTTTGAGACCAAAGTGGGGGAGCCTGGGTTGAGTTGACTTGGAATGACCGAGCGATATTATTTTATTGTTACACATGTTACGATGTGTTTTGAACTTATGCTGAACTAAAGTTTGGCTTTTCAAAGACTAATAAATATTCAAATCCTTGTGTACCTGATGCAGAGCTAAATGGCATTATTGTAGAATAGAACCTGTTTTTAAAGGTTACTGCATATTTCAGATTTGAGGAACTGACTGATTAGTCTCACAGCTTCACAACATGAGTTCTATGAATGAAAACTAACTCGCTATGCCTGGTTAGATGAAACAGGAATTTACTTACACTGAGGAATTACCTGTAAACTCAGCTTTAGATTCACAGTCCACTTTAATCATATTTTTCAAGGCAATCAGGTTCCTAGATCTTTTCAAGCAAGGTCTACTTATTTACAGTGCATCCATTTTCACCTCATATTTTTACCTTAAAAAAAGTTACTTTTTTTGGAATAATGCCTATTCATTCTCAGTATTTGTTATATCTCTGCGGGCCTTACCCTGTGGACTGGTCTCCCTGTGTGTTCGCTCCATCTCAAACGCTCTGTGGCTCCACTGCTCTTCTCTCTGGTCTCTGTTGGGAGGGTCAGACTCTGGACTGTCCTGTCTGGGCGGTGGTACTTCCCAAGACACCTTATGCACTGGGCTGAGCTCCGGGCGGCGTGGAGAGGACAGGGGCAGGTTTGGGGCAACACTGCATACTGCGATCCCCCGTCTGTTTGCCCCTCTGCTAATGTTAGACATGTCAGACAGGAAACTGCTCATCTGCAAGAGTGCAAGACAAACAATTATTATATTCGCAAAAATATGACATTACATTTTTATTATAGTCTGGATCACAATTAAAATCTTATCATGTACACTTAAAGGTGCACTATGTTGCGTTTTCTGATGGGAGTGTACACAACTTAGATCTGACCTGTAACTTGGCCTGGTGACGCTATCTGCTTGTCTCCATGGAAATAGAAGCGAGACAAGCAGGTAGCGTTACATAGTGTATATTTAAGAGCTTCATTTCAGTATATAATGTTGTTTCAGTTTTAGTCTAGGTTTCACAGCTTTTGCTAAAATTTATGCTAATTTTTTTATTCTTAGCCTCTTGCATTTAATAATTTGGCAGTCGTGAGAACTTTAAAATAAAAGTAAAGAAAGGCAAATCAAAATTAATTTCCTTTGGGATAAATAAAGTATTTACCTATCTATTTATCTATCAAGATTGTCAAATTAATATAAATATGTAGTTTAACCCCCAAATGAGTCCTATTTGGATAATGAATAGCACTAAGGTTTCCACTAAAATAAAAACTAAAACTAAAAAATGATGTTTGGGATTTCATAATTTATATGGGAATTGCGTTTGTAACGCCCTGTGTGGTGAATGCTGAAACACTTGGATTATTCTGTCAGAATAAAAAATAATACTCAAGGTGTTTGCCTAAAAGTTTGAAAATGGTTAAGATGGAAGTAATTCTCTTTGTATACCTGACTGCTGTCACTTGGTGCAGTCTTATCTCCTCTCAGGGTGGGGCCGCTCAGAGCTCCAGGCAGGGGTGAGTGGGCATTGGGGCGCACCATGACCTGAGGTGGACCCCCTGTGTTTCCTCCCACCTCTCCATATGTGCTTGTCCCTGGAGAGCCAGACACCCGCACTGCTTTAAACTCAATGCCCTCTGCACCCATCCCAGTCTTGTGCAGCATGTAGCTTGTTTCTATGGAGATGGCAGAGACCCCCAAGATCGTCTGAGAAGGTCCAGAGTCGGAGTCTTTCCTAAATTTGATTTTTTTGCGAAATATGACGAAAAGAACA
Organism: Taenioides sp. WSHXM2023; assembly: GCA_029959045.1. Lineage (NCBI taxonomy): Eukaryota > Metazoa > Chordata > Actinopteri > Gobiiformes > Gobiidae > Taenioides > Taenioides sp. WSHXM2023. Next base: position 12,712,495 of record CM057098.1, on the reverse strand, counting down.
AGGAGAAGGAGGATGACAAAAGCGAGCACCCCAATGCCAATGATCTCTCCCGGTCCCACATACGACAGGGGCTCAGCCTGAAAAACAAACAAATAGAAAGTACAGTGTTTTTTAGGCATAAAGAAAAAGTCAATAAGAGGTGAGCACAAAATCGTCTAATCTAAGACTTCAACAGTACTGTACACTCTACTGTGGTCATCTGTGCTCGCCTGGGACACAGAATACACACTTCTCCAATAGACTGGCGAATCTCCCCGAGCTCAGCTATTGATTGACAGATGGATTTGCCATATAGCCAATATAGCTGCTTAAGAGGTAAAAAAAAATATGGGACTGAAAAACATCATGAATTTCTGCAGAATCAATGAGCAGGGACAATGAGCAGGGACTAAACCAGTGAGAGAAGAGTTGAGTGAATTTTGATTTTGTTCTAAATGACGGATGCTCCTTCATTTCACCCTTCGTTTTTGGAACACTGAAATAAACAAAACTGATTGCATGGCTCATCTATGTGTCATCACTCTATAAGCAGATCTTGGGCCAATATGGTGCTATTCAGAAACAATTTGTCTAAAAATAGATTCTACAAATTGTACAAAAACTCGCAATCAGCAAAGAAGAGCAAGCAATTCCTACCGCTTTGCATTGATTTATCCCCATTCTCAAGGAAACCATGGGTAACACATGGACACACTGACGGTCGCTGATTATCAAAGGCTTCTACAGACGCATGGACAATATGAACTAGAACATTTAAGCATTAAAAGTTTTCAGTCTCCAAGGTCAAATTCTGTCTAAAAGCAATCATAATCTACAGATCTTAATGTACAGGGCGTTTGTTCTGACAGTCATAACCTTTAACTTTATAAAATTCACTTGCAGCATTTCCAACTAATTAAGACAGAGCAACACAAGGTTTAAATAATGCAAATAAAAATGTATTAAAAAACAAAAAAAACCAAAACTTCAGGGTGCATTATATAACTTGGTAGGGCGTCTGTCACCTACTTTTCTTTATGGAGATGTTGCAGGGAAATCAATAACGTCTACACAGAGAAATGCTTTCCTTCAGAGTTTTATATTTACAGAAGTAGAAAACAAGGCATATCTTGTCTCTGTTATAAATATGATTATTAAGTCAACAAGAGCATAAAATCTCCAAAATAAAAAATGATTTCATTGAGTCACTGCAAAGACAAAGACACCATGTTTGTGCATAGTTTTTGGAGGCTGCTGCTCACTCAGACTTCTCCTTAACCTCATCCACTGTGCCAAGTTCAATTGCAAAACATAATGCAAAAAGAAGCAATTTAGCAAATTCTGTTTCCTTTTACTTTTAACTACAGACATGATCCATTAAACATTAAATTATATGTAAACAAAGTAATGATTATCATAAGAGGGGGTATTATTAATTAAAATAACTTTAATTGCTTGCATATTTTATAAAACAGCTCCCTAATTTTGTTTATTTCCCCTTGATTTTTGAGGTTGTCATTTTAGTCATGCATTGTAGCGTTTAAAGGTCCTATATTACACAAAATCAATTCTTACTGGCTGTAAGGCATGTTATAATTTCGTTACCTCCTCAAAAACATACCTGGAGATGTGTTTTGTTTCCTTCACACACATTTGAGTCATCCTCTATTATTAGTCTGTCTACATCTATAAACCTAAAAATGCTCTGTTCCACTTTGTGATGTCATGAAGCGGTAGTTTTCAAGTTAACAGCGCCTTTTACCTTTAGTTTACTAGAGATTGGCAATTCCAGGACTGAAATCATCCAAATGATTCTAGTGAAGGTGTATGGAGTATAAAAACACAGTGGTGCACGTCCTGTATTACCACATGACATCACAAGGTGGAACAGAGTGACTCCAGGTCTGTTTGTGATGAGGAAACAACATTAAAACATAGATCAGAAAATAGTGGCCTGTATCTTGTACCTGTGTGTCGTCCAGCAGCTCTCCAGGCGCCTCATCACTGCAGAGCTCGCCCTCGAAGCCCTCGGAGCAGTTACAGAAAAACGACCCAAATGTGTTGATGCACTCCCCATTATCACTGCACTCCTCTTCGTCACATTCATCAACATCTTCATCACATCTGCAGACAAGTACAGACAGATAAATGGCTATGGGAGGCACCATCAACAATCATTAGAAAGGCTAAATGAAGGTATTATATTCAAGGATGTGTCCATTCTTTTTGCTACAGTTTTACGATGTAGTAATCAGTGAGATTTATTGCAGTAGGTAGACTTTTATATATTATGCATTCTAGTGTCACGATACAACATTTTAAACTTGATTTCTTGCTAAGGAAAAGGCTCTATGCTTGATATTGATTTTGACCGCCGACTGATTTTGCTTTTTGATAACAAAAAGCAAATTTTATTTACATAATAGGATGCAGTTCACAACAAGAATCATAATAGTCTTTAATAATACAATGTAGTGTCAAATAACCTCTTTCATGGCTGAAGACCATTCAATAACTATTTCCAATTTTCTCCTATTTATGAAAAATAGTATAGTAAAAATAGTAAAAAAAAAATAGTTTCAATACTTTTTTACGACTGATTAGTATCTGGGTCTAATATATTCAGCATTACTAATCAATTTGTACATATACTAATCTGCAAATTGCTAGATTAAAATTTTCCAATATATCGCTTTCTTTTAGATCAGATATGACTGGTATTTTTGAGCTACTGCAACTTGTTGGTTTGATACAACAAGTAAAAATTATAATAATGATAAAAATAATGTTATAAATCTTGTCTTTCAGTAATTGTTCTTCCTAGTCCTGTTTCAGTGTACTTTTTGAGTCCTTGCTTGAACAACCTTAGCTGTTTTGCTTCTAAGACATGAGCTTCTGTTCAGTGGCAGGATTACCCTTTCACATCACACGTATCCATATCTCATCATTTCATGTACGTTGTCCTGCTGGGACATGCAAAATGCATGTGTTGCTTTTCAATTATCGTTTACAGTTCCAAAGGGGATAAATGTGCTATAAGAGGCGAAAAGCTCCTACAGCGGCATTCCTGTAGTGCTATTATGTATGAGCACATGACTGAGGAAGATTACAGTTGTCTAGGATTCTCATAAATATTATACATACTAATAGATTCATTTTCAAACTCTTATTTTCCTCAAGGGTAGCAGAATATTGAAGACTGTCAGATGAACTGTCACTTCCAAAACATATGCGCTTGGAAAGCTTTAGTCACATTCATCTAGTATGCACTATTTGCACACTTGCCAAAAAAATATCTTCTACAATTTAAACAAAATAAAAGCATTCAGTTGATCAAATATTTGAAAATGTACAGCTACAAACTTTCACATTCAGTAGCCAAGCAGCCTGTAGCCTGTAGCAGTTTTGAAAAAGTTTGTAAATTTAAAATATGTGATTTCAATACATCTTTTTGCCTTCAAAAGCAAATTTAACATGTAAGAAAAACCTGCCCCCTTGTGGAGTTTGCTGTAAACTACTCAATACAACACGTGGGTTAGATGTGTAATTAGAACAGCAGCGAGATAATAATTATAGGTTTTCCACACATATATTATTTGGAATTAAATAAGAACCACTAATTTAATTCATAAAGGGACACAGAACGCAGCACGGCTGAGGTAGAGTGCTAATTTCAATTAATGAATGGGTTTTATTGAGTAAGTGACATATAAGTGACCCATAAGTGACAGGAGAAACGTGTGTGTCTTCTGTCCATTATGTTTTCCACAGTGAGTAATTAAAGCCTAAAGCATCAGTGTGTGTTTGCAGGGGCTTTCTTACTTACATAAGACCCCTCAGTCCTTTGGGACAGGAGCAGAAGAATGCATTGCCCATAGGCTTACAGTCACCGTCATTCTGGCACGGGTTTGGCATGCAGGATGTTAGCTCAACTTCACAGCGCCCCCCAGTGAAGCCTGCATTGCAATTGCACATGAAGCCTGTTGGAGGGGGAGAAGGAAAATACCATAACACTAAAACATGCTTTCAAATATTGTTTTGTAATTGATTACTTACAATAAAAATGTCCCCAAAATAACTGGTTAGTAACTGTTTTTCTTAAGTTGAACATTTTCTAACTTTAATAACTTTTAATGCATTTTATAGACCATCTCACTGAAAAGAAAATATCTTTAAGCAACATATAGCTTTCAGATATTTACTCAAAAGGTATATTTTATCCTTATATGTTTAATTTGAATTCATATCATACTTGTTTAATGACTTTGACAAAGTATATAAACCGCTGCCTGTAAAATGTGATTAATTTAAAATTAATGTGATTAATTTAATTAATTTAAAATAAGTATAATTGGCACAGCCCTATGTAAAAGTGACACACAAGTTGTCTATATTACAGACCTCCAGAAGGCAGGCTGCTGCAGATGGCGCCGTTGAGGCAGGGCTGACTAACGCAGGGGTCCGGGTACAGCACACATCCCAGTTTGACCTCGCTCACACCGGCTATCTCTGCGTATCTGCTCCTCTTGTTCTGTAGAGGCAGCTCGTTTCCGTTCAGCGTCAGTGAACCAAGGCAGCCCTGAAAACCATCCTGGGCTCTAGGTGGAGCCCTTGTCACACGATCGCCAAGTTCAGCCTGGCCCCTGCTTGGTCCAGGACTTGGCCTTTCTCCTAAACCATTTGGGGCTCTTACTTGGGCCCCAAAGAAGAAGGAGGAGTCTGGAGCCAAAGGCCAGAGGCGGACGGGGGCTCTGGCAGCTCTGCGCCGCTCCACGTAGCTGTCATCTAAAGACAAGAGCGTGTAGTTCCTGGTCAACTCCAACGATACAGCATGCCACAGACCGTCGTTTATGGGCCTCCCGGAAATACCCATAATGCCTAGAGTGTTGTCACAATCCAACTGAAACCACAGACGACCCCCCTCAATCTGTCAAACCAGAAGAAAAGGTTAGCTAGTTAAAATAAATTCAAAGAAGACATATTAAGCTTTTGTCTGATATAGTTTAAATCTATGACATCTGTGACATTTTAAATCATAATATTGATGTAAAATGGCAAAGAAACAGGTGTGCTGAAAACTGCTGAACTGTTTTTCTCCCTAATTGTATGCCGCCACAAATGGAGTAATGGAGTCTTGAATGTAGAAGAATAAAGATTACTGAAACATGCATGAATCAATCCAAATAAAATTTGAGTAGGTAAATTGAGAAGGGAAAACAATTATAACGTGGTTTAGAGCATGGTTTTACATTTTAACACTAGAGTAAATTCACTGTAATGGTAGGATTAAGATAATGTTACCTTAAGCATTGTACAGGGATTAACACGTGTGAACATGATCACTCCTCGTCTCTGAAGGGTTCGTATCCTCAGACCAAGTTTCATTTCTCCACTCTGATTGCTCTCTGTTACCCTGTACTTGATGTAACTGTTTCCAGAAAAACTCAAGGAGGTTTGACCTGTGGTAATATCATTTAATGAATCTGACATATCACAATCAGTAGAGAGTAAGTGTCTTACAGTATGTATGTGATTGTACCTGCACAGTTGTCCAGTCTTTCAAGCAGACAGTGGCAGACAGAGGGCGTTGTAGGACCAGAGCGCACACACTGCATGTCTGAAGGACAGGACTGGCCTTCACAGAGCTCTATTGGAGCGTGACACATCCCTCCTATAAATGAAATTGTGTGTTAATACTACTACAGAATATACTATGTAGTGGTTCCTAACAATATCAGACATTGTGGCCCTTGCATAAGATAACAACCTGGACTATACCATGGCATACAAATTAAAAATACTATGTGGAAGACATATAAAAGAGAAAATAACTTGACACACTGACGGAAATGTTAAATATGCTATTTGACATGGATAACAGAAGTTCTGTGGCAAATACTGTGATGTGACATTCAAAATATGTATGCACTCATTTATATTAAGTTTAAACAGTGACACTCATTATTGTGTACTTATTATTTTCATGACTATTAACATCAGGACCAAACTTTTTATTACCATTCCTCTAGTATGTGACCAGCTTTACGACATTATACTTTCTGAATGAAAAAGCCCTATCCTAAACCCTAACTTAATGTGACATAAACATTTAAGTTTTTTCAAAGTATAGACTGATCAGAATTTCCTCCATAATTCTCACAAATCACATGTTTTCTTTTAGTTCTTACAGATACCTGAAAGACTACAATGATTACTTTACCAAATCATTCTTAAGATCCCTAATCGACTGTGATCATGTAAAAATCTACCAGGACAGGTGCATGTCTCGGATCGTCCAAATCTCGGTGACACCAGGCTGACCCTCTCTGTGCTATAGGTCACCAGAGATGTCCCATCCATCTCTAGACGTGGCTCGCACACTTGGTCTCCACAGTCCAGATCTCCAGAACATGCATTGCTCAAAAGCACAGCACCGGAAAGCACTCCCCGGATCTGCCCCTTCGAAGATGCTTCTTCCAGCTTTACAGACATCTCCGGTTGTGAGAAAAATCCACTACCTGCAAAAAGTGGAAACAAAATATACACATTTATACTCAAAATTATGAACATGGGAAACTACTAATTTTACAGAATAGCTACTAATTCTCATTTATGTTGTAAAAAACATATGCATTCCCTAGTTCCAACTTTGGACCAGATCAGTTATACAGTAGCTATGTTTATTTGCAAATATCCAATCATTATCTGGCTTCTGGCGTTATCAGATTATTGAAATACTGTATCATGTAGCCGGTTACATCCGATGTGAGTATCTGGTTTCTTTCTGGTTGTTCACACCTGTGCAGCTTTTGATGAGGAAAATTATGCAAAAAAGAGCAAACAAATGTAGCAAAAAAATAGAAAATGTTATTTTACAATTCATTGTTCTTTGTCTTCAAAATACAAATGCAACAGTTTCTCTAAAAATCCAATCCTTTAGGGCATGTAAACGCACACCAAATTATGAGGAGCAAAAACAAACACTACATTGTTGTGCTGATTAAGAAAATACTCAACAGTAGTTTATAGCAGACAATATAACAAGTAATAACACACAAATAAATAAATTTGCAGTCCTAAACTGTACTAAAATTACCTCCAAATATCACTTAATTAGTCATCTATTTGTTATCCATCATGGCCGACACCTCTCACCCTCTGCACCGGACTGTAGAGGAACTGAGCAGCACCTTCAGTGGCCAACTGAGGCACCCTCAGTGCAAGAAGGAACGCTACCGCAGGTCCTTCATCCCCACTGCTGTCAGACTGTACAACTCCACTGTTTAACACTTACAATAACCTGTGCAATAACCAGTGCAATAACCTGTGCAATAACCAGTGCAATAACCTGTAACCATGTCACCTCATCAGTAACCGCCTCCACTGTCCTCAGATTATATATTTATATATTTGTATATTTGTATTCTTTTACATATATATATATATTATATAATAGATATGTTTTATTATATATTTACATTTCTTTCACTCCCTGTACATAAGAGCTACCTGATGTTGTAAATATGTTAATATTTATTGTGATTTTATTTTTTATTTACTTATTGTTCTGAGTGTTTGCACAATTTTTCACAACTTTTTGCACTATACTGTCCCCTGACTGTGAGCTTCTGTCACAAGTGAATTTCTCCTCTGTGAGATCAATAAAGTCTTATCTTATCTTATCTTATCTTATTTACTACCTGCTGTTTCCGGTCTCTCCAAGGACCAAAGCAGATCCACGTCGGGCGTCCCAATCACGGGCTTTATACCCAGAATGTGCAGAGGGTCTGGTTGTCCCGGCGACCACTTCCAGCCGGCTATCCCACGCAACATTAGTTTTATCTGGCCCAGGTAGCGGCCGAGTAAGTCCTCCGGGGAGAGAGTCCTAAAACGCAGGGTCAATGCACTGCGTAACAATACATCTGTGATCTGCTCCACCAGCACAGAAACATCAGCGATCACCGCAAACCGACCGTCACTCACTGTGGCGTTCATCTGGTACCTGCCAATGGGACAAGATACTATTATATTACAAGATATTATTATATTATATTATATTTAACACAAATATGCATCATATTTTTTAAAAGTTATAAAAAGGCGTGGAGGAAAATGGAAAAAGAAAACAGAACTATTGTGTCTATACTGTGAAATCTTATAAATTACATAAACAGTGTAAAAAAATATAAATAAATACATGCAATATTTGCAGTATACAAGTTGCAATATTTGCAAAATACAAGTTAAAATGAAATTCATAAATATAATCATGCCACTTTTCACAAATGACAAAGGAAGGTCAAGAGGAGTGAAAAGTTACTCAAGTAAGTGATATTATTGTATTTTGCATATTTTGTGTCTTATTCCATTTGGTGAGAATTTGAATTACCACTGCAAAGGGTCAATGCAATTGTGATTTCAATATTGAGTTACCATAAAAAATGTAGTATTATTTTCAGCAGGTGACAAAAGTTTAGTAAGAATGTTAATAATATTGCATTTGTAAGAAAACTGAAAAATATTGCAGAGGTTTCCAAAGCATATTTATCATGTGTGACCCAATTTTCTGACACGCGTACCTGCCTGGCTCCAGTCCCGGTAGTGCTATGATGCTGCCATCTTGTCTGTTTATGCTGAACATGCTTTTGGGGGGAGACTTCTGCGTAAAGGAGAGGACATCATTGGGGTCTCGGTCGGTGGCGTAGATTTGACCAATGGGACCACCTTGAAACGTATCAGTCACCATCACAATAAAGATTTCGAGGGGTGACACAGCAGGCTTGTACTGGCTGTTTCCAATCACCCTTAAGAAGAGCCACGATGAGGTAGTGAGGCGAGGCTTACCAGAATCACTTGCCTAAAAAGGAACAGAAATTAGTCTAAGCAATGAGTTTCTCACTTGCACATATTGAACTAAGTTAGAGATCCCACAATATCAAATTTTTGTGTTAGAATTATTGTGAGGAAAATAACAATTTAATGATGATTCACAGTTTCCTTTCATTTCCATTGTGTAATAGGTAGAATAGATTACAATTCCTTAAGTATGTGACTAGCTTTATAAAATCAAACTTTCTGAAAGATAACTTTAAATTAAAAGACATAAACAGCCAGATAAAAAATAAAAATCTTTACTTTTTGGTATATACATTAAATTGTATTATTCTGTTTCTTCTTATTTTGTTATTCCTTTTTATTTTATTGTGCACTCATGGTTATTGAATTGAACAATCAGCCACTATTATATTTATTTCACCTTACTGTGGCATATCATATCACATCATATTTGCGTTCAGAGACAATGAATCCCAGTATATAGTATAATCCCCAAGATAAATTGGCTATTAGTTTGCACCTCTAATTCCTTAAAAACTCCCAATAAAGTTTAAACAAACAGATAAACAAACAAATAAAAAGTCTATCCTTTTATATCTGATGTCCTCAGGCAAAAATCCATAAAACTATCTTATATATATAAGAACACAATAATAACTGAATTTGCTATTTCTTTTGAACTGTTTTCACACCTTTTTTCCACAGATAGTTGCAGATCTTTTATTTTTTTCACCAAAACCTTACATCTGCTTTCAGTGACAAATCACAGTACAAAGAGCTCTACAATAACCACCTCTAACTCCTTTTAAAGATCCAATACTATTGCTATTACTATAAGACTGGTGCTTAGTTGGTACTGAGAGATAAACACACAAAAGACAGTCCTAATAAAAGTGTTGTGTCCCCAGGCAAAGAAAGATAAAACGAAAAGGACAAGCCTTCCCTCTAATTCCAATAGTCCAATAGAATTATACAAGACCACATATTTAACCTTGCGACTCACATAAACGATTTAACAGCTTACATTAAAAAGATTGAGGCAGTAATGAATAAGACTTAACTAAACCAACAAATCCATATGCTCCACAGAGTTTTTTAAGGATAATGTTTTAGCCTAACCTGTATTTCTAAGGTGAATTCTCTTGGTGAATCAGGTCCAAGCACGCGGCTGGACCTCAGGGTGCCACTCTGGTCTAATGTGAAGAAGTTGCCCTCGTTCCCAGAAACAATGCGGAACTCAAAAGGAGGACCGTTTCTGGGGGAGTCTTTATCAGTGACGGACAATCTCTGGAGAACAGAGCCGACAGGTTGGTTTAACTGGAGAGAAAGAGAAATTATAATGTTGGCTTGGATAGTCTCTTAAGATTTGTATAGAACAAACTAAATACATATTTACTATAAACATTTATGACATTGTTGACCAAAGACCTAAAATATGCAGTAACTATTATGTTCATTTTTTTCTCTTCTGGTATTCTCAGAAGCTCATCAACTGACTCTTGGTGAATCCTGGGACAAGGACCATATTGACTTGTAACTCTTTCCGGATTCAATAGCTTTTTATGTAATATTTATCAAAGCTGTTGAAACCAATTATAATGTACAAACACAGAGCTTAAACTACTATTGGTCCCACCACAGTCTGATCTGTTTTTGTTTGCTTCATCAAACTGTTCATTATTCAACTGAGTCAACCCACTACAGACTGAGAAATTGAGGAGTCATTTTGTACGGCTCAATTTTCTGTCATTTGTTGCAGCTTATTTAGGGTGAAATCTCTGTTGTTATTTAAAATTCTATTGTAGTTGTGAACAACTACTTATTTTGCATCTGCAAATATATAGTTTTTCCCACTGCTGATGCATGTTTTTTTCAAATGGCAACAAGGCGTTACTAATAAATCTAATTTATCTCACCATACTAATTTGGCTGTCTAAAGGCTCTTTCAGTAGAATTTGTGGTAAGCTATGTAAGACATTTAAAAGTAAATTGAAGGAAATAAAACATATATAATTGAACTGAACTGAATAATTATTAGGGGTGGGCGATATTAACACAAAATTATTTGTCAATATTTTTAGGAGTATCCTCATAATAATCTGATACTGTATTGTATACTTTTTTACCAGATAAGATATAAACACAGTTTTACACTTCTTGACTGGGAATGTCAACAAATAGACTATTTTCATCTACATATTTGTGTTATTCTTACCACTGTAACACATGAGTCAATTTATAAAGTGTTATAAAATGTATATATAGATTTGGAGAGTGGTTAACTGTGGAACATTACCTGTATAATAGCTGTTGAGTTGGGAGGCATGAAAACCGGAGCGTTGTCATTTACATCTGCAATATCAATATTAATTGTGACAGTGGACGACATGGCAGGGGAGCCACTGTCAAAAGCCTGCACAGACAGAGTGTACCTGGATACCTAGAGACAGAGACAGATCCACCACAGTAATTTATCCAGTAAGCCATGTACTGTAAGCAATTTTGTCACAGTTGCATAATACGGGAGTGCGCTGGGCATGTGACCTTGAGCTTTTATGCCCGAGCTGATGAACCAGTAAATTGCTATTGATTGTTTATGAGATAGTGCAGACAGAGATTTATCCTTACTAGTTCTCGATCAAGGTGCTTATTGACTTTGAGCAGGCCTGTCACGGGGTCAATCCAGAAGTGGTTACTCCGGTCTCCTTTCATTATGGAGTAGGTGATCCGACCATTAACCTGACTGTCCAGATCCTCGGCCAATAACTGACAAACACAAGATAGGAGTAAGTAAGGCTGTGGATAGGCTTGTAGTAGCAGATAAATAGTTAGAACAGTGCACAGACTTGCAGAACACTACAACCACCTGCTCATCACTAGTTTTGCAATTAACCAGAATTAAGATCAAGATTTTCTTCACTGGGCATGTTTTTGTGTCCAGAATTATTAAGATTTAAGGAGTACACAAAGATATGAAGCTATATATGAAAAAGAATCAAGGGAGTGCAGAGTGTTATAGAGTCTAATCACTAATAGAAATGATCAGGTTAAACATTTGTGAATTTACCTTTTAAATATTTTAGAGAATCCCATATAATCAATAGGGAACACTGTCTCTTTCCTCCCATCTGAGAGTAAGACATCATCACAGTCTAGAATCTGAAAACCACCAATAGTTTTTTTTATTTGTTTGTGAACTGTGAATCTTAAATCCATAGCTCCAATTCATTTCCATAGACATTGCCCATTGTCAAACTTGTTAACCAGTTCATTTTGAAAGCACAAAGCCCATGAATGTCGTCTGAAAGTGGTCATAATCATTTGCCTGATTGATCCTAACTGTTTTGTGATATGATTACCCTGGTGACAGTTTGTCCAACAGCTGCGTCCTCGCTGACTAGAACATTATATATGTCCTGGCTGAAAGTGGGAGTGTTGTCATTGACGTCCATAAGTTCAATGGTGACCATGATTGCCGCGCTCAGAGGGGGGTTCCCATTGTCCCAGGCCTCCACTGTCAAGTAGAAGTCCTTACACACCTCGAAATCCAAGTCATCAGCCACTGTGATAGAGCCTACAAGATGAAAAGACTTTTATGACAATGCGCTCCATTAAATATTATGTTACCAAGGCATATTAACCAAGATTATGTAATGGTGGTATGACTTGTTAAAAAGTTTCATAAAACGACAATAACACCACTAGAGATGTCATGATATCAAATTGTTGTGTTAAGATTCTTGTGAGAATTATCGCGAATTTATGATTATTCACAATTATTAACACCGTGACCAAACAACAGTGAAATCCTTAACTTTCCCCATTTATTTCATTTATGAAAACAAACCTTCTGAATGATAAAGTAAATTTAATGCCACATAAAAAGATACAAATGGCATATAATTATTATTTTTTACTTTACTACAATTATATTGTGACCCAATTAGTCAAATGTATTTAACACAAGTAATCTTGACATTCCTATACAGGATGTGTTTTCTTTTTTTGCTGTTCAGTCTGAGGAAGGGCCATTTGTACTAATGCCAGAGACTGCAGTAGTGGAACAAATGATTAGTTTTGGTGATCACAATTTGAGGTATAATCAATTAAACTACGTTTTTCCATCTTTCACTTAGACTAGAAGATTCCTGCTTAGTGTCCAAGAAAGGAACAATACCTTTAAAACTGAAAGATTTAAAGATCAGTTTAGTTTTTTCTACTTCCAAAGAGTCATTCAAGGACAGAATGCTCTCAATATATCCCTTGTACCGGAAATGGGAAAGATAATAGGATAATAACATTCACTTTTCCCCATCAGTGGTCATAATGTTATGGCGTCAAACTGCATATTTAATGAATTTATGGCCAATGTCATTTTGCACTGAAGCTTGAAATGGCCACAGTCTCCTTAGTACTTACCCAATTTTCTGTCTATGGCGAACTTGCCCAGCTCATTGCCAGACCGTATGCTATATGTGATCTCAGCGTTTGGCCCAATGTCCGCGCTAGTCGCTAAGACACGCATCACCTCTGTCCCCACGGCAACATCTTCGGGAACTGTGACCATATAATCTCTCCTCTGAAAGACTGGTGCATTGTCATTCACGTCCAGCACTAAAATGGTCAAATCCACCTGAGGGAGAAATAAAAAACAGCAGTATTGAGTTTCTTACTATGTGCTATCAGCGCTGCCGGCTATGGGGCACTAGTGTCAGGGAGACAGAAGGGCTATAAACATTAATACAACTACTAAACACTTTGCTAACAAGATGAAGGACTGGGGGAAATCAATTGAGTGATGTGTCCAGGGAAAGCCAATAGACAAAGCAACATTCAGGAAGTTTATTATACGGGAGAGAGAGGCACATCGAGCTACTGAGACAACAGTGACAATATAAAAGAGAAAATAACTCAGGGTCACTTCCTAAGATTTACTGTAGGTTCTATTTCTATGCTTATCAAGGTAATTTAACAGCCCACTGAGATTGTTTTATCACAAAGTCAATGTTGGTCAAATAATGTTTTTACAGTAATGTATAATGGTCTACAAACTCAGAAAATACTATTTTCTTAAATTATGTTAACCCAATTTAAGACAATCTAATTATAATATAAAACATTTAACATAAACTTTTTAAATGGAAAAAGGTGACATGATATGTTAATTCCGGGTCAACATTTAATTTTGGGTATAAGTAAATAATTGTAAATGTCCGACATACTAGTTATAACAATGAAAGAAGACACAAACAAAGTGAAAACAGAATACAATAATATTTTGTATAAAATATGACTTTTCTTTTGCAAGTGTACAACAGCAGCAAAGAAAGCGCCCCTGCCCCTAAGCAGGAAGGTTGTGGGTATGATTCATTGCAGTCTGAATATCCTCTCTGCTACTGTAGGTTCTCAATAAACTGTTCACCAAACCAAAAAACTACAGGTTGCTGGAAAAGTCTCCTGCCAACCGCACCCCTGAACAAAACTAAGTGGAAGGTCAACAGATTATTGTAAGAGTAAAAAAGTAAAATATGTTTTATGTTGTTTCTTCAAAGTAATATATGAGTTTCAAGTTTTGAGCATGTTTTGTTCTTTTATTAATACTATTACAAGTTCTGCCTTGGAGACACTTTTATGCCCCTCACTTTAATTACATATTACAACTTGTCTTCAGTGAAATAAAACAACAGGCACGCTTGGTCCTGAAAGAAAGACTGTTTTATGATACTGATTATAGCTTATGCACTGCTTAGAAATTATACTGGGCAAAGTTAGCAATGTCATAGTGTACCAAAAAGAATGGCAGATTTATCCAGCTATAAAGCCATAATTTGACTTTATAGAGAGGCCTAAGCCAGTCTAATCTTTAGCTTGTATCGTCTTTTTAGGCTTCTTCTATAGCTCTGTTTCCTTCTCTATAACTGTCACCTTCCCCTATGTGGCCCATCCCGTTTTGGTGAGGCTTTATCTAAATTAAAATCTTAGCTTTTCTTATCTGATCTCCACAGTCAACAAACATGTTTTTATTCATCGGTTTGTGTTCTAGTCATGCGTAAGGACTGAAAAACAGATTGTGAAAAGCCAGGAAGATGTATTGCTATCAACATAATCTACATTTGATTATATGCTGCAAACATCATAGACATGTTGATGTGTTGAAATGACTCGACAAAAGGAGCTATGTGAGCACAATGCATAATATTATCAAGCCGTAAGTGCCCCCATTGCTACTAACCTGAGAGGACAGCGCCCCCTGTTGTCCCGCCTGGTCAGTTGCTTGAACTCGGATACGGTAAGAGTCACGGCTTTCTCTGTCTAGAGGCCTCTCGAGAATGACCACTCCAGAAATAGGGTCAATGGAGAAGAATCCATTAACAGAATCCAACAGGGAGTAAACGATTGTGCGGTTAAAACCTGGGTATTTACAAAAAATGAAATTAACATTAGCAATAAGTAAATGGCAAAAAGTGAATATATCATATATTTAAAGGTAAACTATGTAACTTTTCTGTGAACGGTCCGTCACGTCTTCATGGATATGTTATAGCTTTGTCTGGAATGTTCAGCAGTATGCCATATGTATGGAGACAATTACAGATCAGATCTGTGGAGATGGTGATCCCGCTCATAGGAACAAGTTTTTTAAAGTAGTTTTAGCTTTCGCCTTATCATAGATTCAATGCAGGAGCTGAACCTTAAACCATGGATCTTTTTGTCAGTCAAAAATGCCTTAATAAGTGAGTGAGTGAGCCATTGCTTCATCCTTATCTAGTCTGCAACTGGGAAATCACTTGTTAAGAAATAAAAACCTTGAGGCAAATTGGAACTGAGAGAATACGCCAAGTCCACACTAATATCACTTGCTCCTTTAGCCCCTTTCTTACCTTGTCTAAAATAATAAAGTTTGAGCTGAAGTACTAAGCAAAGCAGTCAACAAACCAACAAAGTAGTGAAAAACAACCATCTTATAATGAAATGGAAATAATAACATAGAGTGCAAGAGTGCATCTGCTTGATTTAAAACTTGTTCCAGGCACAACAACTAAATATTTAAGGCCAATGAAGTTAGCATTTGCCAGCTGTCTTCTCCAGACTATGACCCCTGTGCTTTATGTCACCCTCTCTCTCACTTGAATGGACTCACACAACACTGCTGTGAGAAAGTATTTGTCAGATTAAGTATTCACCTGCCCCTATGGTCTCACCTTCATCTGGGTCGCTGGCTTGAAGGCGTGTGAGCAAAGCTTTGGGCACAGCACTCTCATACACGCTCGACATGTAATGAGAGGAGGAGAAAGACGGCGCATTGTCATTCACATCCAACACCTTCAGAGAAATGTCAGAGCGACAAAACAGGCCTCCTCCATCTGTCGCCTGGGCAATGAGACGGTAGCTGGGTGTCACCTCGCGGTCCATTGTGGTGGCTGTACGGAGCTCGCCTATGAATGACAAAATGAAAGTTAGCTTACTGTATATAATATTAGTAACTTGTGCCAAAGCTCTGACATTCCATTAGTTTCAGGATGATGAACAATTAAGACGTTGCTATTAACAATTTTAAACCAAATATATTTATATATTTTGAATGGCGACTAGTCGTAAAACTGTCACCTAGACGAAGCTGAGCCCCAAAAATAGCTAAACTGATTACTAAATATTATAGTGGTACAGAGTATACTGCACTTTTTTTTTATATATGTTTGGTAATGATGATACAACAATGTGTAGGTGACCAATATATAAAATTAATATAAATTAATATAAATTTTATGAATGTTGTTTTGAAAATATATGAAATTTGAATATCAGGTATTTTTAATAAATAATTTTTGCATCATTTTTTATTATTTGAAATATTATTTATTATTAAAGAAAAACAATAATTGGGAATTTCCATTGTAAACACCCATGTACTGTATTTAATTGGGCTAGGTTTAGTTAAATCTGCTCTATGCCATGAAGCAAGTCAAAATATCAAGTGTATAGGTCAGGTTTTAATATTCAGCATGCCTGTTTTTGATGCTGTTCTAGAAAAAAGAACATCGTCCAATATTTAAAGCAAGCCGCTGCCAATCTCACCTTAGATAAAAAATATATAGGCGAGGGTGTGTTCAATCATCCCTGTGTTGTTTTTCCATGATAATACAAGATTACCTGTGTTTGCATCCATGTAGAAATCCTCCACACCAATACCAAACAGTGAATATTGAATCTCTGCACTTGATCCTGAGTCGGCGTCTGTCGCGCCCACCGTCAGTATTCCCTTGTTACTGGGAATGTCCTCAGGAAAAGATGCAGTGTACACCGCCTGAGATTAAACATAAGGTATAAACAATGAAATTAAAACTGGCTGTCTAAATTAATTGGCTATTTTAATGCTTCAACAACACAGAAATATACTCCCCTGCTATGTGCCCATTATATTTACTGACAGACCGAGTACAGCTAAGTGCCCTCTGTGATTCCACTTCTACCAGATAGTGCCTCTGGAAAGGACCTTGCTGACCTCAGTATTTCAACATAGAGACAATGGACCAACGAAAAGCTACAATGGTTTGTCTACAGAGGTTAACTGCAGACACATAGTACAGAGCGGTTCAAGATTACACATCAGGCACAAGTCATTATAGAATTCTATTAAAATGAGAATAATCTGTTATCAATTCACCATTGTTCTTTCATTGGAACACTTGAGAGTTGAGGCTGAACCTTGCAATACAGAAATAACCCACAAAAGATATGTGCACAATAAACCATTATCAATCATTTTTAGATGCAACTGGACAACATAGAACCAGATGATGTACTACAATGTTGTCAAATTCCTAAATGCGCATGTTCATTACCTTTAATTTACATAATAAATGACTGATAGTAGAATTCCAAATGGATTCCTTTTCAGTGATTTGAAGGTCTGTTTAAACACCAAATACTCTCACTGGCCCCTCTCAGAACAAAAGGAATATCAGACAAGAGCAGAGATACGGATTTCAAACAGAATTGGTAAAAGTTAAATAAAAAGTTAGATTTACTCCACTAATTAGCCTATTTGAAATTGGGGAATTGTGGATTACTGTTATATTCCCTAAGGGCTGTGCGGCTCAATTATCGTTTTTTTCTCCCATAGATCTAGAGGAGCCAAATGTAATATTTAAACCTGGAAAATTTAACTCATACCTAGATTGTGTTTTGTAAAATTATAATATATAATAATATTGCATTTACTAACAGAACCTGGATGGTAATTACTGTAAAAGTAATTAACTTGCCATTGTATGAATTTTTGCATGCACTGCAGCCATATGCCCAACACTTAAACCTGAATAAATGTATAATCTATATTTTATTTGCCTGAAATGCTCCACAGCATGGCATTAAAAAGGCAAGCAGGTGATGCCATCTTCCCCAGATCTATTCTTACTGCAACCCTGATGCAAGATATACTGTTGAACACTCCATGGAGACAAGCAGGTAATGCCGGACACCCACTGCAAAAGTTACACAGTCGCATCTTTAATATAAGTCTTTTAGCAGCTCATTTGAAAGACTAATTATTGCCCAGTTCATAAATTGGACTGTAAATTGGAGTTTTCTGTATACTGTCTCCTCATCACCACCTTTGTTTGCACCTTCTGCTCGGTGTTTATTCCGTGTTTAGTGAGTTTTGCTCCAGACCTGGTTACAGATGGGGCTGTTGTCATTGGCATCCGTGACAGTGACTTCCACAGCGGTGCGAGCCACATAGAGTCCGTCACTCGCAGTGATGTTGAGCAGGTACCAGTCCTGCTGCTCCCGGTCCAGAATCCCACTAACGTACACTTTCCACTCGCCCTGAACCAGAGCCAAACCAAACACGCCTCGCAAGTTCCCCCCTAGAAGAAAAACGCACAGGTCAAATCTGTCTGACTATATGTTACATTGCGTCTGTGTATATTTGTGTGTGAATGTGTGTATGAATGGGTGAGTGGTTCCTTGATGTAAAGCGCTTTGAGTGCCTTGAAAGTGGAAAAGTGCTATATAAAAATCAGACCATTTACCCCATATTTTTAATAAATGGTTGGACACTAAGAAAATAAATACAAAGTTGTTACCATATAAACATAACAATGATTTTAGGCATACTGATGCAGCATTTACCAATCACGTGGGTGACTTTCAGTGTGATCCGATACACAGGCCAATGCTGTTGGAGAACTTCCATTTAGGTGCTGTATCTAGGGCACTTACTGCCAGCTCAGTCCTTGTTATCTTAGCCTACGTCATAAGAGGTATAATACTCTCTACAATGGAAGATTAGCCAGAGTGGACTATACTATACAGGAATGGACTGCACTGTCACAATGTCTTCATCTATGTCTATGCATCTATAACAAATGCTATCTGATTAAGTTTAGACACTGACAAAATAATAACATTTAAGCTTGTGTTTTTCTGTCCCAACTTTGTTACAATGCTGGTAAACTAGGACATTTTTGCATTAGAGAAACCCTTGAAATTTCAATAAAATGTTACCTTTTATTTAGATTTGCATAAGATTATTCTTGGATTTATATTTTATACAACTGCGTCTTAACTCCTGACTTGGGGTTTCATTACATTTGACAGAAGGCAGTTTTATTCATTCAAAAAGCATCCACTCCTTTCTCCAGCTGCCAACAAACACGAACATGATGCAGGTCCCAATCAATAAACATCTATCTTCACAAGTTTGAACGCAGAACGAGGTAGCTGCTTTTCAAAGCATAAAAATTGACCTTCTAAACTTTATCACTGTTTAAATCACAGTCACGTTCAGAAACCTAACATGAATACAAAAGACTACACTACTTTTAATGTCTTTAACCTTGTTTTACACTGATGTTGTACAGTTCTACACTCAAGTTTAACTGAGGTGACGAATATGTTGTCAACTAGGAGTTTGTATACAGACTTTTGTTGTTTTTAAATTAATTTGAGGGAATAAATGTGGTGGGATTTAACATCCAAACATATAATATACAAATATAATGGTAGAGGTATAGGTTTTTGTACAATAATCCACATTTCTTTGACTAATACTTCCCTTTCATTGAACTTGCACAATGTTGTAAGTGTCAAATCATGGCCATAGCAATTGATGAGTTTTCAATTTAGAAAGTGCACTTTTGCCTTTGCCTTAGAGGTTCTTGCATGCTATGGGGTACTTAATATGAAAATTAGGGCACCAATAAAATGTAAAAGGTTAGTAATATATGGGAATTAATTCAGAAAGTGACCTTTAATAAAACTTTTATAGAGAACAAAGTTTAATTTCTAAGTAGCTCAACCTTATCTAACTGCACAATGAATGATGACTTTAGCAGGCGATATATCAGGCTTGATTACATGGGCATCATGCTGTAATTTACTCACCAGTGATGTAGAAGCTGACCATTCTGTTTTGGTCCGTCCCGTCACGATCTCTGGTTTTGAGAACAGCCACCACCTCCCCCAGCGGGTCACTCTCCTTCACTGCCCCTCGGTACAGCTCCCGCTCAAACTCAGGTGGGTTGTCATTGACGTCCGATACAGTGATGATTACAACAGTTGTAGAAGATAGTGACTGTGCTTCTCCCAAATCTGAGGCTACAACTTCAAAACTATAGCTGGAACAGAATTCGTGGTCCATTTGGGCCAGTGTGGTAATCCAGCCTGTCTTACTGTCAATTGCAAATGAGGCTCTTCTGTCTGTGCTGGTGAATGGGTGAGTTTCCTTTGTTAACTTAGCCCCAATGCTGTACGTCACCTGTGGTCAAAATACATATTCAGTTTCAACAAAGTATGTCACATTACATAATACTGCACTACAAGGTAGAATAAATATTAAACACCTGTCCATTGGAGCCCCAGTCTGGATCAAGCGCTCGTACTTGCACCACTCTGGTCCCAACAGGCATGCCCTCCATCACAGTGGCTACATAAGGGTTGGTTTCAAAAACTGGTTTATTGTCATTAATGTCAAGGATCTGTGAATAATTGAAAAATAAAAAACAGATTTAGTACATATTTATCAATTTTATATTACATGCGCCATATATTATCTAACCAAATACAAAACATCTACAATTGATACTTTAAACTTTCACATGTCATACAGTATGACAAATGCTAACTCTAACCAAGTTTATTATTATCAAGGGACATGGTCAGTAATTTCATGGTAATAATATTAAAACAGGGTTGTCCGGGGTGAAGGAAGTCTGGGAGTCACTGCTTAGACTGTTGCCCCCGCAACCCGGCCCCAGATAAGCAGAAGAAAGTGGATGGATGGTTGTAATATAGATTTATGCCTTAATATCTTATCCCATGCTATTTCCATCACATTGGCATGATATTACTGTACTGTAAAGTCAAGCTGATATTGAAATATTTCTAGTGTAATTTTCATTTCCTTTATAACTAACCTTCACCTCCACATCCACAGTAGACACAGCCTCTATCAGGTCTCTTCTGGTCGTCACGGAAACCTTGAATCTAAAATTGCTAACCTCTTCGTAATCAAGAGGCACAACCAACCGAATCAATCCGGTCTCTTTCTCCACTAAAAATGTCCCTTCCTGGTTACTATCCTTTGTCTCTCCAGCTACAGCTGTGAAGAACCCAGTCTGTCCTGCACCCATGTACACAGAGCCCAGTGCTGTCCCAACTGCCGTGTCCTCAGGGACGGTAAAGGAGTACTGTGGTTGGCTGAAGGAGGGGACAAAAGCATCCGGTGGGACCACGTGAATGAAGGCAGACACCAGAGAGTGTTTTGGGGGAGAGCCACCATCTGTAGCTTTGACAAAAAACGACAGGACGGTCCCTTGGAGATGGTCCACAGTGCTCTTGGTCATCATCCATCCACTGTCCGCCTCCACCTGTAAAAAAAAACAAAAAAAAAATCCAGCTATATTTGGTAGCTTAATTTATGTTAAACTGCCAAGTTAGATTACTCAAGTATAAACACAAGTATAATTTATTTTTTATAGTTTATCATTTTACTATGAAATACGGAATATGAAATACATAGTATTATTTCAATAACTGTTAAGGCCAAAGCTTGTCTAAACTGCACAATAGATAGGATTAGACTAATAAAAATAAATTACAACACCAAAAAAATGTATTCTTTGCGCATAAGTTGTCCCTTTATTTTGGATGGTGAGTTCCAACTTTTCTATTCCGATACTGATGTCGATACTTTGGCTTTAAGTATCTGCTAATACTCGATATCAAACAATACTAGACAGAGAGTGAGAATATAATTTATTTCCTTTAAACACAAACAAGGTAAAAAAAATATTCAAATGTGTTTAGTAACTATTGAACAGCTTCGTAAAAATATGCATTTAATATTATGAGATGTTTTGGGCCAACATTAGCTAAATCTTTTTACTACACCAATTTAAAGATCAAAATGGGATATTGGATAAACCGATAGCTTGGAAGCCGATGTCCGATCCACCATAATTTCCACCAAAAAAGGCAGATATCCGATACCAGTATCGTATCGGTGCATCCATAATATTTACCACAGGAACTACCAAGCAAGCCAAGTAATAATTAGAAAAAATGGAAACCTCTCATGTGCCCTTTAAAGTATGAGAAGACAATGTTTTATTTATTTATAATTGGATCCACTTCCCATTAGCTGAACCCAAGGGATCAGCATCTTAAAATTCTATACATTTAAACTGCTTGAGTTTTTAATTTTAGCTCATCCATTTCAGCAATTGCCTCAGTAAATCATCTGCCTTCATCTAGCCATATCACCAGCCTCTCTATTTCCAATTCTTCTTCTGCACATACTCGCAAAACAGGTAAAAGATATATCTATTTTAAACCAATACATTACTTAGTTTAACTGTGTTTGCTCATACAGAAGAGCACTTGCAGTTTTATACTCAGCTGACCCAATGCATTTAGTCAAAAGAAATATATTTTTCCCATATTTCTTTGATCACTGCATCAAGCTTAAAAGCTAAAAAGTCAGATCATAGTGCAGATAGTGTATTTAAGGATATAATTTATTTGGCAATACAAAACATTGGTTATTTTGACTTTGTAATGAAACAGTGTGACATTATCTAGATTAACATTTGAACTAGATAAAATAAATGTTAAAGACTTTATACAGCCACAATAGATTTACCAAACAATGCCCTGTCCTAATATCAACATCTATTACCCAGGTGAGGATGAGACTGCCAAAAATGTTATTGGCACAAATGTGAATTTCATTAAACATCGGATGCACTGACCTCCAGCACATCGACCAGTGACAGTCGCGCCTCGCTGTACAGGGAGTAGGTGATTCGCCCATTAGAGCCGGTGTCCGGGTCTGTGGCCTGGATCTGAGTGACCAGGGATCCTTTAGCCACGTTAGCTTTGATGCTCATTCTGTACTCCACTGCCCTGAACTGGGGGGCATTGTCATTCTCATCAGCGAGAACCACCCTGACTGTGCAGAAAGAGGCACGGCCTGCAACAGAGAACAAAAGAATGTAGATGCAAGCTGTCGTCAAAAATACATGAAAAAGATTAAACTGGTTTTCTTCTGTTATTTCAAATATGCCATAGAAGTGTGTTTATCTGACAGGCCCAGTGTTGGTATTTGTGATCCGTTAAATGTCAAAATGAAACAAATAAAATATATCTTAGATACAACATGAGACAACTACACTACAAGCAGAGGATGCTTTTGAGATTGTCACTTCTTTGACACAATCTTTCAAAAAGAAAAAAAAGAAAAAAGTGTTGTTGTTGTTTTGATTAAGAGTCCGTCCATGTCCACGCCATGTATGTGGCATGTTATTGCTATGCCGAGAATGTTCCACTGTATGGCACTAAATCAATATCTATTTGACTCTTTTTTTTTTTTTTTACTATTGAAGAAGTACCTGGAAAAAACATGCATAGTCTTCTTACCCCGACACAGATATGACCTGTAAAGTGCTCTAGTAGCGTCACCTGCTTCTCTCCATGAAGACAGATAAGTTAAGGTTATGCCACACTGTGGAACATTATAGGTAAAGCAAAAACAATATATCCATGGATACAAACAGGTGGTGTACCCTCTATCAGAAATGTTGCCCCTTTAACAGTAAAAAGGGAAAGCTTGTTTCTTTTCATTGCATAAATAGTCAATATAAGCAATTTTACCTTTGAACATCTTACTTTTCAAAGTCAACATGACAAAACAAAATTTTTAATCACTTAGACATATAATACTTCAATTCAATGCCATTATTTGTTTCACCATATTCACCTGCAATGCCCTGCCTTCACAAAATAAATATTTAAAAAATATGCACAAACTACAATATTAAAATAAACAATAAAAAAAATAGATTAATCTCAAATTTTGAGCACAGGTTTTAGAATTCAATAGCCCTCACCTCCTCCGTCAAGGGCCATCACAGTAAGCACCATATCTTTATTCAGGGGGTTTTCTCTGTCCAGCCTCTGATTGGACGATATAACTCCATCGGCATCAATAGTGAACTTACTTTTTCCCAGGTCATTCACAAAGGAGTATGTGATCTGACCGTATAATCCTGAGTCCTCATCAGTTGCCAGGACCTGGGGCACAAGCAAAGCATTCACAATTAGTTTAGCCCTGAAGCACTGAACAGACTGTGTTAAACAGGTCGTACCTGAATGACCCTTGACCCTGGAGGTGCGTTTTCACTGACCTCGGCCAGATAGAACCGCTGGCTAAAAACAGGGCTGTATAAGTTAGCTCCCAAAATATGGATGATAACCTGGAAAGAAGAAAATATCACTTTTTATTTCTGTTGTTGGAAAGTAAGTTTTTGAATGCTAAAAAATGTACTGTTTTAAAGGCATTTAATACTATACCAAGAACTCAAATGTTGTGGACACACATACGTAACAAAAGTAGCTTAAGATAATTATCACAAACAAGCAATAAATATAAACTAACCCAAACTCCTCATCTGCAATGAATAATAACTGCACATAGTAAACAATATACAGTAGTGATTTCCCAATGAGGTTAACAAGGCAAATTAACAGCAGACACACTGTACAGATAATTGCACTGTGGCAATAATAATCAATTTTTATTCAACACTTCCAGATACAACATTTTGCATTTATACTGGTTTGGCAGCAAGTAAAGGCAAATACTAGTTTATGCCTAGTGAATGGTATCAGTAATACGAAAAATGAAAAATATTTAGTCATTTAAAGGTGCAGTATGTAACTTCCAGAGTACTCGACCTACATGGTCTACATGGAGACACTATTGCTTTCCATGGTGATGCCACCAGGTTAAGTTACTGGTCACATCTGTGGAGAGGTAAGAATTTATGTTTTGTTTTAGAGCAACAAATACATGTGTAACTGAATATATGTGAGAAACGTTGAATCCCACACTTTCACACTTTGCATTCCAGGCAAAAGCAATAACACGTCCATGGAGACAAACTCTATGCAACCACCAGAAAAGTTGTATAGAACAAGCCGCAGCTTGCAAGTTGGCAAACATCTTTTTGTGTTTGTACTAATGCCATTTCCACACTGTTAAATTCCATCAAGGAATAAAGTGTATTTTGGGAGCTTGTCCTGCTGTGAATCTGCTATGATAAATGTTAACCTTAAGAGCATTAAAGCCATGAGCAGCAGACATCACAATGCACCATGCATTAAATGTAATGTTATGGGTCAATACACAGGTCACTCTAAATCTGTACCAAAAACGAAGAATATCCAGTGTTTTGACAGAAGTAAATTAGAGTAAGATCGGGCCTTGTCACCTGAGCTGTGTTAGTGAAGACTCCATCTGACACAGAAACATTGAGCTGATAGGACAGTTTCATGCCTTGTCTCCTCTTGTTAGACAGAGTAAGCACTCCTGTATCTGGCTTCATCATAAAAGTCATGCGCTCATTTCCAGAGAGGATACTGTACCTGCAGGCAATAAAAAGTTTTAGTGCAATGTTGTTTTATATTAAACAACAATTGGAAGTAGTGAGTCTCTAGACGGGAACCATACAACAACAAATCTCTCATTATTATACCAAGTTTACTCCAAACACTTGAGTATGACCCCAGATGTACATCATTTGCAGTTATTATGAAATCTTATTCTATTGTACAAAAACATCATTAAAATTTGATGCAGACAGCACAAATCAAAACTGTTGCTGAAAAAGTAAGCGACACCATTAGCATGAGCAGCATTACACAACTGTATTAAGCGGTTATAATTTAAATTAAATGAAATGGGAAATATAACTTTTAACATTTTATGCTCATCAGTTTCTCAAACTTGTGAAATGAAAAGTGAATTTATTTCCCACTTAAAACTTAAATAAAACACTTTCTGTTGGTTCTAATGGTACCTAAAGAGGATTCCACTGTAGACAATTCCCACGTTTCCCACCAGTGACCAGACGTTGACTTTGAGAACCACTGCTAGTGAGTTTCAGTAATTTGTGTGCGTAAAATATCCTTTCATAAGATTTGAATTTTTTAGGAATTAAAGTTTCACTATTCTTTTTCTATACTTGCAGTATAACCTTCCTTACCTGAGCTTATCTGCATCACAAATGTCTGCGTCTGAGGCCTGGACACCGGTCACAAAGTGTCCCCTGGGTGCCAGCTCACTCACAAAAGCTTCGTACAGAGTTTGGCTGAAGTTGGGAGGGTTGTCATTGGTGTCTGTTATAGTCACTGTGATGCTGACGTCACTGCTGAGGGGCGGATCTCCACTGTCTGTCGCCCGGATGATAAAGTTGTATCTTTGGATGAGTTCGTAGTCAAGGAGACGGGCAGTGTATACGATGCCACTGCTGCTGTCAATTTGGAAGTAATCTGAACTGTTGTAAATATCTGATAGGATTTGGTAACTCACTAAGGCATTCTTCTCTGTGTCTTGATCCAGCGTGACCACCTACAAAACAGGCACACTGTGAAACTCTGAGAGAGAAAGCAGCTCATGCATTATTCAAAACCTGTTGATTTGTTTCTTTAGATGCAGTTTAAAGTAGTACTGCAACAGCAAGTAGAAAAAGTAAATGAAGTTTTGCATTCAATTTCTTGGCAAGAAAACGGTTCACACAGCAGGTTTAATCAGCACCACTTCTACTGAAAACTTCCACTATTTTTTTACCTATATAAAGTTAAGATGTTGTGAACTGAAATGGAAAAGAAAAACATATTTTTTTTAATCCTAACAAATGCAGTGGTCTTCTTTACCACAGCAAATCCACAACAAAACAACTTTAAAGAGATTAGTCGGTAACATTTTCTAATAACACTTTTAATAGCCTTAACAATGAACAAAGACTTAATTCATAATGAACAAATTGTTTATTAAGGATGATTGAATGAAGAATGAAGGCTTAGTAACTACTTAAATAATACCCAAATCCCTTAATTAAGTAGTTACTAAACCTGAATAATTCTTAATAATGAATTAAGTCTTTTTTTATGTTTTAAGGCTAATTTTATAAATTGGCACTGATTACGCTATTAGTTTGACATTCTTTTTCAGTAACCATAATACTGATATGAAATTGTACATTTGTACATCATAAAAGCAATTTAGAGATAAATGTACATTTTCTATACCAAAGGCTAAACTTGTCATGTTGTGACATTTTGACCTCAAAGGCTGTGTGCACAGTTTCTAAATAGTCACTTGCATTAAATATGTATAAACATACATTATTCATACAATGCCTCTCAAGTGTGTCTAAGAGTCTACATATTTACAACATGTAGCCACTGTCGGTAGAAAGCTTTCAGTTTAACCCAAACCTGTAAAACTGTTGTTCCAATCATGACATTTTCCGGCAGGATAGTAGAGTAGGAATTATTCTGGAACAAAGGCGGATTGTCGTTCACATCTAGCACCACTATGTCTACATCCACATCAGACTTGGCACCAGTGAGTGTGTCTGTCGCCTTCACTGTCAGTCTGTAATACTGGGTGGTCTCATAGTCCAACGGGTAGATAACAGAGATAACTCCAGTATCAAAACCAATGTCGAATTGCAGTGAAGGGTCCCCATCTGTGATAGTGAAGATGACACTCTGGCCCTCAGGAGAGGTGGCGTTGATGCACAGGACAGAGGTGGAGATAGAAACATCTTCTCGGACAGTGACTCCATAAAAGGACTTGTCGAAAACTGGCATCGCTTTGTTCACTACATTGACAGGGACCTCAACCTCACTGGACAAACTGGGGAATCCTCTGTCAGCGGCCACAATGGTTAGTGTATACTCTGCGTTAGAGAGATCCGATTCAAAAGCTTGCAGTAGAGTAAGCTCTCCTGTAACTGGATTCACCTGTAGACAACATAAAATAAATTGGTTTTTTTTAAATATCTTTACCTAAAGACAGGGAACTGATTTTTGATTTAAAGACCCTGTTTTGTACTATTAGTTACCAGTTAATTGCTCCTTTTGTTGGTTGTAAACATCATTTACATCACACTACTAATATTACTAAAATACGACTAAACATACATGGAAAGGGCAATAAAAACAGCTGTCACACTATTCTCTACTACACAGTTACAGAAGTGAAACAGAAGTGACATGTAATTCAATTTCAACACTTTTCAACATCTTTTCACTTGATATTATACCTGGAAGTTTCTGTGTTGCTCCTTGAGGCTGTAGATAATATCTCCATTAACTCCACTGTCTAAATCTGAGGCAGACACAGTGAAGATGACAGATCCGGGT
The DNA here is from genome assembly GCA_029959045.1 of Taenioides sp. WSHXM2023. Classification (NCBI taxonomy): domain Eukaryota; kingdom Metazoa; phylum Chordata; class Actinopteri; order Gobiiformes; family Gobiidae; genus Taenioides; species Taenioides sp. WSHXM2023. The sequence goes on along the minus strand of CM057098.1, from coordinate 12,683,965 downwards.
TCGGCCTCCACTTGGACAGTAGCGTAGTATGGGAGGTTCATAAATACAGGGGTGTTGTCATTCATATCCTCTACCTGAAGAAAGTATTATAAGGTTATTGAGGCTTAGTTAGAGTAATAATTCACAATAAACCAGTTTTATTTAGTTTCAGCTGAACTACAAAGCAAACATTGGAGATTTAATTTATAGCAAACACCAAGTTTTTTGGAACATAATGTAATTCAGTCATTGTAATTTTGCACCAACGCTCTCCTCCTGTACAGTTTTGCCAACAGTGTGTATAAGCCTTATTAGCTTCAACAAAAAGTTAACCCATGTGACCTAAAGCTTCTAATTGTTTCTTCTTTAAGAGTCTGTAAATTTGAAATTACCTAAGATCAAAAATATTAAAAGTTCATAAAATTCTCAGTAGCTACTACGAGTCATGGTTAAAATCATGATTATTGGAATTTTGTAATTATTAGTGATGTACTGTGCATAAAGATACACATAATTTTTTCAATTCCATACTTTTGTAATTGATTGGAGCATTGATTGTTATCTGTAAGGAACATACTGTACAGCCCTTTGCACATGCATTCAGTGAGTACAAAAACTCACTTGTACTTCCACGGTGACTCTGGCCACCCTCAGTACCTCCTCCTCTCGTCGCACCTCCACCACCAGTGTGTATGTTGGAGTCTCCTCTCTGTCAAAAGGTTTGCCCGTGGTCAACAGAACTCCACAGGTGGGACGGATCTCGAATCGTCCACTGGGATTCAGCAGCGAGTACTTCAGGGGCTCATTAAGACGATGGCCAACCGTATTTACCACAGTTAGCGTGCTAATGTTAGCTGTGTTCTCACGGACAGAGGCTGAGTAGACCGGGAACGTAAAGAGAAGACCACTGTAGAGAGCTTCATGAACCAGCACTGTCACCAATGTCATGCTGGAAAAACGGCCATCCCAAACCTAAAAACCAGAACAAGTGAATTTGTGATTCTCTTTTTAGATTTGGAAACAGGTACTTATGTTATTTTACATAACTGTTTTTATATATCCCTGGTTTAGCAGTGGTTTGGTCCTATTTACGAGTGAAGTAGTGCCACTATTAAAGGCAAACTGGACTAGGGAAAATCTATGTACATGGAGACAGGGGTAGAAATGATTAACTCCATACCTAAAGGTTTTGTTATGCTTAGGTTTTTTCATAATCTATGACTGGCAATCCCCACCCAGTGTAAACATTTTTCAATACTCCTGACTGTAAAATAAATATGTGGTGTCACATTTGCCAGACTTAGCCCTTAATTCCTGTCTGGGTCATAATGTGCATTCATAATCATGCCTCATACGTTGCCCTCTCTGAGTTATATAAGAACAACAAGGGCAATGGGATGACAGGAGAGCATTGAAGCAAGTTTGTTGACATCCAGTTCACAAGGAGACACATAAACATAAACAATTAATTTGAGGTCTACCCCTGCATCTGACCCTGTTCTTTGACCTTGAAAGAAGAAGAAATCGTTTTTATATAAGTTTTTGTACAGCAACTGTTTTCATTCTATCCAAGATTTAAGAAATAATAAAAAAAAACTAAATAGAAATTCTGTCTATGATGTGGAACTTTAAGCCTATAGGGTCTATAACTCACCTTTACATTGAAATGGTAGCGCTCTTTATTGAGGTTTGGATTTACGACAGTCACAATGCCAGTGTAGCGTTCAATGTAGAAATATTCGGCATCCACCAGAGAGTAGATTAGCTGTGATGTCATGGAGCTGTCAGGTTCAGAGGTCAAATCAGGGTCAAACGCCTCAACCCGTAAAACTTCGACACCCAAGAAAGTCGGCAAAAGGAGGACAGCCTCATAAGTGTCTTGAGCAAATTTTGGAGGGGAATCGTTGATGTTGATCACCTAAGACAGTAAATGCACTCAGATTTAATAAGGGCAAGACAATGTAGCAGTATCGTCCATCTAAGAAATCAAAACAGGCAAGAGGAAACCTCTTTATGGTTTGGAAAGATAACAGATGAACTAACTTTTATAATCACTTCAGCAGGGCTGTCAGCGGGACGAGGAGGGTGGCCATTGTCTCGGACATGAACTCGAAACATAAAATCAGAGAAGGTCTCATAGTCCAAATTAGCAATTGTCCTGAAAAGTAAGAATCAGACAGGTAAATCAATTAACTTTTAACTATGTAGTGCTCTATGCATTTGTATGTGCACTACATAGTTAAAATTTGTATGGGTACATAAAAAACAAATATGAGGAAAAAGTACATTTTTTATTCTGCTTCATTTAAAAAAGTGTACACATATAATAATCACAATTATTGTGATTTTGACATTATATGTGACTATTATGATAAGTAACATTCCATTAAATTACAATATACCACCAGATGACCCTGCATGAAAAATGTTTTCACAAAAGTGAAGTTTCTGTCTTATATGCTTATTTGTTCTTATGTAGTCAGAGGATTTATGTACAAAACATCAATTTTGAGGTACTGTGGTTTGGTGATTATACCAAACTTTTAAAAATGTACTGAACCTGATACCCTATAATTAGTGCCCTGTTTTATTCTCCCTGTGGAGCTGTACAAGTTAAATCTATCAAACCTGCTGCCATATTGAAAATGGCTTACCGGATCGAGCCAGTCCCAGAGTCCACACTAAAAAACATGCGTGCAGTCTCATCTATAATCTGGAACACTAACAAGGAGTTGTGATTACGATCCTTGTCAGTCGCCTGGATGACTAAAGGTGTACCATCCTCTCCCAGAACAACACTGTTGACTGGAGCTGCTTCACTGATTACACCAACATACCTGGAAACAAGGACCAAAATAATATAGAAAAACACAAGAGCACATCAAAGCATGGATAACTTCACCATGGTTGCATACCTGAGTTTTTGAAATACAGGGGGGCTGTCATTGACATCTCCAACCTGGATAAGGACAGAAGTGCTGGCTTCTATTCCAGACATACTCAAAGCATTCACCACTAGAGCGTAAGAGGCTGTTTCCTGCCAAAAACAACAAAATTGCCATTAGTATAAAGTGGCTTTAGCACTCCTGTCTGAATATATTAAAATAACATCATTCAAAGCATTGAAGGCACAAGGTGAATAAAATCAAGTCCATTTTACAAACCTCAAAGTCAAGCAATTTGTGAGTCGTGATTACACCAGTGTGATGGTTGATGTCAAAGCAGTTATCTTCATTGCCTCGGCCAAGGTCATAAATAAGAGAAGAGTGGCTTATGGCACTCACAGTGGTCACATGAGTTCCAATGGTGCTGTTCTCCATGATCTACACAAGCATCAGGAAGTGCTCAATATAACAGTGTTGTACATTAGATATACTACTGCATAATTATCAAGTATACTATAAGGACAACCAAAGTATTAACTGTGTTATACTTTATACCAGGAATAATAAATCCTTGAATTTATATAGCAACTTTCTAGATCCCCAAAGCACTTTACTTTACTTTAGCTTCTCCATTTACTCCATATTCGTAGGTAATAAGCAATTTCCTTGAGGCTGCCAAATTGTGCCCCTCCAACCATAATCATGCATCACTCATGCACACACCACATTCATATAGGCAAGATGCATGAAGTGCCTTACCCAAAGACACAACAGCAAGACCTTTGAATGGTAATAATGTTATGGTTGATTTTGTTTTAATAGCAAGTTTTTACCTCAGCTTGGTACTCCCTTTGTGTGAACTCGGGTGTGGAGAATTCAGAGAGGGTCAGAGCGATGCGGACTGTGGCTGTTGCCATTAGAGGAGGAAATCCACTGTCAGTGACCCGCACAGTGAGGGTGTAGAAGCCAACGTGGGTAAGGTCCAACTCCCGGGCAGTGAATATTAGGCCTGTGCTATTATCTATGCTGAACACACCACCTGTGTTACCTGAGAGGAATAGCAACACCATTATTCACTGACAAATCCAAAAAGCTGATTAGCAAACATAAATCTAGTCTCTTTAGGCTAAATATGATAATCACAGTTGGCAAATGTGAATAATAATGAATATTTTTTGTACCTGCTTCTATGCTGTATGCAAGTTGTCCATTAATCCCATTGTCTTTGTCTAAAGCTGTGACTTGCAAGACAGAGGTACCTATAGAGAAAGACTCGTAGGCAGTGGCGTCATACACAGTGCTGGTAAAGTATGGGATATTATCATTGGAGTCCTCCACAGCAACCAGGATCCGTGCCAGGTCACGGTTAAATGGAAACTCCTGATCCTTGACCTGAAGCAACATCAGGGATAAAGAGAGATGAATATCGAAAGAGTTGTAGGAGGCAATAAATGAAATCAGCTAAAATTAGCACGGCAGACAGAGGTGCCAAAGGGCCCATGGTTTGGAAGAGAGCACAAGGACACACGTACTGTACAGCACGGCACACATGAAGGCTCATAGTAAAACTATGTGAGAGGAAGAAGCTGATTATTAAACACAACATAGAGCAGACAGTTATTAGAGCAATAATACAGCAGTAAAAGTAGCATCTGTATTTGTAAAGTAGCTAAAGATTTGGGCTGGAGTCCTTTAGTTGTTTAGTCGGTAAATCCGTTGATGGTGATTTACCAGACTAAATTATAAGTCAGATGTTAATTCAAGGTAACTCTTAAGCAATAAAAACACTTTATAATTGAATAATTCCAGATAGATATGTCTAAGGTGATGATACTGTGAAATGTTCCAGACAAAGCAAAACATTTCCATGGAAAAACCATATGGCAACCCTCCTACCAGAAAAGTTGCAAAGTGCATAGAGATCGACCAATATGGGTTTTTTGGATATTGATTGTTTAGAATCCAGAGCAACCAATAGCCGATAAACTCTGTCAATATTTTTGGCCCAAACAAAAGATTTTGTTAGATAAACAAACAAAAGATTTAATGCCCCTTTAATCTTTGCTAATTGTTAATATGTTTTTGCAGTATCCTGATCTAAAGCATGGACTATAATGACGAAAAGACACAATATATTACTGTATATATTGTAGGGTATATTGTTCACAATTCACACGTTTTTAGAGAGACATACACATCTTACCATAACAGTGAGAATGTGCTGTGTCCGTGCCTCATAGTCCAGCCTGTCTGCAGTGTAGACCACCCCGGTCCCAGGGTTGACTCTGAACAGCCTCATACTAGCGGGATCCACTGAGCCGTAGATGGAGAAGCTCAAACGTGCACGCTCGTCCATGTCTGTTGCCCGCACACGCAGAAGCTCTGTGTCCACTGGAACATCCTCAGACACACTCACGTCATACGCAGACTGAGAGAAGACTGGAGGGTTGTCATTGCTGTCCAAAATCCGGATGAAAACCTAAATCAGAAAGAAATACAAGTCTCTTTTATGTTGTTGTTGAGGCTACAAGGTGAAGCTACTAGACTCCTGAAAATAATTTATGGTCTTAGTATTACACTATAAAATAATGTTGTGGGCAAGCTTTGTTACACTTGACCTTTCTATGTGTAGACTAATCCCATTAATCCACTGTTATCAGGGATTTCCTTTCAAGTCAGTCGTAGTGGGCCAGCTAAGGCTTCATAAGCAGAACGAGCAGGGATTGACAAAAGCACATTTCATAGTCAGCAAGGGATCGTTTCAGGAAAAAAGAAAATGCAAGCACAGGAAGGATGAGCGATGAGAGTAAACAACTCTCCCTGGGAAGGACTAACAATAATTTAATTTGACATGGGTCATGAGCGTATAAGAAGTGGGGCCAGTACATAACAAATCACAAGAGTGCATACCTGTGCCGTGGCGAGGCTGCTGCCATCTGTCACCTGGATAGTCATGTTGTACACCGATTGCATCTCTGCGTCCAGGGGCCTGGCCACCACCAGAGTCCCCACCCCCACTTGGAGGTCAAACTGCATGTCAAAGCTCCCTGCAAGCAAGACCCACAAAGCCACATATGAGTTTTGGTCATTAAGTATTCAGTCTGCGTGCAAAACTCAGGTGCTCTAAGTTATTACTGTGTAATTGTTTTGGCTAGGTGCCTATGACTGAGGCTGGGGGCTCTATGAAATAAAATGAACTGCACTTCTATGTAATGTAGCACTCACTGGCCTTAAAGCCGCTAACAGCTACACAAACATCTGTCTTATCACTTCCAAACACAACCATCTCTGAGATCAAAAATCCACAGCCGGGTTGTTTCCACAGGCGACCAGTGTACAGTTTAGAAACGCAGTGTTAGATTAGAGCCAGGAAGACGATTGATATGTGTTAGGTATTCAGCACCATCCTTCGTCTCATTCCCTCTCCTCTCTGGAGATATCTGGGAGCTTCTCAGCATATGAATACTTATTGGGCATTTTTCAGAGTCACTGATGCGTGTTGAGTTGGAGCACGCAACTGGGATTCACTTTTACATTTTACTAAAGAAAGGAAGTTGATATTACACTAGGAATGAACAATAATACAGTATTCAAAAAGACAAACTCAAGAGTGTGTGGTATTCAGCAGAACAGCAGAAATGTCCACTTTAGTCTCCAGCACAAACAAGGCTCTAGGGGCAGGACTGGTATTTTGAGACTTGTCCGATTTGTTTTTAGCTACAGACACAGCCTCTAAAACTGTACAAATGAACCAGTGAAGTCTATGCAGGAAACTCTGGATGGTAAGCAGGGCACATTAGCCTGATGGTGCGTTCCAGGAAAGCATAAATAAGGATGTCAGGATATTGTCACAGCAATTTCTTATTAGCATCTCCCAAACAAATCAAGGTAGCATCCCAAACAAGCGGATATAATGAAGGTGTATGAATTAACATTGCATATGCAGGTGGTGCTGGTTACTTATGATCTGTCACACATAATAAGTTGAATGCCTCCCTAAGCATGGCCAAGAAGAGGGAGCCAAGCTGAGTATATCCAGATGTAATAAAGTGGGTGCTCAGGGGATTGAAAAATATTTCAAAATACCCAACTTGTTCAGAAGGGGAGTTCAGGGTGAAAGCTACAGTTTGCCCAGTATATTGAGAAAATGGCCTAGGAATCTATCATGATTGTTTTTATGGTCAGGTAGAATGACAAAACCTGAGCAGAATACTAACAAAGAAGGAAGGATTATGGTATGGCATACAAAAAATATCTGCACTGTCCATAGTGTTGAACAGCCCAATCAAATAGGCTTTTTCGTACAGCTGGGGTGGCAATAAAAATATACTGAAAAGTAAAAGTTTGCCGACAAAAGTTTCCTGACCCGCTCGCCTTGTGACAGCCTTAGGTATGAGCCACTATGGAGATTACATTTTGTGAAGACATCGGGCCTGAAGATTTTTATTTTCTCATATGTTTCTCCTTTCAAGCGAGCGGCATAACATATTAAATTGTAAACAGAAGAAGAAGCTCAAAATCAATAAACTCTGCCTTGGGGCATACAAGTTTTTGGTTCCCAATTTCCTAAACTTGTCCAAATCTAGTGCATGCAAGTCAAAATTGTGTGAAAACTGGCCTTGTCCAGACCTGTATCAAGTGAGCAGTTCCTTCCACATGCATTTTGTGGGATGTAGAACATTTCTCTGGCAAGGCGTCCTCCTTGACACGCACAAAAAAGCAGAAAGAGAGGAAAACATGATTAATATTCAAATACTGAGTGATAACTATGTGATCAAAGGTCCAAATCATTTGTTAAAAAGCACTCTAAAAAGACAACCTCTTGACACTTTTCACATTTCTCTCAGCTATTAGGTAATAGAAGTTGGCTTTTTCCCAGAATACACCAGTCTAGTGTAGAAGATGTGATTAATTTATTATTGGAGCTTAAAGTGGAGATTTAAAAAGAGGAATCGTCACCCCTTCTTGTACTGGTGATACAATGATGTATGGAATACTAAATAGCTGAAACTAAACATCTTTTAATAAAGCTTTCAATGTGATTATCTTTAAGCCCTAATGAACAAATGACTGTATTATCTGAGCAATAAACATGGTTCAGTGGTTTTGTCTTAATTGCAGTAGCAATTTCTGCATCCACTGCAGATGAAACAAAGATATAAAATGGGAACAAAGTTGCAATGTAATGTAATGGCAAAGTTGTTACAGTTTGGCCATTACAAGAAAATACAGAATAGGAAACAACAAATAAATTGGATGCATTTTCCCCTAATGCTATTTGATGTAAGATACTCTGTTCAGAATTCAAGTTTTATTAAATTTTATCTGAGCCAAATCCAAAAAGACATTTATATTGCCAAGTATTTTGCCCAGACCACTATCCCAAAATCTCGGATAATATATCATTTCTTACCTACAATGTTGAACCAGACTGGCGTGTTTGATTGGCTGACGGCGACCACACCTACTGGCTGAGCAACAGCTGCTGTCTCCAAAACAGAGAAGTTGTAGTACCTCTGGGTGAACAGCAGGGGTGAAGTGGAGGGAACTGGTTTACGAATCCATTCAACATAAAGTCTGACGGTGGACCACAGAGGAGGATCACCGCTATCTTCAGCTTTGATCTATGAAAAGTACAAATATTAATTAGACAAAAATGTTCCTCGCCCTTTACCTTTCCCCATCTGAAGTTGCTAGCATATTATTTTACCATATTATTAGCATACTGATTTACCAAAACGGTATATTTTATGTCAACATTGAAAAGTGTGGTTTTGTTGTTTACTTTGCAAACAACAAAACCTAAAATCTTATTCGGTGTATAAAACCTGTTAGACCTCTATTTAGACTTCTATAAACATGTTCTGAAATCCATGAGATTCTTGTAGTTTAGCAGTTCATATTTCAGTCTTCTCTCAAATGTCAATGCTCCATGCCATTTTTGTATCCAGCTTTTCAGAAGTAAATTGCAAATCTAATTACAATAACATACTTTGTCAGAAAAATTGCTATTACATATTTTCCCAAAATTGTTCAGCCCTATTATGCCTGATGCTGTTCTTGACTTAACCCTTTCTGATTTTGTTAAATCAACCACAATAAGAAAGCCTAAAAGGGGAATATTGCTAACATCCATTCTCAAAAAGTTATTAATGAAATGTTGGTGTGTCTGACAATGCAGAAACAATCACTTATGTTCTACATAGCCCTAAGCCGTAACTCTTGACAATTAATAATATTTTTTCCAACCACCAAATTGATCTGAGCACTCACAGTATAATGGGATAGCTGTCCCCGGCAGCTCTCTATTTCATATAACAAATAGAAGCGTCATTAAGCAAAACAAAAAGAATGTGTTGGAGGAGGCCCTAACATAAGTGATAACAAATAGCTGCAGTCAGGGCCCAGGATGAACCCAGCTGCACAAGATTACACTGATTTTTCTTACTATCACCGAGATATGAGGAAACCTTTTATGTGTCCTAGATGTTTTCATTTAGGTATCCACATTATTTGTACTAAAGAGGTTGTCCAAGATGTCATTGTATAAAATGTATTTCTCTATTTTGTGTTTGTCTCTTTAGGGGACACTGGAGTAAATCTACCACCTAGACTTTAGTGCAGGTTTATTCAGCATTGTTTTACACAATATGGAACTATACTCATTTGTCTGGGTTGGAGACCTGATATGTACTATACAAACAGGGACACTTGTACCATATGTAACTATAAAAAGTGATACAATTTGCATTTTTTCTTCATATGCTTTATTTAGGATTCGGAACACTCTGACAAAAACCATATTGATGCAAAATGCATTTGATGTTTTTATATTTGATAGCCACAATATAATAAAGGCTGGAGTGCCCTGTTTTGTTTTTTTTTACTCAATAGACAACTATCAGTATTTTCAAGTTGAGCCCAAAAGGAAATGCCTGCTAAGTGAGAGGAAGTAATTGAGTTTGGTAGTTCTGGTTTTGTTTGCTTGAGCGTTCACCTCTAATGCTCTTTAGATTGGGGGTCCTGAGGTCTAATATAAGCTGCCCACACAGCTGCTGGTGTACTATTCAGGCCCCAACGTCTCTGTCAGCCACTTTGTTCTCATTTTAGAGGGTGTTTCTCAAACATAGGTGACCTCCTGCCCTGGATCACATTAAGTTGATTGGATTCGTTACAGCATACTGTGTAAGGTTTAGGTATACAGTACTAGAGCAGGATGTGCATAGATCAAGCATACCATTATGTCCATAGAAGTACATGCCTTTGATTTGATCATAGTTTATATTTTACTGTTATTATTAATTTTATGCTGCACCAAATCACCAAATGAGCAAATTATTACTAGTTTGTGAATTTTGTTCACAATGTTAGTAAAATGTTTCTAATTCTGAAGTGAATAACACAGTTGCTTAAGTTGTTGTTATAAGGTGTAAAAGGTTTTGAACACAACTGACAAGGACAATATTGCATAACCTATAAGACAGAACTGTAATAAACTGGTCACATGTCAAACTAAACAAGTCACCCTCAAAAACAATGATCACAAATGACCTTCAATAACAAGAAGATGGTTCTAATAGTGTGTCATATTGTGTTCAGAAGGCTCACCGTAAGGATGTCAAAGCTGCCTGCTACCATCATCTTCTTGGATGATACCATAGCAGTCCGGGGGTCGATGGTGAACTTGTCATCCTCATTTCCAGCTACAATAGTGTAGGTGATGTTTCCGTTGGCCCCAAGATCTCGGTCGTAAGCAAAGACGCGGTAGACTGGCTCTCCACGTTTGTTTCTATCTCGCTCAGGCAGCCGGATACGGTACATGAGCTCTGGGAAGGTGGGCGGGTTGTCATTCTCATCGTCAATGTGGACTATGACCCAGACTGTGGACTGTCGAGTCGCCACTGGACCATCTATGATTGTAACCTGTAAGAAATAGTAGGCAATACAAATTATTCAAAACAAATTAAATTTTAATGTATTTATTGGGGTCATATTGCTATATATCCAGAGCAGATAATACATTCAACCCTTTTGACATCACTTTACAACTTTGCATCTCAATACAGTTAACATAAAATGGACTACATTCATTTACCATTTATCATAGTAGATTCATTATCATTTAGTTTAACCTCAGTCACAGAATTCATAATGTCAAAAGTCACAATTGCAGTGCATACATCGATGGGACAACAGAAGTATAATGTATAATGTGTATAAATGTATAAACCCAAGTATAATGTGGATAGTATGTCAATGCCTTCAATTATCATCTAATATAGTCTAATATCTCTGCTTTGACTGTGGTCACAGAGTTTAGTGCCACGTGGATCAGCGCTCACGAGAAATCTGTGTATTATTGATCCCCTGGAGGCGGTGGCAGAGGTCTGATCACTGATCAATTGGATCAGATAAGGGCGAACACCACTGCTGCCAGCCGGCCTGCTCACTAGACTATTAATTACTGCACAGACTGGCAGCCTGAGTGGCGTGTGGCAAGCTTTGGCTGGAATATCCACTCAAGTGAGACAGCATAAGATTGTAGCAGCAAATGACTTTTGACCTTATCTTAAATATGTGAACATCATTTTGTAATTAATCTACCTAATATCCTTACAACAGATACAATGTTCCTTATAATGTAGTCTTATTGTTGTTCAAAGATTTTATTTTGTTGCCATCCTGTGTTCTTTTATATGTATTTGAGACAAGCAAATGTGAACACAGGTTATTAACTCCAAACAAAAGCCACTTGTAGTAGAAAACAACAGAGAGTGTAAGCAATACCATGGGTCAACTTTGGTTATTTCTTCCCATTTTGTTGAAGGGCATAGAGCTCAAAATTTATTAAGTCGTATGGAGACACAAGGGAGAGAAAAAACTTTGCCTCTGAAGTGTTGAATGTGTGATTATCTAGTTAATCTGCATTCAGAGCGGAGAGAGCAACCGAAAATGGTAATCACCCAGCTATCTGTATGCCCAGTGTCTGCGCTTATCAAACGCCTGGGCAAGAGCGACTCCTTTCCTCCCCTGTTCCCCATCCTGAGCGGAGAAGATAACCAAATGATGAATGATTACATTTAGAAAATCCTAAACCAGGGGGCTCCAAACTACAGCTATTCATCACAGTTTATGGAGCCTTCAGGGTATGCCACGGATGTCCTCCACCCTGTCTCTGTTAATAGTAGGCTGTGGCAGGTGTCAGAGCGGCATAAATAATAACACCATAAACACTTTTTTTTTTTACTGTACCTCTAAAAAGTGCTCCGCTTGTTGTTCCCGATCCAGTTTCCTCGCTGTTGTGGTAATCAGACCTGGAAATACAAAGCTTTAGATGAAACAAGATTATGAATAATACTGGCAATCAGCTGTCTCATAGTTTGTGTTCATGTTCTAGCATTTGATGATACCATAATTTCAGATGGAGGGCGGGGATCTATATATCTATATGAGAGATTCGGTCTATATATCTGTACGGGAGACTCACGGTCTTGTGTTGGAACGTATGATCCACAAATGCTGACTCTTAACATCATTTGTCAGGGATCCCACAAACTCAGTCACATGTTTGGGGTTGAATAATGACTCCAATGTTTGAAACTATAGTGATAAAATTGTTTCACTTTTGATTATTTAAGATGGCAGAGATGTTGGACTTTGTACCAGTTTTTGTTTAATGTGGATAGGCCCAGTAATTGCAAAGATATTGACCATAAGCCAGGTCAACAAATCCGCTAAATGTCAGTTACACAGCAAATTCCCTCATATGATTCTGATCTGCCCTCCAGCTCGGATTTAACTGTATTCTGTATTTTATGGAGAAACTATTGTTGAGAAAAAATATTGCTGTGAAAAACAAGTATTTATTAGATTTTAGAGGATCACTTAACATTGCTCTAAAAAATCAGAGCCTGTGGGAATGGCAGAGACACTGACATTTGGCACTTGTTTGTGGTCACTGGGGTCACTTGGACAGAAGGACAGAGAGGGACAATATTGATGATGTTTTGACAGAACTAGATTATTTAGATGGAGTGATGACAAGCAAATACATTAGCTCATTTTATGTCAATGTCAAATTAATGTTAGCTGTACTCTAGGTGATTAACAGAACACTATTTGTATTTTCCAACTGCCTGTCATTAGTCAGTGTACAGTGCAGCAGATCCAAACTGAGCACTGTATTATATGATTAAACATAGTTTTATTGAGTAAAAGTGACAGAAACTTCAGCAGCACTCACAACTTAAGCAACACTAAAATATATGATGGCTCTTTGAATACCTAATCTTTTTTTAACTATGTTATTAACAAAAATCCATCTTTTATATTGTCTTGTTTGTCTCTTGTTGATGTCTTTTGATTTTTTTATTGCACACTTTGAAAATGTAGAAAATATAAAAACATGTACAGACATGTCTAGATAAGCTGTAACTTTACTAATGAAGTAAAAAGACACAACTGATTACTGTTTAATTCATGAATACGCTTGTGGATAATTTATAAGACATCCCACCTTATTAAACTCATAAAACCACACAATATAAATGTTTTATATGGCAAATTTTAACACAAATCATCAATAAACTTCATATCCATCATAAAGTATCTCTAGTACATGTTATGCAAATCATATCCACTTAAACATGGTGGATTTAGAGATCACACAAAGGACACTCCCCACATCTTTGCATTAAACATAATAGAAATCTTTATGGAGCGCTGGTGATGAGATTATTTTTGGATGTTTAAATAACTGGATGGGAGTCCTCATCGTACATGCATAGTCTGCCTCATGCACACAGAAGCATATCTGAATGTCACCTTCAGCCTGCTACGGGGGCTAACTTCAATTAGGCAAATTAGGAGTAAATCAGGAGTCATGGGCAGGGGTGGGGCCTGTGCAGCAGTACATGAATAGTGCAAGTTACAGCTCTGATAAAAAATCAATGATCTACGCTCTGCAGAACTGCTTCTGCCCCATGTGACATCAGAAAAAAAAAAATTTGGAAACACACTCACTTAAAATGTAGCGTACAAAATTTATAAAATATCAAATGCACTGCCGGCCTGCTTTAACTCTATAGAGCTGTGTATGTGGACATTACTATCATAAATTGCTGTAATAATCTGTAATACAGTTCCAACAGTTGCTGTATATCAGGATAAATTGTCTGTTTAGAAACACAAGGCTTGATCGTAAAACCAGCTTAACTATGCAGAATTGATTTGCTGTTTGTACGACAAAACCAATAGAGTCAAATAAAGCCTGCTCGCAAAGGTCACACAGCCACACAGTGAATCTGCAAACTGCTAAATAACAACAGTGTGTATTTGAGACACCATGGTTAAAACTTAGTTTAGAATGTATGAAAGAGACAAAATGTGCAGTTGATTTAGTTAGTTGTGTTATTGTCCCTGTAGTGAAATTCGTTTTCACAGTTGTACATGGCGTTTTTTATCATTTGTATAGGGATGAATAACATTTTAAGTGACTAACCATTCTGACTAGTAACGGGTAATGCTGAGGCTTTCTGTCTTTCAGTATTTTTTCCCCATTACCAATAATATATCCACTAATGAAAGTGACTGCATGTCCTAAATTGGGAGCTTTTTCAACCTAGCAGCATTATCTAGGCTTCAGCTAATTAAAATGTCAGCACAATTAAAACAGGTTTCATGTGAAGAGCAAGCAAGAAACCAGTCTAAACTTCCAGTTTCCCTTCAGTACCTTCCTTTGAAATATTGCTCATACCCATCAAACTGACACTTGGAGAATGAGCATGACATTTTGAAGACTTTTGAGGTCATATACCACTCCATGCTGTCAGATTGTAAACATAAATCAATTTACTTTTTTATTTCAAGCCACAAACTGTCTACAAAGTTCAGTGCCTCTGTGAAGTGTGCAGTATTAATCATTTTAAATGCATCTCCCCCCTTCACTCATGCATGTGTTATTACTCACTAATTGAGTGGCACTGTCAGTCACTTTGGTGTGAAAATTATGGTAATTATTATTCAAATTGAGAGCACTACCCTTTTAAAACTTCTGCAAGTATAGTAAGCAATGTTAGTGGGTGTTGGAAAGATGCCTATAAGAAGGGTCCCCATTTGCATTTTACAACAACATTTTTGTTTATCTGTAATGCGAATGAAATTAGCTAAAAGGATTGGTAAAACAATGTAGACAGCAGGATAGGATATGGCAGATGGCTTAACTCTCTCTTGTGACACAATTAAAAAAAAATATCTATATATTCTTTTAATTGTACTGTATGTGTCTATAGACCCATACAGTGCAATGCAACTGATACTATTAGAGCGAACTACGTTTGCACATTATAGATAAAAATACAGTCCCAAACCATAGAATATTTTAACATGTGCTGCTTAGAAGATGTTAAACACAGTCTGAATAATACATATGCCCAGTATGAGAGAGAATAGTTCATTGAGCCCTATAGAGTTGTCCTCTCAAACACACTGTTGTAACCAATTAATTGCCTGATTAAAATGCCACTCCTCTCCTTCTGCGTACAAGCACCACAAGCTCTCTGCTCTCTCACACATTAATAACTGTAAGGGAACAGCAGTGTGTCCCATTTTAAATCAATATTAGCCTATTCACCCTGTGTCACTCCACACCTCTGCATATCCAGTAAAATATTTGAATATCTTTAATAAACAATAGTGTATGCGCACAACATAGTAGGGAAAGGCTTACAGAGAATCATGCACACTGTAAAAACAACATTTTAAACAAAAAAATAAAAAATAAAATCTGAGAGATCTGAATGATAATCATATCGATCTAAAGCTAATTATAATATTTGAAATGTTAAATTATTTGGTTTAAGAACATACAGACAAGATAACTCATGGCCCATAGACTCAGACATGTCTAGTAAGAACTCCCAAGTCTTCAGTATATCTGCTTTTATAAACATGTTTAAAATTATGGTTTTAAGCTCAAAGTTAAATTAAGTTTAAAGTTAAATTCAAAGTTATGTGAATTCACAGTTGACTGGACTTGCAATTAGGACTAGGTTTTAAATGTTAATGACTCAACTTGGCTAGACTTGGACATGTCCTAACTTGGACTTTATTTATTTCAACTGTGTTAGTACTGGCTACATCTTAATCCTTCAGGGATTATGAACAATCAAGGCAAAAGGTCAAGGTCATTATGTATCTGCTAATTTATACATGCATTTGAAAATTGTAAATTTGAATAACAGACCTTTCATGCATAAATTAACCTAAATAAATTAGTCCAAATACTTTCCCCTGTTTATTTTAGCTGGATTAACTTAATATTTTTCTGTGCAATAGATCATCCGGGAGTTCTCTTTGGCTCATATCTGACATGCCTTCCATGTAGGCCAGGCTGTTTGATTTTACACTGATGCTTCTTTGAATCAGAAAACAGGTCCCAGTAACTGCTCAAATTTAAATATCTGCCTTTTGTTATTTCCCCAAACTCTCATATAATTATCTGGGGCAATTTGAAGCTGGCGTCTTCACATTGTTCTGTTTTTCCTCTATATTTGAATAAAACATTTTACCTCTTCAATTATTATTTCATGCAACCTTCAAGCAGAGCTGATTCAGAGAAAACTGCAGGATATTACTGAACATCAGCTTTGCCAGCCCAGTCTGAAACATGTCTCATTGTGCTGCTATCAGGCTACTGAGAAGCTGACGCACTTGTAAAGCATTGGCACTTTGCAAAAAGTTTTAAGTTTTAGTTGGAAATATGTATTAAAATATATGAAATATATTAATTCTATATCAGCCCCAAAAATCTACTTGCAGTGCAGTGGCAATAATGTGCTATGACAAAATTAAACAAAATTTTAGACATACACCACGTTCCAAATTATTCTGCAAATTGTGTTTAAGTGTCATAAAAGTCAAATGTTTAGTTTTCCAGTGAAACTCAAGACCATCCAGGTCTTGTGTCTCACACACCTGTGACAATGAGTTTGTCTGGTGCGTCCAACTAAAGGAAAAACGACTGAAGAAGGACGTTCCACATTATTAAGCAGAGCAACATTTTCAAGCAATATGGGAAAGAAAAAGGATCTCTCTAGTCCCGAAAAGCGTGAAATACTTGAATACCTTGGACAAGGTATGAAAACTTTAGATATTTCACTTAAAACTTCAGCGTGATCATTGTACTATTAAGAGATTTGTAGCTGATTCAGAGCACACACAGATTCATGCAGATAATGGCACAATGAGGAAGGTTTCTGCCGGACAAATACATCGGATTAAGAGAGCAGCTGCTAAAATGCCATTACAAAGCAGCAAACAGGTATTTGAAGCTGCTGGTGCCTCTGGAGTCCTGCAAACATCAAGGTGTATGATCCTCCAGAGGCTTTGCAGTTATGCATAAACCTTCTATTTGGCCACCCTTAAACAAAGCTCACAAGCAGAAACTGCTCCAGTGGGCCCAGTCCCTTCCAAAAGTATTGGAACAGCAAGGCAAATTCTCTTATTTTTGTTGTTCACTGAAGACATTTGGGTGCAAGATCAAAAGATGAACAAGAGGTCAGAATGTCACCTTTTATTTCCTGGTATTTACATCTAGATGTGTTAAACAACTCAGGACATACCAACCTTTGTTTAAACCCACCCATTTTTCAAGTGAGCAAAACTATTGGAACATGTGACTGACATGGTGTTTCTCCTTGACCAGGTGTTGCCTTTAAGGTTGGTTGTTCAAGCATTAAATAGCTCTGCATGACTAGTCTACTTCTTGGTTGCAAGACTGCATTTCTTGTTAAAGAGCATAAACCAAAATGAAGACCAGAGAGCTGTCTATGGGAGAAAAGCAAGCCATTCTGAAACCGAGAAAAGAAGGAAACTCAATCAGAGCCACTGGACAAACATTGGACATAGCAAGCACAACAATCTGGAATGTCCTGCAAAAGAAAGAAACTATTGGTTTTCTGAGTAACAGACGTCGAACAGGTCGGCCAAGGAAAATAATAGTAGTTGATGACAGAAATATTGTGTGAGCTGTGAAGAAAAACCCAATCCACTGTTTGAAGAAGACTCCGAGAGCAGAAGTATAGAGGCCAAACCACAAGATGCAAACCACTCATCACCAGTAAGAATCGATCGGAAGGCCAGATTGGAATTTGCAAAGAAGTACAGAGATGAGCCACACAAGTTCTGGAGCACAATCCTATGGACTGATGAGACCAAGATTAATCTCTACCAAAGTGATGGAAAGGTCAAAGTGTGGAGGAAGAAAGGAACTGCTCATGATTCGAAGCATACAAGCTCATCTGTGAAGCATGGTGGAGGTAATGTTATGGCTTGGGCTTGCATGGCCGCTTCTGGAACAGGCTCATTCATTTTTAGTGATGATGTAACTGATGATGGTAGCAGCAGAATGAATTCAGAAGTGTACAGAAATATTTTGTCTGCCAATCTATGAAGAAATGCATCCAAACTAATTGGGAGGAATTTTATCATGCAGCAGGACAATGACTCTAAGCACACTGCCAACAAAACAAAGGACTTCATCAGGGGAAAAAAGTGGAAGGTTTTAGACTGGCTAAGTCAGTCACCTAACCTTAACCTGATAGGAAGGAAGCTGCAGTAAAAGCCTGGAATAGCATCACAAATGAACAGTTTGGTGATGTCGATGGGTCGCAGGCTTGAGGCAGTTATTGCAAGCAAAGGTTTTGCCACCAAATACTACATTTTATTTACTTTAAGATTTTTTGTTCCTTTACTTTTGCTCACCTAAAAATGCTGTAGTGTAATACAAATGGTGATTTATCCTAAGTTGTTTAACACATCTAAATGTAAATACCAGGAAATTAAAGCTGACATTTTGAACTCTTGTCTCATACTCTTCTTTTGATCTTCAGCCCAAATGTCTTTTGGAGGGGACTGTACATGAAGACTAATTTTCTTGTCTTGTTCACTGCTGAGTGCCGTGCAACCCTGGATATTCCAGATGGATGGAGTGGTGGATGGTTGGTGGACGGCCACCATGTCCCCACAAGGCTGCAATGTCAGCAAGGAGGTGGTGGAGTCATGTTTTGGGCCAGAATCATGGGGAGAGAGCTGGTCGGCCCCTTTAGGATCTCTGAAGGTGTGAAAATGACCTCTGTAAAGTATGTGGCGTTTCTGGCTGACCACTTTCTTACATGGTACAAAAAGAAGAACCGTGCCTTCCGTAGCAAAATCATCTTCATGCATGATGGTGCATGATGGTGTGGCCTCCATCCTCCCGTGACCTCAACCCTTTTGAGAACCTTTAGTGCTTCTCAAGTGAAAGATCTATGAGGGCGGGAGGCAGTTCACATGACTGACATCCTGCAAAGAAATTCAAACAGAAACTCTCCACAAACTCACAAGTTCAATGGATGCAAGAATTGTGAAGCTCTTATCAAATAAGGGTCCTATGTTAAAACGTAACTTGATCTGTTAAGATGTTTTGACTGAAATAGCTTTTGATTTCAGTAATATGCTAATGCTTCTAACTGAAAAAATAAACAAATGACCATTTTCAGTTCTTTACAACAATGACATGGTTTGAAACTCTGTTGTGCATAATAATTTGGAACAGTGCAAAAATACTGTTATCACTGGGAGGTTTGTTCAATAATATTCAAATTGTACTCTAAAGGTTGATGACTTGAAAATTATGTCCTTTACACTGACAATTTGGCAAAATCAGTGAAACATATCATTTGCATAATAATTTGGAATGCAGTCTATATACTACTACTACTACTACTACTACTACTACTACTACTACTACTACTACTACTACTACTACTAAAACTACTACTCACATTAGTGACCCTCTTGACTTATTCTACTTACTTCCATACCTGACCCACAACTCCTGCCTTCAGTGCTAATTCTAAATAAACAATTTCACTACATTAAATTCTGTAAAACATAACATTTACATAATTACCCAGCATATTAGTCCCAAACCTTTAACTACCTCTGCAACTATCTTTCAACCAAACATGAACCCTATTTGAAAAAAATAAAATGATGTATTTCTACCAGTGTCAGTTTAAATGATCCCTTCCCTTGGGCTACGTGAACAGCACATTACAAGCTCAGACTCCTTAAGTCAGCCTGATCCTATAGTCACGGGCTTATGGTAAACCCAGGAGCGGTTGGCACAACTTTGGACTCAAAAGTGTTTCAAATCCCATCTAATACTCCGGGAAACCTTTAACCAACTTTAGCTTGGCACTTTTTACATTTTTTTTTATCTCACTAAGAAGAGTATAAAGTTTCTCTTGCAATACATCATATATAACAGAAATGAGTAATACTGTGGCTGGACTCTAGGGACCAAAAGTAATGAAAAAGAAAATGACATTGGTTAATAAACATTCTTTATACATCGGAAAAGTTTCCCGTCTGATTAGAAAAAACTCACCCACACACCAATTGTAATAAAGAACCAAGTGTAATAATTTCATCAACTGCAAAGTGCGACAATAGTCAAGACAGAAATATTAGTTACAGTGAGGTCTGTGGGGATAGTCTGCGTGTGCGGAGACGCATGTCAACTTAATTTGTGGAGTGGGCGGTCTTTTGATTTACCAAACGTGTGTGAATGATGCAACAGTATTCACCATGTCAAGTGGATTAGAAGACCTTTGAAATTTTATGGAAATACAACAATTTACCCGTGCTATAGACTAGCATAAGTTGTTTAATTCATTCAGTTTTACAGTGGTTAAACCTAAGTTGCACATGGTTGCCATTATATTGCTTAAATTGCTTGGAATAGCAACATAGCTGGTTCACTTACTAAGGGAAAGTTGTCAAAGTTTGATTTATGGTGACTGAAAAAATTAATTTGGGCACTGGGCATTATAATGAGAAATGTATTATAAAATATTTACTGGCTTAAGTAAATTGAGTGGAAAAAAATACTGTTGTTTGCTAGACTGAGAATCAAATACTAAATAATAATGGCTTATACTTGCATTGTGCTTTATAAGCCTCTCAGAGTGCTACACTGTCGTTATTATTCATTCACAATCACAACTCATGCTTCCCTAAAGTAGACTGACAAAACCAAGAGGGCAAATCTGTGCCAACGGGCCCTCTGTTCACCACTCATCGCACACACACACCACATTCATACATAGGCAAGGTTGGGGAAATACACAACAACATGCATTATCAAAATAGATTAAGGATCTTTGAAATAATTAAATCAAATTATTATTAGTAGTTATTAAGTCCTTACTAGGTTATTCTTCTCACCTGTTTTGGGATTAATAGTGAAGAAGTTCTGAGGGTTGCCGGCGCTGATGCGATAGGTGAGGCTGTTCGGCATTGCTGTGAGGTCAGGGTCCTGGGCCTGGATCCGGATCACAGACACGTCTTTGGGGGAGTTCTCCATGATGACGGGATGGTAGATGGGGTCTGACGTCAATGGGGCATTGTCATTAACATCTTCAACCTTGGAGAAGAACAATATAATGAAATTAGTGGTCTAAATGCAAATTAGAGCAAAAGATATCTGGGAGAGATTTGCTGATATATTAGATAAGAACAATGGCATAATTGTTATCATGGAAGACTGATAAATGGCATTCAATCAAATAATGGTTAATTCAATACAAGATAATCATACAAAAAAAGCTCCATGGCAGACCCTCCACCAGAAAAAAGCCATATAGTATAAGTGATTTAATCGAGCATTGCAACCTAGGCTCTATGAATAGTATGCCTTATATCTATTTTAATCTGCAATTAGTAAACTAACTCCAGCTCCGGATTGGGTACTTATTTTGCTATCAATCACAAAATGGAAGTTTATTTAGCAGAAAATGCCACAGACGTCGAGCGTTAAATGCACTCCAAATTAATTTCTTTTGTGACACATAGATCTACAATATTTATGGCAAAAACACAGCATTGATTGAGTGTTTGCCGGGAGCTGTGAGCGCCGGTGCACTTGAGCAACAGCACCTGCGTCTGATTAATCTCTTTAGTTTGGTTCGAAGGAAAGAGGCCAAGATCCCTATGCCACACCTGAATTCCCCCAAGCGGCACTTCGGTTTGTGTTTCATACGCTGCTGAACTCTGGGCTGGAGGAGAGTGAACTGTGGTTAAGGCAGGAGAAATGATGTGCGAGTTTTCCACTGCTCAGAAATCAGGATTATTTAGAGCCAAATAAAACAAGAAGTGAGCCACACAAATTCCCCTGATGTAGCCCACTTTCTTAAAACAGTAAAGCTATACATCACGGTGAACGCAATTAGATCCTCACAAGGTGACAGCTGCTGCTTCATTGTGCTAATAAAGGACACAGCACTTCGGACTATTAACTTAGAGACAGACAATGGAAAATATCAAGAAAGTGTAATTAGTAGTGCATTGGGAAACAACTGAAATCACTTAGATTTACAAAGAGGCTCTAATTGTGGCCAATGCATTCAACTATAGAAGATTTTAAAGGTACACTTCCTATCTCCATGGAGATGTTATTACTTTGCCTAGAATGTTCCACAGTATGGCATTTTATGTATCTATTTCCATGAGGACAAGCAACTGATGCCACCAATCCAAGTCCCAGGTCAACTCTGTGGAGAGGTAACCCCACTCTCATGAAGAATGCATGTTTTCGTGAAATTTTGGGGCAATAAAAACATGTAAGTTTACTGCCATGCTGTGAAAGATTCCAGACAAAGAGAAAAAACAGCAGAGTAGCATTAATTTGTTATAACTTTATTTAGCACAAGAATAGTCCCCATTAGGAAATGTGTCCTTTGCATTCGACCCATGGGCAACCTGTCAGGAGAAGTGAAAGACCTCTGTGATTGACAAATGTCTCAATGTCTTCAGTATCTCTTGTCGATGTTGGGAGGACACACTGTTTATATTGTAAATTTAAACAGATAATTTATTTCTCTGGCACTAATCACATAAATGTATGTTTGATTATTTGCCAATTTTGGATAATTAAATATAGTTGTAATCGAAGTACAATAACTAAACCACTAAAACAGCCAATAATCCTTTATGAACAATGAAAATGAGCAAATCTTTCTTCCCTGGATAAATGCATTTACAACTAAAATCATATGTGTAGAGTAAATGCAATATGTATGAGCATGTGGCATGGTACTTATGTAGTATAAGCTAAGCTATTTTTACAGTAGTGAGTACACTTAGCATATCAATAATAGAACAGAAAAGTATGGTTTCTTCTTTTATGCTACTTTGCTTTTGATCCTTTTATATAAAACTATTGAGCTTTTTAAAAACACTTAAATGCAGGGCAATTCCATCACTCCACGCACAGTACATTGTAAATTTATCACAGACAATTATATTAAGTGCATGTCCAACTGAAGATATAAAAGGCAAGAATTTTGTATTCATTAAGTAATCTTGTGCTTTTAAACTAGTGGCCAATAGGACTGAAACAAGAACATTCTAAAATACAGCCACATGTTCTGGGCAATAGGGACACACATTTTACTATAGATGATTTGCAGTGACGTCACTCGCAACATGTGCTTTTGTTTATACCGCCATCTTGGACGGCGAGAGAGACGGCAACGATCATGGTAACACATCAAACAACTCGATTGCTCTGTCAAAAATAGCCAAGACATTGGACAGTTTCCACTTGGAAAGATATTTAGAGAAAGTTAAGGTGATCGACATTGATCCTTACTCTATAGGAGTTGATAAATTCTTTAGTTTCATCGATTATTTTCCAAAACCCGATTTGCGTTATATGGATATATACAATTACCTGATAAACACACCATCCCGATTTTCTGGAGAAAAACTGAAAAGTTACAAAAGCTTGGACGCTTACAGTTATTTCATTGCTGGATGGGTGAAAAATGTACAAATCTGTCCCATAGACGTTGTTGTACCCGGTGACGGCGGTGTGCAGTATCATGTAGTGAGAGCTCAGGTAAGCTACTAGCTAGTAGTACACAATCCAGGCTGAGTATGAAATGACTGGTCCTGTGCATTAGAGTTACGCATTGTTATGAATGGCCATGAATGGGATAACAAACATTTGTTTGAAACCACATAAATTCATTTAAAATTGTAAAATAAATGTGAAAAATCTATTTATAATTTGAGGAATATTTCTCTTATATTTCAATATTCAGACAAAAAATACAAGTGCATCTGTGCATCTCACAACAGCCAACCACAATATCGCCAGTTACATCTTATCATCACAGGATATATAATGAATTCATATACTGAAAAGGCTCAGTGTGATATCACAATCATTTGTCAGCTTCGCCTCGAAATGATGGTGATATCACACCTCGTTGACCAGTGTACTATCTAATTATTACATAAACTGACTGCTAAAATTGGATACACTGCCTGTCAGGGACAATTACACATTTACACACATGGGCAATATTTTTCACTAACAATTTAAGATGTTTTTTATATATTATTAATTACCGATACCATATAATGATATCCAATACATACAGAATGGCCATTGTAACCAGAAAAAAATACGTAAGAAAAAAAATACAAGTTATGAATATGTAAGTTCAAAAATATTTAATCATTTCAGGTGAAAGGAGTATACTGTTGGCGACCAGTCTTTCCTTTTCACAGCAGCAACCCACTTGCTACATCTCTCCTCGTCAACAGGGAACTGATAGAAACTGAGTCCAGATTCTTTAGTTTGACGGCTCTTACACCCAAAAGCACAACAATGAAAAACCATTTTGGCCACAATAATAAAAAAAATGTTTGAGAAAGAAATCAATGTAGGCTAGATAAAGTAAAACGTCAAATTATCGATACTTTTTCTCTTGACACTTTCGCAGCGTGGGCGTGTGGCACTGTGTTGGATTTTGCCGTCCAATATGGCGTCGTGAACAAAAGTCATGTGATGCGTGACGTCACCTGCAAATCATTTATATATGCATTTCTTTAAGTTCTCAGGTAAAGTTAGATGCTATGCAGACTAGTGTTGTCACAATACTAAAATTTCAATCTTGATTTCTATATTAAGGAATAGACTTGATACTCAATATCAATTCCGATAGCATGGTCATGATGGAAAAAAAAACAAAACACTGTGTAATTCCTCATTCGTCCAGGTAGGTTTCATAGTGGTCCATGGTTCGTATAACTATCTGATTTTCAATACTTTTGGCAAACCTAATGCAGACGCCAGTCCTGATAGTGGCCTTGGTCAAGAATCAAACCCACAATCTCATACAACCTCAAGAGGTGAAACTGCATATAATAGCGTCACCAGAACAATCACATAATACGTAATAAATCATTACATCATTACACACATATCAAAACCCTAAACTAATTCAGCTTCATGTACAGCCAAACACAATAAAATTCCCTAATTGTCATAACGTTATGGGTGTTATAGTTATGTATTTTGTGCACTTGAAAGCTATAAATTTCTTCACAACGCCTGCTTATCGCTAGCTAGGCAATTTGCAGAGAAGTATTGACTCATTAGTATTCCTATGCAGAAATCCTGTCTCATTTGTGATGCATTGCGTATACACAGTTGAACATGATACAGTAATTTAGTCATTGTTTTATTTTATTCTCAGGTTAAAAATAGAACCAGAGGTATATAGGTACTTGGGTATGCACTACGAACCGTGCTCGAGTAGTGTATGATATTGAAATGCAAAGCGTGCATACCTGAATATAGACTTCGATGGAGGCAGACAGAGGTGTGACCCCCCTGTCTGTGGCGTCCACTGTAAGCCAATAGGAGTCTTTGGTCTCAGAGTCGAGGATAGCAGCTGTGTAAATCACCCCTGTTCAAGCAGACACAAAGATAAATGCAGTTGTTAGCCAGGCTTGAGAATACATATCTATTAAGTCCAGGCTATAGTGGGTGTCTTCAGTGAAATACATCAAGCAAACATCTCTAGAGAGGCTCGAGAATACTTAAGTTGCAAAAGAGGGAAGGGACAAATTCGGAGTAAACTTTGTGTCCTGGCTGGCTTCACTGACTTTCACAGGCATTATGTTTAGTCACCTTCAATGCTTGGCCTCTTTTGTGGTTAATCACTGCTGACCAAACTGCTACTGCCGCTGTTGGAATAGTGCTAAACAGACTAGGCGTTGACCTTAAGCCAATAACATTCTACACACATATACACAATGTGACTTCAGTGTGTTTCAGAGCCTTAAGGAAGATGAGGGGCTGACAGCACAGTGACCTCTTAAGGGCACACAAACAATAGGTGACAAATAAGCGTCTTTCTATCCGAGTAGGTTTTGTAGAGCTGTCCATTGCATGTACATAGTGAATATGAAATGTGGTTCACTCTGCGATTCACTGACAGCGTGTCTTAATATAATGCAAGAGACAGCCTATAGGTACCACTATACATTTAGTGACAGATACTAGTGCTGCCTGTTATGAGGAAAACATGTATGGTACTGTAAGAAGTGTGATATAATTGGTTATATTTTTATTAAGGGTGTGCCAAAATGTTCATATCACAATTTTAGAGCTCAGAACATGAATTACATTTATTCATACACTTATATTTTGATGATGCTTAGGTTTAGCAGATAACTAACAATATTAAATTTAGAAACTAGTCAATATGAGGAGTGGGAGGGTGGTTTGTCAAGGATGCAGTGAATGACAAGATGAAGAATTCGCTAAAATAGCATATTGTCAGAGGAATCAGATTGCAATTGAATTTTTGTTATCATATCTTCCAATTTTAATATACAAAATTGTTAAGTAAGTATATGTAAAGCAGAACTAGATATGTGTACTCAGCAAGCAAACTTATTTTGGATTGGATACAATATATATTATTCCTTACAATGCTGAGTGTAGCAATATGTTAAAAAAGTATTTGTTCACAGCTGCCAATTATACCTCCCTTTTTGAAACACAATGATTAATACAGTGAATAATCCTGCTTTTTTGAAAGATATAGCTGTACTCTTTTGTTCTTTTTGTTACCTTTTCATTTAGTGACCCCGTATTCAAACTGAGAGAAAATATCAGGTTTTACTTTAAAAAGCTACATCTTTGAAAAGCTTGTTTTTGAATATAATTAAACATAGTAATTACTGTAGAATGATAATACTTCAATAATTAAAGTATTGTAATCGTTCCGAAAGACTAAAACAAATAGAAAAGCAACAATTAAGCTTACATTTTGCAAATACACAAATCAGATAGTGACCTGATTACATGAGTAAGATGTAAAAATACATTCACAGTATACACCAGTGCTAATTCACCATGTGAATATGCCTTCTCCAGTTTGAACTTGACATTTTTCATGTTGTCAGTCACATATGCCGCACTCAAACAGTTGAGTACTCTATGACAGGAGGTGTGAAGGTTGGCTCCTTCACATGTTTCCTATGTTTCCTATGCCAGTACAAAAAGTGTGTGATTATGACACTGCAGCTCCAAACAACAGGCCCAAGTGTTCAAACTCCTCATTGCTCTCTTGTCCTTGACCATGTCCTTTTCAAGCCACATCTCATCTCCGTCAGGGAGACCAGAGAGCAGAGCTGGCTGTTTCAAAAGCTCTTTGAACTTTAAGACCGACAGACACCATTCACTGAATTCAATATAAATCTGTCTTGACAGCATCCATTCTCACCATAAATAACACACTTCAAAGACTGAACAAAAAATTGAAGGGTCACGGCGTGTTTTCCAATGTAAGAGTGCCTGGTCTCCTCAAGTTTACATCTGTCTCTGAGCTCCAGCAGTTCAGTGTCTGAAAAACACATTTTTGGACCTGCTATCTAATTATGCCACAATATTGAAAAATCAATCACAAGATGGATGGAAAATATGATGCATAGTTCCACTGTGTGAGTGCAGAAGATAAGAGGGAAACAGAAAACCGGAAAACCAAATAAAAACCTACTAAATTTTACAGATGCTGGATGAATTTCTTTATAAAAGGCAAGTTTGTCTGTGACTTAAAGAAAGCTTCATCCTGCTGTGACAAATCCAGGACCTTGCAAAAGCACTAATAGCACAGCATTGGCTTCTGTCGGCGGCCCATGAGAAATTGCAGGGTCTGCTTCTCTCCTTCCCAATGACAAGAATACCAATTTTTGTTCAAAGCTCGGGAGTGCTAAGATTTTAAGCCAGAGGAGATCCCACTTATCATTTGATTGATACCCTCTGCACTTCCCACCTGCATTAAAGTGAGTCATCTGAAACATCTAAATATCAAATGTAAGAAAGAAGGGCGATTGTTCCAGGCGAGCATGACATACGGCAGCAGTGTCACCAGGCGCTCACAATCTGCTGACCACAGCAGCACATCATATCCATGGAGCAAGGCCGTGCATAAGTTAAAACATCCGTTAACTAAATGGATGCCTTACCCTTTTTTCTTATTTCTGCCCTTTACACAGTCCCTCACTCCTGCCACACAGCACTCTCACATGTACTTACTGCTGGCACTAAAAGTCAGCACAGGGTGTCTAAACATGGAAGACAAATGCAAGGAGGAGGACAGATCAGTGACGTGCCTGACAACTGTAAGTATTACACTACAATACAAAATAACACAGCCCCATGGCTGTTTGCACATGCTGTCATAGACTTGTAAAGAGCCTACAGTAAATGACTGACATTGATTTTGGCAACAAATAAAATAATAAAGCAAAATATTCAGATTTATCAAATCAAAATAACTTTATTTATCCATTAGGAACTTCAATTGCAGACAGAGTGCCAGCACAAGCGACACATCCAAGTAGAGACTATGTGCCTCTCTGATATTTGGTCTGTGGAAACACATCCCCTTTGCCAGAGTAATTTCACTGACAACAAACATTGATATCAAGTAATGGATCTGAAACTGATTTTGATACCACAATGATGATTAAAAAAACTATTTTTTATACAATAGATTGAAATTTTCAACACAAAATAATATTACTTTCTGTATTGTTACTATGTGGTGTTATCAGTTTGGATATAGAACATTTGAAAACTATTCAAGACTTTTGTTTCGTATTGTCCTATGTATTTTATTCAGTATCCAGCTTCAATACTAGTTTTAGTATCAATGACTAAAAAAATTATCACGTTTAACATTCTTCTGAAACTATCATCCGGTAATGCTGGCTCCCACCCTACAACATAAATTTACCACTTTTTATTGCAGAGATATAAAACAATAGCTGCATCTATGAAGAATTTGTGATAAAAGTCCAGGGAGGAGAAAGACACTATATTTTCTTTCAACACTTTTTATGTACTGAACTCCCCCTTCACCCTCTTCCTTCCTCTCCCCGCATCACTTCCACTCCCATACTCTGCTTTCTGCTCTAACAAGCACCCTGATTTCCCCTGAAAAATCTGTTAAAGTTTCTTGATGGTTACTGGAGTTTTAATAGGGAAGTAAATAACACAGTATGTCATCTTTTAAGGTCTTTCTAGATCAATTAGTGTTTAGTATTAAATTAGGAGAGGTTCTCAAACTATTTTATTTGTACCCCTTAAGTTTTTCTCTTAAGGGCTTTATTTCCATATTAGTCCTGTAGTGGATGAGTATTCATTTGAAATTCATTCAAAAGATACAGTACCAAAATGACTATCAAGTGATTTACTTTTAGGTTTTCTAGCTAACTGCAACAGGTGAAGCACCAATCACACCGTTATTACTGATTATATTGTTATTTGACTTTCACACTAAACTAAAAATCCATCCTCTAAACCAGTGTCTATCAAACTTCACACCAAGTACCCAGTGGCAGCTGGTGGTGTAATTTATTTATAATATATACATATAAATATATATTATAAATATATGTATTATATAGGCTATATAGTATTCTAACAAATACCAGAAACAGGCAGTCATTTTGGTCACTATTGGCTGAACTATATCTATCAGAGCACAACGCACAGCCAAGCCAAGTTTACACAGCAGCACAACCTGATCCACCGCTCACACCCAGCCCCAACAACACAACACACCGCTCACACCCAGCCCCAATGACACAACATACCGCTCACACCCAGCCCCAACAACACAACACACCGCTCACACCCAGCCCCAATGACACAACACACCGCTCACACCCAGCCCCAATGACACAACACACCGCTCACACCCAGCCCCAATGACACAACACACCGCTCACACCCAGCCCCAACAACACAACATACCGCTCACACCCAGCCCCAACAACACAACACACCGCTCACACCCAGCCCCAACAACACAACACACCGCTCACACCCAGCCCCAACAACACAACACACCGCTCACACCCAGCCCCAACAACACAACACACCGCTCACACCCAGCCCCAACAACACAACACACCGCTCACACCCAGCCCCAATGACACAACACAACACACCGCTCACACCCAGCCCCAACAACACAACACACCGTTCACACCCAGCCCCAACAACACAACACACCGCTCACACCCAGCCCCAATGACACAACACAACACACCGCTCACACCCAGCCCCAACAACACAACACACCGCTCACACCCAGCCCCAACAACACAACACAACACACCGCTCACAACCAGCCCCAACAACCAACTCCAACAACACAACACACAGCTCACAACTAGCCCCAATGACACAACACAACACACCGCTCACAACCAGCCCCAACAACACAACACACCGCTCACACCCAGCCCCAACAACACAACACACCGCTCACAACCAGCCCCAACAACACAACACAACACACCGCTCACAACCAGCCCCAACAACCAACTCCAACAACACAACACACAGCTCACAACTAGCCCCAATGACACAACACAACACACCGCTCACAACCAGCCCCAACAACACAACACACCGCTCACACCCAGCCCCAACAACACAACACACCGCTCACACCCAGCCCCAACAACACAACACAACACACCGCTCACAACCAGCCCCAACAACCAGCCCCAACGACACAACACACCGCTCACAACCAGCCCCAATGACACAACACAGCACACCGCTCACAACCAGCCCCAACAACCAACTCCAACAACACAGCACACCGCTCACAACCAGCCCCAACAACACAACACACCGCTCACAACCAGCCCCAATGACACAACACAACACACCGCTCACACCCAGCCCCAACAACACAACACACCGCTCACAACCAGCCCCAATGACACAACACAGCACACCGCTCACAACCAGCCCCAACAACACAACACACCGCTCACAACCAGCCCCAATGACACAACACACCGCTCACAACCAGCCCCAATGACACAACACAACACACCGCTCACACCCAGCCCCAACAACACAACACACCACTCACAACCAGCCCCAATGACACAACACAACACACCGCTCACAACCAGCCCCAACAACCATGACACTATTTAACTATTAACACTATAACACAATTGTACTATTAACACCATGACACTATTTTACTATTAACACTATAACACTATTTACCTGTGAGGCTCCGTTCTCAGATTTGCCCAAAACTAATGAAAACAAGCCTCTTACCTTCTCCAGAGGACTGAAGCAGAGTGTATCCTCTATCCACTCTCCTATTGGTTCTGTTTCCAAAAGTGTATTATTGTCCAATATGAGGAGATGATCCAAGTCCAAGTCCAGTCCAGTCAGGTCCGCGACACAAGGTCAAGCTGGATGTAAAACTAGTCTCAATCCTACTTCCCACTTAAATGTGAAAGTTAGGACCAGTCCATATTAGACTAGGGCACCAGGTGGACTTAAGCCCTATGCCTCCTACGCCCAGGTGAAACTTTTACACTGAGAAATGAGCAGGCAGAGGCTGACAGAGCAGCGAGCGACTGCCCCGGGTCCAGGCGGCGGGTCTGTGTCTGTGTGTGTCTGCTCTGGGTCTCTCCTTGGCTCTCCTGTGTGGAGGTTTAGGCGAAAAGTAAGTAGCCGCCACTAGCCAGTGTGTGAATCAAAATAAGAGCCGTAGGATATCACCGCAGTCAATGCACTCATTTCAGCTTAATGCCTCCTTTCTTGCTTGGCAGAAGGGCCCGCTGAAGAGAAGACATATTACTCCTTAAAAACAGTTCCTCGAATGGACTTTGACTTCAAGTTGAACTCACCATAACTGTATAGCACATAACACTGTTATCCATTCATGAGCCTATAGTAGTAACATGCCGCCAGTGGAGAGTTGGGGCTAACCAGAAGAGAGCGAGCAGCTGAATCACAATCATGGATCTATTATCACAATAGGTCAGGTGCATAGACTGTATGGACATAGTTAACAAGCTAGCCGCCATGTTCCAAATAGGAACTTCGCAGGAAGTAGGGCTCTTCCGGCTTCTACTGACCCTGGCTCCCATTGCCTTACATTAGAATATTGTGGCTCCTCTTTGCCGCTGTGAGCCTTGTCATTTTGGTCTTTTTGTATTAACCCGCTCTACATGATCATGGTGTTTTTTATTTTGTTTTTTTCGCTATTTTGTCCATTAAAAAAATCCTATTCATAATATAGAGCCCGGCTCCAAATTCACCCCTGTAACCGTTAGCATCACAAGCTTCATTTGAGTGGCACTGAACGCTACAGGTGACGTCACACTCACTTAGTCCACTTCTTTATACAGTCTATGGTCAAGTGTGTGATGATGTCATGGATCTATTAAAATAACTCGATAGGGTATTACAGCTTGTAGCTGTCGCCAGTTGACGTAGTGACCACTTACTGGTACAACAGCGACAAAATCCCTCTGGCCCAGAAAGGATTTTCCCCATAGAGCGTAATGTAATCACAAACTGCTCGTGTTCAGCTGACAGGGGACCTACGGTTTTCAAACATGACGGATTTTGTGGTGATTTTTACCTATTTTTAGATCAT
Source organism: Taenioides sp. WSHXM2023 (assembly GCA_029959045.1). Taxonomy (NCBI): domain Eukaryota; kingdom Metazoa; phylum Chordata; class Actinopteri; order Gobiiformes; family Gobiidae; genus Taenioides; species Taenioides sp. WSHXM2023. Next base: position 12,651,261 of record CM057098.1, on the reverse strand, counting down.
AAACTTTTTCTCAGCTCAAAATCCTTCAGTTGACTTAAAAACAGCTTTTTAATCGTTAGCTCCCCTCTGCTCTACCTACTCTCGCTCTGATTGGTCAAAGCAATCACATGATACACGACACAGCGCTGCTTGCGCACACTTGCGTGCATTTGTGTGTGCCCGCGGGAGAAAAGAGCACTACTGCGTATGTTCAATGGGCAGAGAGCCACTGGAAGTACCTAGCCGGGCTAGGCTAATTTGGCAATATGAGCTATTGAGCTCGGCCCATTGACTTGAATGGGCAACCATTTTTAGACCCCGGGGCTTGGATAACGTTTATGAAGACCAATCACTTGATGTCAGTTCGCCCCCACCCTGCGCCCCCAAGACGTACTTCAGGGCTGCAATGTAAAGTAATGGGTAGAAGCAACGTAATGACGTCAAATTTTCTCAAAACTTCAGGCTCTCCCATAGACCTCCATTAAGCCGCTCCGACTTAGCGAACTCAAAGGCCAAACACATGAACCAAATAATAAGTGATATGAGCAAATTAACATGATAAAAATATGTCTATGCAGACACACGTTCAGTTTTAAACAAAATATTAAACATATAGCCTAATACAAAATAATGACTTGATATTTTTTTATTATTATTATCATTTATTATTTTTATTTTTTTTTATCTAGGTCAAGTTAGGGAGTGTGGCCTCTATTGACCAGCTGCCACTGCAAGTACCACCTAAAGAGCCACCTAAAATTATTTGTTTTTTCTTGGATCACCAATCTAAACCAGGGCTATTTTAGGTCTAAATCATGGCTAGCAAGTCTCTAAGACTATATAAATACTGCAGTGATTACAACCAAGAAATAACCCAAACAAGAACAAAATTGTGGATAAAATGGACTTTATACCAAGCAAACATACAAACCTTGCAGGAGCTTGTACCCCAGCTTGAGAAACACTGCTCCAAACCACAAAGAGATATTTTTAATCCTACACAGGAATCTGACTGGGTTCAAAGCAGGTTAGGGAATGTTACCTTAGAGATCTACTTGCCAGTCCCTTCTACATTTTGTTCAAATCCAGAAGGGTTTGTAATCGGACCACAGAGTGTGAAAAACCTCTGTAATAACTTGGGATGGTCTCTCAAATGCAGAAAATTCTAGAAAATTCTAGAAAATTCTCGTATCATTCAGAACAAATTATACTTAAGAGTTTAGTGCTTTGATTGTGATTGATTCTGAAAAAATATGCATTGTTTCTTAGTCCTCTGTGTTGTTTTTCTTTTCTTGTTTTCCTTTTTTACTCATAAGCCACAAGGTCTGTTTTGGCACAATTGGACCATGAGTCTCTGATTAATGGTTAATCTGCCTGTCAATCACGGCCTTCTGAAATTGGGGAGACAAGATATGGATCCAGACCCACACGTCTTTGTAAAGCATTGTCAAACGTGTGGTTTTGGCTGGCCAGTTAAGAGATCTACACTGATGGAAAATGATCCAGCGCCATTGATCCTAAAGTTACCTTGCTAACTGTCTAATCCTACTTTGTAGCACACTGCCCTTAAATCATGTTCCTCTTCTTATCCTTATTTGATTCATGCTTATTTAAAGGCAAAAAAGTTCTTGAGAAAATGTACATCTCCTGGGGTGATACTTGATATGAAAAGTTGGACAATCCATCGCAGTTGAGTACACAAAGATGAAAATTATCCATGCGCAGAGCAGGTCCATTGTGCACTATATTGCTGGTGCTCTCTCAGAACTGTAGTCAATACTAATTAGCCTAGTTAAAGGTCAAAAAAGGCCTCCAGTGCATACGGCAAGTACAGTACTGTAGGGACCAGCTTCAAACAAACGCCATCCCCATTTATTATAGGAGACGTGCCCGCGCTGACACTTTACTAATCACTGGATGTAATTACATTGATTGAGAAGTGTCTAAAGTCAAAATGAACCCCTTGCTATATGACCAAGTCTATCATGCAGAGAACAGAGAGGCAGGGAGAAAATGGCAAAACTGATTGGGATGCATGCAGTGTGAATTTTTCAGCACCACGGAGAGAGGCACACAGAGAAGAGATTAAGGATTAACTACGAACATAGATTTTAGCAACTGAGCGTTTTGTTAGTGTAAACTGTTACCCCCTGTCCAAAATTACATATATCACTTGAGATTTTGACTTTATGAAATGTTTGCTTTGGGTTATACAAAGGGAAAATAACAGTTGGACATTCAGTTTTGTATGGCGACACATTTAAAACAGATTGCATTTATTAGATTGTAGAAAGTTTGTTTGTTTTTTAGTCATAGATCAATTGTAGACCCTTTTATGACCCTTGGTACTTGTAGCGTGTCCCTAACATACATAGGCTTTTTGCAAGATTGGTTGAAAAGTCACAGTTAAACTAGCTGAATGCTGTTAGTGGGCGCAAAGTTTACATTTTAGGAAAAACAGGAGTGCACTGGGGAGGGAGCCTTGATCAGTGTTATCTGCACTGCACTGAACGTGTGGTACAAAGCTGCCTGGGGCCGCGCCAGTATAGCTGCCACTCTGGCCTCATTACAGTAATGATCTCCCACGTGAGGCCCTTCTTTGCACCAGCACTAAAATACTCCACCCTCTGTGTCCCTGTGTCCTTTACCAAATAGATACACCAGAGAAACAAGGAGGTCAGGGCATCAAGGAGTGCAACAATCAAACAATCCCACTTTTTAAAGGGACATCGATAAAAGATACAAATAAAATGGCTATATTTTAAAATTGAATGACCAGTATTAGCAAAAGGCTGTTACAATTGTAGGATGAAACAATATATTACTTCAAATACTTTATTTAATAGTCAGACTTTTTTAGCTCAGTTTTTTTATGGCCATATTATTTTGTTTATTTGTTGTTTTTTGTTTGTTTAATTGGTGAACTATCTGGTTTGATCTATGCTTTGTTATCTCCTGTATTATATTCTGTAGTTAGTTATTGTGAATGAAATGAGTTTAGAAATTCTGTTATGTTATTTTAAACATAATGTCTCAGCTATTTTGATTGTGTTGTAGAAGTGACAGAATACGATGATCGAGGTGCATGGTTGACATTCCAGGTATTGCGCATTGCATTATTGGTTTTCACTTTACATAAATAGGCTATGGGATTGATCTTGTGTCTCACCTGTGTCTTCGTCAATGATGAAAGTGCCGAGCCCGCTGCCTCCTCTGATAGAGTACCTCAGCTGCCCCTCACGCCCGTGGTCTTTGTCCTGAGCACTGACTGTCAGGACACTGGTGCCCACGCGACTGTTCTCCTTTACCCAGCCCCTCACAGCAAACTCAGGGAAATAAGGTGCATACAGATTCTCATTCACGTCCACCACCTAAACACAGAAGATGCAGTTAAACATCATTTGACAGAGTACATATTTGCTCAGTGGCATGAGAATTATGCTTATTCTGAGTCCATGTCCAACTCATTATAAATTCTAATCTGACCAAACGCAATTTACACTGAATAGTGAAGTAGGTGAATATCAATTAGGTATCATACTATATTATTATGCATTCTCAAAGTGTTTTGGATGTATGGCTTTGTGTTGTGAAACAACTTTTAACATAATTTTACACAACATCAGTTATTATCTAAGATGAAGTGAAAGTAGCAGCAGGTTTTCAATAGGCACAATAATTGATCCTTTTACAAAACAGTGATGAATCAAGAAGTACTGTACATTATGACATTATATCAACTGTGTGCCTGAATTGTTTATAATATCAGTCACAGCCTTTTAGTTAATACTGATTATAAAATGGGAAATATAAAGTATGAAATATACTAAAAGATATTACATTAATCCTGTTTTTCATTTGCCCTTAAATATTATGTGATTAAATATTGTAGTTTTATTAATAATAAGTGATGAAACAACTGATACGTTCCCTTAGTCACTTTTTCAATTCTGCAGCCATTAACACAGTACTTAGTGCAGCACATCTGAATCAATAAACAAGGCACAGCTACAGACTACAGTAGTGGTTGTTAATTGATGAAACTGCTCATTAGAAACCAGCATGTGTGTTACTCACCTCCACCTCCACAAATGTCTGCGCACTCAGACTGGGTGCTCCCCGATCTTCAGCTAAAACACTCAAGTTGTAAAACTGCTGTTTTTCAAAATCCAGCTCCATCCTTATCCTCAACGCTCCACTTACAGGATCGATCTGAACAAAACATTGCAAGCCCATGCATTAGAATCTGCTAATAAAGGCTGTTAAGTGCCTCTCTACACAGTTCTAATAAAACACAGTGAAAAGTAAGGCTAGACTGCAAATTTAAAATGCTTAGCTCAACAAAGTGCCAGTGGGTGAAGCTGAACCCTCTAAGAATTGTTTGATGTGTCAGTAATTATTTTTAACTTTTTGGGTCACACGCAAGTCAAAGAAAATCAAACCTACAACCTTCTTGCAATGTGGCAGCAAGTATCCATGTTTTTTTAATAACTGCATACTTTAAATTAGGGGTGAGCAATAAAGCAAAACATTGATATCACTTTTTTGTCTGCAAACACGTGCAGGTGTTGTACCCTCATCTAGAAAAGTTACACAGTGCACCATTAATATTGTTATACTGCCAACCAATATGTAAAAAGGTTTTTCCAGGACACTGTCTTTATCTCTTAATCTCTTTGCATGGGTCCAAGTATAAACAGACTTAAAAATACATACCTCAAAAGTGCCACCAAAGTCGTTAATCAGAGAGTACCAGACTTGCCCACCAGCTCCTACATCTGGGTCTTGGGCTTGGACCCAGCTAATGACAGCTCCGGGGGGAAGATCCTCCAGCACTTTGGCACTAAAACTTCTGGGTATAAAAGTCGGGGCGCAATCATTAACATCCTCCACTATAATACTTAATGTAGTCACAGATGACCTTCGGGTGCCTCGTTCTGCCTTGTCCCGCACTTCAATTTTCAGCAGGAATATGGGGGAGCTCTCTCTGTCCAAGTTACTGGCTACAAACACACTCCCAGTTTCGCTGTCTATTCCAAACTGAGGGATACTAGTCAGCATAATGTAAGCCAGCTGTCCATTGTGACCCATGTCTCTGTCAAACGCCATGACAGTGATGACTTCAGATCCAATAACTGCATTTTCCGACACAACGGCAGAGTAAGTGTCTTGTAAGAACATGGGGTCATTGTCATTCGCATCCTCTATGATCACTGTCAGTAAGCGCCAGCTTGACATTTGTGGATCGCCCTGGTCGTAGATGGTAATGTTGAGGAAGTAACGGTCTGTCCTTTCGCGGTCAAGTGGCAGTAGCACACTTATAAGTCCACTCTCCATATCAATTTTAAAACAGTTTTCTTTATTCCCGTCAGATATTGAAAAGAGCACACGGCCATTGAAGCCTCTATCACTATCTCGTGCTCTCACTTGAAATACACTAGCACCAACAGGTAGGTCCTCGCACACTAAAATACTTGTTGGTAAGGCTTCAAACTGTGGTGCTTGCGTGTTTGCAGAGTAAAGGTCGGCTGTGTACCTTTCAGAATAACTTGGCTTTGCCATAGCTGAGGCTTTGGAGAGCATTTTCTCAGCTAACATCTGAGCCACCCTGGTCTCCCTGCAATTAAAGCCCCCAGGTGGCATTCTACCCCTTACCACAGACACGTTGACAAATGTAGGCTCTGAAATCAATTCACCATCTGTTGCGACTATTTTCAGGTTGAATATGCCATTTTTTATATTAAGTACGGGTAATGGTCTTTTCAGTGACAGAGCACCAGAAACAGGGTGTAGAGTAAAGTAGTCTAACTCATTACCAGACATTATCTGGTACCTCACTAATCCCAGCTCGTCCATGTCCACAGCAGACATGGTGACAATAGTTTGGTTGACAGGGAATTCTCGACTTATCATGCCTCTACAAGACACTTTCTCAAATACAGGAGGGTTGTCATTTATGTTCATCACACGGATTGTAACATTGACCTCACTTTCTCTTCTGTATGGAGTTCCCCAGTCTGACCCCCGCACTGCAAAAGTATAGACATCTTCAGCAGATTCAAAATCCAACTCCTTAGTGACTCTCACCTCCCCTGTGCCCTGGTCTATGCTGAATGGCAAGTCTTGATCATTACTTATTGTGTGGGTAATGTATCCATTCTCCCCTTTGTCAGAATCTGTGGCTGATACTGCAATAACCACTGTGCCCACAGGTGTGCTCTCATTCACAGCGACATCATAAGTCGACCTGCCGAAGACTGGGCTGTTATCATTTGCATCCTCTATGATTACTCTGACTTGTGCACGTTGCTGGCTGACAATATCAGCTACCTCCATCTCCATGAAATCCTGTGATATGCCTGTCAGTTGCCTTGTGGTCATAATAACTCCAGTCAAAGGGTTTAAATCAAAGAACATTGGATCTGAAAGCCTGGTGAAGCTGTAATTGACACTCGAAGGAGCTGGGGAGATTTTTACCACTTCCACAAAAGTCCTTGGGGGAGCGATTTCACTCAGTTTTACTACATAAATATCTTGTTCAAAATTTACTGTTACTGGAAGTGGCTTTGTAACCAACAACTGGACAATTAGATTTTCAGAAAACTTGGGAGGAACACCTCGGTCTTTAGCTTGGACTGTCAAGTTGAGACCAAAGGGAAATTTGTCCCAATCAATCAAGTCTAAAGCTTTGATTTTGTACTCATTCCCAGCTGAGGAGCGTTGGACTATGAACTGTTCAAAAGGGTCTCCATCAGTGATAGACACCCATTCTATATCCCCAGAAACCCCTTCATCTTTGTCATCCACAGTTATAACAGCATAGACAGGATCCATGTCGTCCCACAAAGGCTCAACTGTAACAGCATTGAGGATAGGTGCAAACTCATTCACACGCTGCACAGTAACTGTTAGTTTAGCAGTACTGCTAATTCCACTACTCCCATACAACTTCATCCCCCTGTCAATGACTTGCACCTCAATTTCATAGCGATCCTGTTTGTCTATTCTAGGTTGTCTTGTGAGAGTGATGACTCCACTAGTTGGATGAACAGCAAAAAGTTCCACTCTTGTTTTGAAAAAATAGTAAAATTCTGCATTCGAGCCAACATCCGCATCTGTGGCTGTAACTCGGCCGATGCTGGTGCCTAAGGGTGCAGACTCTGCCACAACAAATGAGTAGGAGGTGGGGGAAAAGAGCGGGCGTAGGTCATTAGTGTCCAAAACCTTAATATAAACAGTGGTTAAGGCCTCTAGACCTCCTTGGGCAGATGCTTTTACAGTCAGGGTGTAATTGTCTTGAACTTCTCGGTTCAAAATAGCACCACTTTCACCATTAGTGCGTATTCGAAGAAAACAAAAGTCTCCTAGTGTAACATCCTCAGCCTGAAAGATGCCTTCACTGTCCCCAGACTGGATCGTATATTTGATATCCAAGGATTGCGGGGGGTTGAGCACAATACCCATCTTAACAGCACTCCACAAATATGTTCTGGCAGCAGAGTTTTCAAAGATAGAAGCATTGTAGGCCGGCTGGGTAAAAAGCAGCAGGGCCTGTCCTGACCTTGGTTCAGGGAGAAACTGAAGATTTACATAGGGCAAAGTTAGATGGAGTACGAAGAAGATAAAGTGGAAATGAAGGGAGATTTTGGACAAAATAAGCATAATTCCCCAGTGATGAGACTTCATGACTTCATTACTATTCCATCACCCAGTTTACCCTGCATTTGGAAAGAACAAAAGAAAAAAAAAACAAGACGCACATTCAGTTGATAAGCTGGGGGAAACAGGCACTCTGCATGCTAAAATTTTGAGAACTGAGCAATAGAAGTTGCAAACACATTTCAGGGCAACTGCTTATGACTGCTGTGATGTGACAACATACTAAATGGTGTACTCTAACAGTTTGTATTGAGACAGAGGCTTGAAGACACACAATACTGAACAAAAAGCATGACAAAAGGAGGTCTTTAAACAATATCACAACAAAGATGCACACTTGCACTGCACAGTGCCACTATTACAGAGGGGATCATAAACAATCACAAGTAACTCTCCAGTGCATTATGATCTTATATTGCTACTGAGTGAATAAAGCTTGTGTTCTTGTACGGAAAAAGTGACTTATTTGCTTAAAATGTATTTTGCACTAGTCAGGTAGCTGGTTACAGCAGGCAGTAATCATAGGGGTTTAATTTAATTTTGTAATTTAGTGTAGGCTATAGTCCAATGTAAGAGATTTTTAGCACTGTAAATGATTCTCAATATAAATGCCTAAATAAGACCTAAATAGTTAGGTCTTATGTTTTTATCTGAATTTAATACAAGAAAAAATAATTTATTATCTCTAGCCTTAGCCTTCAATAACTTTATTTATAGACTAGTTGAAGCTTTTTAATAAAAAAAAAAATTGCCTATAGCTAGCTCTCTTTGGAAAGTGACTGCTAATAACCTGATTATTGCACTTTAGGTGATGATGGTCTCACTAAATTAATTGTGATGAGGCATGTTCATCTCTTTAATTTAATATGGATGAGATAAACAGATAACCCCTGTTATCTATTGATAGTGACACTTTATAGGAGCCGGTGGAAATGTAGCTGTAATTGAGCACCAATTCATAGGCTGATCGTCTGCTGCTGGAGTTATTGTCCCGTGGGAGCTTAAATCTCTAAATTTCTGCATTTCTGCACAGATAACTCGACAAAATACAAAGGTAAAATACATAGCAATCTGTCGCTTCACTGCAAATCTGTCGCTTCACTGCATGTGTGATCAGCAAACCTTACCTTACGATCCTTTGTAAAGTAATGCCTGTCCTTTCCGCTCGCCGGTTGCAAAAAATAAAAAAAAAATATTAAAAAAAAGCAGCAACCCAAATATCATGGATGAAAACATACGTAAAAATCCCGCCAGGCTAGTGACACGTTGGGTGCAGCCATCCTCGTAAAACTAAATAGCTATTGCCCCAGTTTTGTGCACCTGACTACAACCAGGGTACACAAGCATGGGATGTTCTGCCTCCTCGAACTGTAATATGATAAGCATAAACTGGTGAAAACACTATTAAATTTCTCTTTTGCACTTATTTAAGTCAGAGACCTGATTCGGTAAAATGGCATTCATGGTTATCGCAAGTTTGGAAGCGGACAGCATCAGTTTTCGCTTAAGAGGCTTCTTCGGTGCGCTCTCGCCGGATGGAGGGAGTGTTGTTGCTCAGCTCTGCTCGAGTTCGGAGAGCGCCGGAGTTTGCCGAGCGTCCCCGAGTGCTTCCGAAAACACCCGGAAGTGAGACAGTCGGTCCACAGCGGAGCATTTCAGACAGGCACACTATCGACTGTGTGCCTATCACTCTTTTTTTTTTAATCGTCACCACTGTTTTGAGTGCGATTGTTGCACATTTAACGAGACCTCTAAAACATTTCAACTTCCATCATGTCTGCGCTATGTTACAATAAGGGATGTGGTCAGCGATTTGATCCTGAACATAACCCCGAAGGTGAGTTACAGCTATAGCTTCACCTCATGCTATGCTAACCTCATGTTGTCTGGAATATTCCATACCATCCAGTACATTCATTCATGATGTAAACACCACAGGTCACCCACACTAACTTGACTCGTAGAATATCAAGTGCCATTTCAACGTATCTCATGTAGCCTAATTGTAATTCGAGTGGACGAGTTGTTTGCTAAAGCAAGTAGTGCAGTGGTGATTATAGACTTTGAAAATCACCACTGCACTACTACTACTACTACTAGTAGCCACTTTAAAAACCTACTGTGTAACAGAGATTTGGAAATCCAGCGCCAGGCATATGCCAGAATAATAAATTAAAAAAATGACAACAATGCACTTGTTGTCAGCTAGTTTTCAGCTTTATTATGACAGGATTTTATCTGAGAAAACATATTCTGTATATTTCTATGTCACAGAAAGATACAAAGCTATGTTTTTAGGGGCCAGGATATCTCTTGTACATCAGAACTTTTCAGAGCATTTCTTGTAACATAGCAAACTGTAACCTGATGCTTTTTTGTCATTTGGCATCTTTACATTTTTAATGATCTGTTGAACTATTGCAACAGATGATTTTCTCCAGTCCCTTATTCATTATCAGACATTAAACATTACAGAACCAAACATACTTTTACTTAACAACATCTTCTAATTTAAAAGGTACAGTGTCTGGAATCTTCTAGAATATTCCATAAAATGGCATACAATTTAGCAATCTCCATGGAGACAAGCAGGTGACGCCACCAGAACAGGTATTTTTTTACAGTAAAAACAAACAAAAACAAATCACTTTTTCATAATGCAATCGTGTTACCACCAGAAATCTTAGATGGTGCACCTTCAATTAATTGGCCCTCACCAGTAACGAAGTTAATGTAACAAAGTTAATGGCGAGGGGTATTGTTCTTCGTGGGTTTCTTACGCTCTATTATTATTTTTCCTTGCAAACAATCACGATTTTGAAGGCCTAAACATCAACGAAAAGTCCCCAAACCGGGGTCCAGATCGACCGGTCCGGCGAAAAAATTTGATAAAATGGGCATCGCGACAATGCCCAAAGTGAACCCCACTCGACAGCGCCCCCTTGAAAAATCAAAATTTCAAAGTCTATGGGCAACCAAAATTTTGGCGTAGGCTGACAAAATTCAGTGATGGAGTTCAAGGAGACAAACATAAAATGTCATTGTCACACTGACCTATGACGAACAGGAAGTCGATTTATATACTGGATCAAAAATTCGCGACCGTTTTGACTTGGGTGTGTGCAAAAATTTTCAAATATTTTGTGTTTGGTCCAAATGAGCTTAAATTTGACATGTCACATCTACAGACATAAGCTCACAAAAATTAGCTGTTCATTTAGAGCCCTCCTTACACTTTGCCCATAGCACGCCGGCGAATAACGCCTTCATTTCCTGTTTTTTTGACGACCTCTTACGGCCACAGGCATTGGCCTACAGAGCTCAAATTCAAATCACAACTGTGTGACCCCGGCCCGAATGTAATGAAATATGAAATATAATAAAAGTGAACACTATAGCGCCCCCTAGCATAGACATGAAACGTCAACATTATCGGATCTGGACCAAATTCGGGGATTAAATTTTATGCATGATTACTGCAAATAAATATATTACAGACATATAGGCAATTTTCACGGTTGGCCAACAGGGGCGCAAATACTCCCCAAAAAAATAGTTTAAAATATATTACACGCACATGCTTTGTCCTATCGGGCTGAAATTTTAATCACTAATGCTTGATTACGACCTGATTATAATACAATATAAAGTTTATGAAAAGTGAACACTATAGCGCCCCCTACCATAGACATGAAACGTCAACATTATCGGATTTGGACAAAATTTGACCAATAAATTCTATGCATGATTACAAGCAAATAATATATATATTACAGACATGGGGCATTTTTCACGGTTGGCCATTAGGGGCGCAAAGACTCCCCCAAAACCATTTAAAGGTGCATTATGTAAATTCCTGATGGAGGGTTTGTGCAAATTTGGGGATTAAATTCTATGAATGATTACTAGAAAAACATATTTTGGACATGTGTCATTTTTCATGGTTCGCCAGCAGGGGCGCAAAGACTCCTACAAAATATTTAAAGGTGCATTATGTAATTTTTCTGGCGGACGAGCTGTCGGCCTGGGCGCCTGTCAGGAAGAGCGAGAGGCCTGCCGGGGTCGTCGCGGGTCCCAAGCAGCCGCGTGGGGGGGCGTGCACGCCAGGGCGAGGGCCACTGTAGCGGCTTTAATTTATCTTTAAAAATCATATTTTTCATGCAATCCCCAACTTCAGGAATAAACAACATAGAAAAAGCTTATTTTAGGAGAACATGGAAATTGAGAAAGAAATTGCCCATAAAATAAAATAATATAGTTAATATTTTTATGATGATAAACATGAACTACTTTGTAATCTGATCATGTTATAAGATTTCTTCACTAGTGTGTAGAACACAAAACATTTTCACAGCTAGTAAAAGATTAAAGAATCTATCTTAACAAAATGAAGCTTTGTGTAAAAAGCTTTTTTGTGTCACCCATATTTATTTGAAACCCTTTATCTAAAATAATTGAACTTCAAAGTGTCCATGTTTCTCACACAGCAAAACCCTCAAATGAGTCTCTTATTCACCATCCACATCCTTTAGAAATGTCCTCCTTCTTATTCTTCAAGTATTATAACAAACACTCAGTCTGGTCTAATTTCCATTTTAATAGGATGCCACTTTCATATCAAATGGAGCATATTATTATCTGGCGTGAGGGATTTCTTGGTGGTATATTCCAGACAAGGGTGCAGAGGGGACCTGACTTAACCACAAAGAATATAGTTGATTTATAGTGTTGTTAAAGTTATTTAAATTTCTGAATTAACATTAATGTTTTGTCTCCAAGGACAGTCTCTGAGACTGACTGAAACATGGAGCTTTGTACTTCAGGCCTTCACTGTCAAGTCAATTACCAGGGTTTTGATTTATACAAGTTTAGCAGATGTCCACAAAATTAAGTTGTGGAAAGTTTTGCTTTAGTCTGCAATTGTCTGAAATAATAGATGTGTAAAACTTGCTTATTATTTTCCTTTACATAAGATTTTTGGGTTCTTCACAGATGTGTTTGTGATATGTGTACGTGATCTGGTCAGTATTGTTTTTTTAGCTGATGAATTTGATTATGAATGACTGCCTCAGACCAGGGATAGTCTGGTGACAGTCCAGCCAGAAGTTAATGAAATATTTGTAACCACATTTAAAACAGAAATACCCTAATGTAAATGAATAATTTATCTGCATTGTTTGTTTTACAGCTAAGCAAAAACAAATTTTCTACCATAGTTGCTCACATCAGAGCTTTTAGCTTACCGATGTGGGTAGCTTCACAAAACTTATTTTAATCTTAATTAAATCAAATCTGTTTTTTCACAGATGGGTGTACCTATCATCCAGGAGTCCCAGTGTTCCATGATGCATTAAAGGTAAACAACTATAATGCGTAGCAAGCTGGCATCTGCTTTTTTGATTTCCTCTTTAGTCAATATAAATTTTGCCTACTTTCCCAAGGGCTGGTCCTGCTGCAAGAGAAGAACTACTGACTTCTCAGACTTCCTCAGTATTGCTGTAAGTTCACTTTAAATCTATACATTGGTTTGTTCGTTCCCATTGTCTATTCTTTACAGCAGTGGTATTGACCCTGAGACATGGACATTTTACTTACAGGGCTGCACAAAGGGGCCCCATAACAAAGAGAAGCCCCCAGAGCCGGTGAAGCCAGATGTGAAGTCGTCTGGAGAAAAGAAAGAGGCAGAGGAGCTGAAACCAAAGTTTAATGAGTACATCATCTCAGCACCGAAACCCATAGACGCAATAAACAGACCGAGGTATGACAGTTTTTAATTGGTCCAATAGTTAGAGATAGCAAGTTTGGTTGGTTGTATGAATGATAAATGCTGAAAGAGGCTTTTATATTGGGTATGGCTATAGCATAACAGTTGACTATTTGACTACAGTATGAGTATGACACAACTTTGATACGAAGGTATAACTAAGATTAATTTCTATTTCAATTTTGGCTGTAGTTGAATTAATTAAAATGACAGTTATTTTTTCTTATATAAATATTTCCAAATTACTATCTAATAAAGTAAGGAAAGTGGGAGAATAAGCAATGTTAAGTAATGTTGGTTGAGTCCGTCAGGGTTATAATGATATACCGTGACTGAGGCAGTTGAATCTAATGTTGTGCTAATTTGTTTTTTTTTGTCATGTAATCTATATGATAACCAGTATGAAGAGGTATTTAATCCACGTGAAATCATTGAGCATGTGTGGAGGTGTGTGGGCTTGAGTGAACCATGCAGACAGAGCTGCCACTTGGATTTAGAAAGGCTGTGGGCAGTAACCAAGACATTGTAATGCTCATTGTCCACTTTAGATAATAAAAAATAAATTCAAATACTGTTCATTGAAAGAGAAAGGAGAGATTAAGAAGACCAAGTTTTCACACAATGCCACTGACAGAAGCCATAGACCATACTGCTGCTACAATGACAGCTGATGGCCCGTATCTGTCTCCCACAGTCCAGATGAGCCGATGGTGAGATTGCAGCAAAAAGTCGCCTCGTCTCTAAAAACAGCTCTAGAAAAGTTGAAGCTGTCTGAGAATGCGGCTGAAAAGAAAGGTAGGCATACTTTATTCATGCACTTTCTTTCTTGTTTAATACGTCTCTGCAGCGGGTAACTTTTGTCCTCCTCTCCAAAGGCTGCCATACATCTCCAATAGACAGCAAGGACATTTTGACAGCGGGGTTGGAATGGTTTGCAATGGGGAATATGTCATCACTAGTGTCATTCACATTATAGTTTTGATGAAGAGTTGACGGGACAGGCCCGCACGTCAGGCGGCGGCTCTCTGAGATGCTTTCAGAGTTTTAAGTGTCAATTCTTTGACAGCATCTTTCTGTGTCTCTCCAGAGGAAGACAGCGACGAGATCAAGATTGGAACATCCTGTAAAAATGGGGGCTGCACTAAAGTAGGTCAACATGTCATGGTGTAATACATATTCACACTTGTCTCAAGCTCTGGGGCTCTGTAGACTGTTCAGGCCTGGGCCGTGAAAATAGAGTTGATACAGCAATTTATGGATTGTATTTTTGAAATCTTGATGAATCTTGCTCTGCTCAAAATTGATGTCTGTTAGCCAAAAATACACATTCCAAAGTTCTGGCCTCATTTTATCTTCCTCTTCACTTTGAGTTATCTTAAGTTAGTAAGCTAACTTATGAATGAGTTGCACTATGATGCATTTACAGAGACTAAGCACTTCAGATGTATAGGGGCACTTTGTAACAGCAGTATGGCGAGTGTCAGCAAATATCCCGCCTGTTCTGCTGCGAAGAGCCAATCACATGCCGAACTGTACAAACGGCGTTCCAGTCATGTTGCATCTTCGTGCTCCGATGTTCTTTTCGTGTCATTAGTGAAGTACTGCGCTCGTGCACTGTCAAAATAACTCGTGAGAAAAGTGTCTTTTTAAAGATTTCTTTTTATACAAAGCAGCCAATTTTTCAAGACATTATAAACAAGTTTTTGTTGTGATTTCAACCATATTACTGAAAAAAAAATGACACACACAAACATACATATATACACACACACACACAATATAATTCCATTTAATTGACTATTTCATAAGAATCTAAGTAGGCCAGTAATATTTGACATGTATCGTTCAAATTCAAGATTTTGAAGTAGCGCCACTTTCTATAGAGGTCATCAGTAAGTTTGTAGAGCCTATTCTATACATTGTCCGCCTACATATTCCTCCTCCTATATCAGTGAGCTTAGATCTTTATACCGAGAGGGGAAAAGGCAAGAACATAAGTTCCCCAAGTAGATTCACAGAGATGTGTTATGAGAGACGTTGAAGTGGGGATTTCATTATTTCTATAATTGTTCATCAACTGATTGAAATCATGCCGCATTCTCTCAAGGACTGCTTTTTTGGTTTATTAATCAGTTAGAATGGGGTCCCAAACTGGAAACAAGCTATTAGTCTACGCTCATTCTCATTAAATGTTTTTGTTCAAAATGGAAAGCCTTGTTTTATTCAGTCTGGAATTTGAACACGTGGTTTCATAAAATAAGTTTTGTAGTCATTTTAACAATTTAACATTTTTTGCTTTTAGAGCTTTGAAGGCCCTGCAAGTGAGTCAGAAACTTGCATGTACCACTCTGGATGCCCAATCTTCCATGAAGGGTTAGTATTACAGTCAAACTGAATTTCTTCCTCTTTGACTCACATGTTTTGAGTAGCAAGTACGCTTTTGTTGGCAGTAAAAATTTGCAGTGGAAGAGCTAGTGTTTTTCTTTATCTATTCTGTTGTTTACAACTTGTCTAAAATAGCATGTTATTGACAGTCCCTGTTTCTGCTTTTTGGACAGGATGAAATACTGGAGCTGCTGCAAACGGAAAACGTCTGATTTTAACACCTTTCTCTCCCAGGAGGGCTGTACCAAGGGGACACATCTATGGAGGAAAAAGGATGCGGTAGGCAATGCCGTTAGACATCTGTCTGTAGTGTCTGTCAAAAAAGGAGGCTGGTAAACCTCTGTAACTCCATCTAGTGGTGTGAAATACAGGCACATAAGTCAGCACATAATATTCTTTAAAAGACACATTTTAGGCACAAATTATTTGACTTTACTGTTTACTTTACTAATTTGTGTTTTTTACATTTTGTAGGGTCTCAAAGTTGTCCCGTGTCGGTTTGACTGGCACCAAACAGGAGGTCAGGTTATCATCTCAATCTATGCCAAGAACTCCATCCCAGAACAGAGCTACGTGGATGCCAACAGCACCACTGTAAGTGATTGTATTGTAGGGAGTTTGAAAACATTGGGCAGTGATGTTGTTTTTGTGGTTTGGCATATTAGACTGTTAACATCACTTAACCTCACTTCACAAGATGTGAATATAAAGTTCCCCAGAGTGATTTAACATCCTGTACAAAATGTTAAGACCAAGGAAATGTTTCTAGATCATTATACCATTTATCCTCCATGAAAAGGTTAACTAGAGGTTTTTTTTTTGTTTTGTTTTTTTTTTCTCTTCCTCATTCACATACTGCCTGTTTTTAGTACAGTATATTCTGCCAGTCA
The DNA here is from genome assembly GCA_029959045.1 of Taenioides sp. WSHXM2023. NCBI lineage: Eukaryota > Metazoa > Chordata > Actinopteri > Gobiiformes > Gobiidae > Taenioides > Taenioides sp. WSHXM2023. Next base: position 12,634,584 of record CM057098.1, on the reverse strand, counting down.
CCTTCTTAAGACACTAATACTCCATAAACACTTTGCAATCAGGAGGTCACATGAAGAGAAACAACTTTTAGAGAGAACCTTTAGTGTAAATTCTGATTTATAAATTTGGTGCTATAGTTCTAATGGACCCATTTTTGATACTGTTTCCATTTTTACAAAAGTTGATCTTGTCTGACTTTGAGCTATCTGAGCAAAAAATAAATAATTCGATTTTTCCTGTGGTTTTAAGGTATTGAAGACACATTCTTATAATTGTATATATAGTGATTATGCTGGTGTGTTGAATTTGCATTTGTGTGATTGTTGCTGCTCTTGTTCTTGCTCCTATCCTGTAGACTGTTTGATATCAACCTGTCAAGGGACTGAAGATGAAATGTTATTAAAATGTTGATTAATATGTGCTGTCCCTTTTTACAAATAAATAAAAGAAGAAATAAGTATCCAGACAAAACTTAAAATATGTTATCCATTTTTCCCACAGCTCAACATTCACGTTATATTTGAAGGAGAGAAGGAATTCCAGCAGAAAATAAGCCTCTGGGGAGTAAGTACTATAACTGTTAAATCCCATGCGTCTCGATGAGGCTTATGTTTGAGGTCAATAAATAATGAAACCACACTCTAATTCTTCTAACCCTCTCTTTATGCTCTATTTTCCCTTTAAGGTGATTGACGTTGGCAAGAGTCAGGTCAACATGATGGCGTCCAAGATCGAAATCGCCATGAAAAAGTCAGAGCCCATGTCTTGGGCTCGCCTGGACCTCCCTCCTCCCGCTGCACCGAATGACACTGAGCAGAAAAAATACGCAGAAAGTGACGAAGAGGACGAAAGTTGAAATTTCCACAAAATGTATCTGTATATTTTTAGCCAGATACAAAACTGCGGTCCATTTTTCACCTTTTTAACTTGTTCATTTTTACCCTCTGCTCCTCAGCACTTCAGTGTTTAGACCAACTTTCATTGTAGTGTTATTTTTATAAAGTACATAGTTTTCAAAAGCACTCAATGGGATAAAAACACTTGTAGAAGTCAAGCAGTGGTCCAGTGGCATCTACTTATCTTTGCTCTATGCCCAGACGAGCAGGAGTGTGGATCAACTGTAATACTACAATTGATCATTTTCTCTTGTCTTCAACCCATTATTGACCTTTTTCTGACATTTGCGTGGCATAACCGTAAAGCTCTCAGACGTTTGCATAATACTGCAAATAAAGTTTTTGGTCTTCCGTTTACTTCAACTTTAAGATGCGCTATGACTTTGATTGGGAGGTGGGAGTCTGCCACCTGTCTCCATGTAGATGAGTAACAAATATATTTTGCATTTATTCAATTACAGGTGACTGAAAATATGGGCTCTCCTTTCCGCAGATCTGACGTGGAACCCAGCCTGTTGGCATCACCTGCTTGTCTCCTTGGAGATGATGAAATGTAATACCATCTCCATGTGGAGGAGCAGGTGGCGGATCCTCCAACAGAAAAGTTAGTTAGTGCACCTTTAAGGACCACAGTTGGTTTTGTTTTATTCTTTTTTATGCCTCTCTACCTTCTCTCAATATGATGGATTACAGCATATTCACCAGATTTGCTGGTAATTCTTTATAATCCATTGTCTAAATTATTGTTTTTGTGATATACTATGTACTGTATCCATAAACGCACTCTATGTCCGATGTCAGTTATATTTTTTATTAAACAAAAGGGAAACAAAAATGTAAAGATCAGATTATCGAAATCCCTTGAGTGTTGATTGGATTCTACATTGATTCTACATTGAACATTGATTCACTCTGTAAATTGCATGGTGTACAATATGTTATTTTATTTTTCCAACATACTATATTATTATATTTCATGTTTATTTTCTCATCAGATTCTAAAATATGTGATAATGCTGAAAAGTACTGTAAAATACTGAATAATTTGCAGAAGCATGCATCAAAGTGCACAATGTACAAAGACCATTGCCGGTCTCCATTGGGATCCTCTGAAAAACAAAATATCCAAAATAAACTTTTGAGATATTTATGTTTGGTTATAATTTGTTTACCAATGTTTTTTTTATAAGGAATTAGTGTTCTTATATTTCAATGGTTTCTGACCTTGAAGTCATTGGATCAGAGTTCTGGTATTTTCTAAATTGTCATGTATATATTTTACTTGATGGTTTTGTTGTTTTTATATACATTGTAGTGCTGTCAATTGATTAAAATATTTAATCGCGATTAATCTCATGAATATAGTTAACTTGCAATTAATGGTAAATTAATCGCACTTTTTTGTCCCTTGAATAATTGTTTTAATCCTCTTATCAACATAGAAAAGTGGACAGGCGCCGCTTTGTGCAAATGTGTTTTTATTGCAAACCATAACAATTCAGTGAGATAACTTTGTGTTCGATGTTCCACTCTCATGTTCCACTTTCATGAAGTGCTCTGCATCAGTATGAGTGAAGTGCTTCTCTTCTGTCTTCATCACAGTCAAAGTGACTGAAGTTCCCACTGTGGGTGAAATAATGTGCTGTGACCCTGAGGTAGTTCATTACTGAGGGACGTCCAGTAATCTCCAGTTAGCGCGACTGTGATTGCCATACATACACACACACACATACATACACACATACACACACACTTTTGAACAAACCATGGTTCTCTTTGAGTTGCTCCACTTTTAAGTTTTAAATGCCCTGTTTTTTTTCTTTAGGCTTACTCTCCTTCAGCTACCTGGATTTGATATTCCCCACTGACTTCTCATGAAAAACACTGCATGACCTTTGGAGTGAAGAGTTTGAACCACGGAGCTGTGACTTTTACAAATGTCACGAGGTATTCTTACGTGTTTTAAATAATTTGCTCAAAAAAATGTAAATGTCCCTGAACATCATTCCCCATGAAGGTGTCTCGAACTGTCTGGCTTTTTTGCTGAGATATTTCTTCTTCTTAATCCTCAACATGAATCCATTAAAATGTTAATCAAATGTCTGCTCTGTGAACTTCTACATGGATTTAACAATAGAACTCAAGCCTTTCGTGCTGCCATTATTTCATCAGACATTTAAGGGCACTATGATGAAACAGAAAGAAAAAAAAACTTTTTATATATTGTGAATCTCTTGTGAAAAAACATTGACTTTATTACATTCACCTTTTTTATAAACAAACACACTTTCACACATTACTCATTTAAAGAAAAATATTCAAAATAATGGGAGGAAACTAAGCCAGAATAGCAAAACAAATGAGATGGTCTCTAAAAATATTGATAATTAGTTGTAGCTATAACAATAATGGTCCAGTAAGTTGTAGAAGTAGCAGTATTAGTAGCAGACTTTGGAAATGGGACGGTTTCACTCAGACATTCTCTCTCTGTGATTTAAATGGCATTAAAAATTAAATGCACTTCTGTTCTTCTGGCCCCTGTGCCATGGCCCAAAGAGTCATTTAAGTTCCAGCTCAGTTTGTGTTAAAGACTTCACTATATTATAACACCTCTTTACGCACATAGTTTCCCAACATTTTCATACTTGGGGTTATAGAAAAAAAAAAGATACAATAACAAGCGCTTTCATATTAATATTCTGAGTGCATCACATTGTACTCTGGTAGTTATACCCTGTCTCTTCTTTATTAGGGCTGAAAATGAGCGGCTCTCTCTCTGGAAGAGCAAAAAGGTTTCTCCATTTGTGCGCACGCAGCCAGGTGGGGACGCTGTACTTGTATTTGGTGTGAATAACCACCGCAGCCAAAGCCAAAGACAGGAACCCACCGCACACGGCTGCCAGCACCAACCACCCCCACACCTCCTGCAGCTCCTCCAGGTACGGACGAATGGACTCTGACAATCGCTGGTCTGAGAAGAAGAGAGAGGGGATGGATTAATGGGGTTGTCATCATTAAGTAGATCTAAAAAAAAAAGCGTATCCTGTAAAGTTTGTTGTTTGAGATAAATCAAAATGTCAAAGGAACCATCAGATTATGTATTCCAACAAAATTAGAGTTCTTGATTAACTAAAAGCTTTAAAAAGTATTACAGTCAAACTTACTAGCACTCAGTAGATGTGAGTATTCATATCCCAGGTCTTTGCTGGAGATAAAGAACTCTCTGTTTCTGTGCAGAGGCAGAAAGGGCACCATGAAGTATCCTCCGTTGTGTCCGATGGGAGCGTTTGATGCAGGATACTGGGAAAGGGCGGGCCTGTGCCTCCGCATCCACTCCTCATAAATGCTGCCATGGAAAACATGGAAATATGGAAGAGATAAATCATTTCTATATATAATATAGGTGAATCGTTAGTGGTGACTTTCATAGAGGGAAGATAAAAATAACTTTGACTTGAGCCATTTTTTGTCAAATCAACAAAAAAGAAACATATAGTTGACAAAATGTAATAAAAAGCATTATTGAAAGGTACACCGTGTAACATTTCTGGTGAATTAACCGGTCTGTCACCTGTTTGTCCCCATGGAGATATTATTGCTGTGCTTGGAATGTTCCACAACATGACATTGAGCATATCTAAGTGGGGACAAACAAGTGACTCGAGCACGCCAGTTACAGATCAGATCTGAGAGACTGCCCCGTAAGAATACATATTTTGCAAGGTGTTTTTGAGCAATGAGCATTTTTAGCATGTACATTTATCTGCATTTTTACTTAGCCACTCTTGTCTACTATGCTGTTCTCTTACCAGTCGACAAAAGCGTGATGAAGGAGGAAGATGGGATCGTTGGCAGACCCTTGGACAGACGACATGGAGCCGTTCATGAAGACGTGGAGAGCAGCATGCAGAAATAAACGGTTGCTGTTGCCCATCCCGGTGCGAGGGTCTCCAAATCCTAAGGGGAACAACCACTATAGATTATGGGCTAATTAAGTTTTTACTCTAACCAGAGATAAATCACATAACCAGATCAGAACCAAATCAATAACAGTAATAAGGTTAAGATACTATTACCCTACTACTAAGGTAATAGCCTACTTTTTAATATCTCATGAGAGAAACTCATTCTATGTATTTGACCCATACTTCAGTGGAATGGACAAGGATTAAACCAGCAGAAAACCAAGACTAAACCTGGAATTTACTAGGAAATAACCAAGAATAAATCCGTAATAAACCAGGACTGAATCACATATAAATATACCTGCAATATACAGAATATTGTCCCCATATCACTACCGGTTCCACACTTTGAGAACCCCTGCTTTAGATTAACTCTCCGTCAAAGTTAAACAGAAACAGATGGAGGTTTATTAGCACACTTCTGTCTGACCTTCCAGCGTGTTTCTGAAGCTCATGTTAGCAGTCCGATCCATAGCCCCGGTGTCATAACTCGTTAAACTCAGGGCAAACTCTACATCTGCAGATGTGGGTAACCGCTCGGCTAAATTTCGGTCATGGTTGCCAGGGTTACGGCGCAGTGGGCCCTCAGGACGAGCATCACACAGCACGCCTCTGCTGTTGTAGTCCCCGGGGCGAGAGCACAGCACCTGGGACACGCACATGATGCACATGAAGTAAGACAATAATAATAGATTTGTAGTGAATAACAGAAAGGTGTAGTAGCTAATATTCACAGCATATAAATGAATTAATATGGTCTGTTTAGTGCTGCCACAGTAACAATGTTCATTTAGAAATAATCAGATATTATTTCTATCTATTTTACCAATGTTTTACAAATTGTTACGAATATACTGGCTCACAATTACAATCCTTTTGAGGTACGATAATTAGTAATGAATTATACAGTTCTGCTTACCTGATAAATTTGAGAGAATCTAAATGTTTTAAATATTTCTGTGTACTGGGATCAAAATGTTTCCCAAAGTTAGGGCCAAATCTGGCACCTGAAGCCAGTCGGCTCAAAACAGTAAACAGAATGTGTATTTAAAATGCTTGCTTTCTTAACCTTAACAGGTTTTTAATAATTCATAACGTGGGTTGGAGCTAAAAGGTTTTAACCAGAAATTAGGCCCACTCATGCATTATGTAAGTGTCTGTGTGTAAAAGGTATGCCTACTTTACCCTCCAGGAGGAGAAGACTGATCCCGGGCTGAGGAGGCTGGGGTCCTGTGTGTGTCTGGCCCCCATCAGCTCATCAGTGCACACGTCACAGCCCTGTGCGTCTCGCCAGTCCCAGTACGGGAGAGAGAAAGTCATGTCTCCAGTCAGCTTCCTGATCTCGTGCTCCCAATGAAGGAGGTAGACCCTGTGCCAGGGCAGAAAGGCCGGTGCCCAGTGTCCAAAGTCTACATCGGTCCAGACATTCCCAGGCCCACCCAGGAGGGCATTTCGAGACACATAATAATGCATCCACACAAACACATCATACACAGACACATCAGTAAATAAGGGATTTGAACCATTCTCCATTTCCTGGTAGGTGCCAATGGGAACAACATAATCTTGGCTAATCGTCTGTTTGGCTAAATTCAGATAGGACATAAGCCGGATCCTCTCAGCACGGGACAAATGAAAAACATTCCTCCTTAGGGACTCCCTGCGTTCATTACAATTGACTCCAGAGAACCCAAACTTACAGTCAGCACAGCTGAAGCCCATAAAGTTCCCTGTACACTGACATGTCCTATTGAAGAAAACGAGTGGCCACTTCTCCCGGTCATCCAGGCCTGAGAATGGGTACTGAGGTCCATCTGGTTCTTGGGATACCTCCACGTCCCAGCAGAAGCCTCGTCCCGAGTTAGCTCCACAGGCTGAACCATCTCCATCCCACAAGGGGCAGCATTCTCTGGACAACAGGGCAGCCCGACTGGCACATACCCGGGGGAACTGTTGATAAGAAGGTGTGAAAAATACCATCAAACCAGCAAATCCTAATAGCCACATTATCTCAAGATTTCAAGCTCTAACATCCAAGAAGCAAGCTTGAAGTTAACAAAAGCAGCATCGATTTTGAAATCCCCATGTGATATTGGCTGGGGTTTAAATTCCTCAGGAGCCCCCTCCTCCTGTGTTTGGGGCAGTCACATGAAGCACTGCCCCAGGATAAGCCGAACAAAAGGGCAATCAGCCTGAATGAAATCTTCTTTTCAATTTATAACAAATGAACGTTTATAAAACAGATCCAACTAAATAGTAAAATGTTAGCAGTCATCCTGTACCCCCTGACCTATACGTACACAAACCATTTGAAAAGCTCTGTGAGAAAAGGAAGCATTGATTGTTTCATTGGATTTCAAATTAATTAATTTGAACAGGAGGAGAAAACTACCCCATATGTGTACTTAAAAATATTTTTATATATTTTTATCATAGCTGACTATTCATATTCTGTCCACATGGTGTGTGGGCTTTGTATTAGATTAATTAAAATTAAACATCATTTGAATAATTTGAATTGTGCCATTTTGGCCTTTAAATGTTAGCTGTTAAGGGAATGTGTGGAATTTACTAATTGGTTTTGTCTCACACATGCTCTCTGCACTAGGATCAGTTTCCTTGTTAAATCAGAACTTGATACCAGCCGCTCTGTTGATCTGTATCATGATACCGTTGGAGAGGCTTAAAAAGTTTAGCAGTTCATGTGTGCCAGATGGAGCTATATTGTGCATCCATACACGATTCAAAGAGACACATAGTTCACTTATCACATAGTGCAAATGACTTATGTTGCGAATAATATCCTTGTTCATTCTTTTACATTTTCCAGAGAATTTCAGGTAAAATTGATTGTTAACATGACATGAGGTGTCATTAACCATCCCCTCTGACACAGGGGGCCTTGATGGTAGTTTTCTCTTTACTTCGTTCAGGCCCCAGTGCTGCACTGAAACTTTGGAAGTATAGTTGGCGGTTCAACAGTACAGAACTAATATTTAACTATTTTGTAATGAATCTGTGGTAAAGCATTCATTTTTGTATTATTTGTTATCAATATCTATGTTTCAGTACATTCTGAGAAATAAAACATAAACAGTCTCTATTAGTGGGGTAAAGTTTTGTTACATGTAACTTTCTCTCGCATCCTTTAGAATGATTCTACCTGATTCACACTTTGGTTTGGTCCTACTTTGACCCCAGTTCAATCTCAATGTAGACTTGAATCGGTCCAATTATAGTTCCAGTCTAGTCCAGGACTAAAGCACAGAGATTAAAAGGCTCTTTCTATGTGATCAGTCCTGAAGTTCTGAAGTTTTCTGTGTTTAGTAGTAAGAAAGTTCAGTAATACATTGTATGTTCAGAAAATGTCATAATGGACTAATATGGAATGGCATAATGGAATAATTGGGATCAGTAATAAGACATCAAGCATAAACTGGCAAGAATACTTATCTGAATCCACCACATCCAGGTAATCTTAAAAACATTTACTGTGTTTTCTTTCTAAAATGGTCTCACGAATTATTATTTTGTAATTTGACAACGTGACTGTTGTTGTTGAATCAACTGAAGTTCTTCAGAGATTCCAGAAGAGGGCGCTCAATAACCAGAAATCAGGACACGTGCTACAGTTGTCCTTTATCAAGAGGCTTACTGCATTTTCTGACAGAATTACCATATGGATCTATTTTATTTTATTTTTATCTTATTTTATTTATGTATTGTAATTTATTTCAGTAGCAATAACCTATAGTTTCTAGCCATGATCATACAACGCAAGCTATTTTGTGTCAGAACATGGTTTCTTTTCAGGGAGGAAATATATGTTATGTTGGTACCAGTCTGCAAGGAGCATCTCTCAAAATGTCACAAACAAAGTATCTATTATTTCTTAGGAGGACACACCTAACCAAAGGGACAGTGATCTTTGACACGCAATTTGGCACATTTTAGCATGGAACTAGCGCTTTTTTCTTTCTCTGAATCCTTTCTTGAATCTTTATTTACATTGGCACCTGTTCGCTCCCGAGTCTTCAGCTCGGTTTCAGAGCTATTATATCTCACTGTCGTCCGTGCGCTGTTTTGGAGTAGGAGGATGAGGAGGAGTGGGGCTCGGCGTGCGTCAGAAAGTCAAACATGTTCAGAAACACTGTGACTGTATTATCTGCTGCAGCTATTTGCAGTTTGCTGTAGCCAGGCGTCAGACGGAGCGAGGGCAAACCACCGCGCTTTTTGCTTCTTCTGATTTTTATATGGATCATAAGAACAGAAAGATCAGAGGGTGATGGAGACAAGGTAAGTTTAAAACTGTGTTTATGAAAATAGACTGATACAGAACAGCGTCTTAATTATGTAAAATAATTTGATTACTGAAATGTAAATGGTTAATTTTACTATTGAGATAAACAACTGGTAGGAGAATGAAAGTAAGAAGTGTTTCACCTGGGGGCCTGAACTGAACCAACAGCCTGTGCTCATAGTTGACCCCTCAGCAGGTTTACTTTTAATGCAAACTTGCTGTTTTGTGTTGCTTTTGTATCGTGTTCTGTTCTTGGCAATGCAGTCAGTGATAAATATTAGATTTAAGCAGGCTTTACAGTATCTGTGTGATTATGATCATTTAAAGATGTACTATGCAATTTTTCAGTGCTTTCATCTGCTTATCTCCATGGAGATTTTATTGTTTTAACTGTAATGGTTCACAGTATGGCATTATGGCATCTCTATGGAGGCAAGCAGGTGGAGCCACTAGACCAAGTTATAGGTCAGAGCTATTGAGAGGTCAATTGAACCCACAACTCATATATTCTAAGTACCTAAATCAAATCTTCACATACAACTTTTTTCCTTCTCATGCAGGATCATAACTCTAGGCATCGAGTCCTCCATAAACCATCTATCAAGACTTCATGTGTAATAGGCAGACAGGCAGGATGGCCGCAGGTGTGCATGTGCTCACCCCCAGGACTCTGCACAGACAGGCCGTGCTCTTGTGGATGTTGATTCTTCTCCTGGGGTCTGATCTGCACCAGCGTGGCCTAAAGCATCCGGTGGGGGTCAATGCCCAGAGCAACGAGAGGAGGGTGCTGGCTCATATGCCCGGAGACATAATCATAGGAGCGCTGTTCTCTGTGCATCACCAGCCCCACGCAGACAAGGTATGTTTAATGCTTTATCAGTGGAGGAAAATGTATTGAAATCATCTGATGCTGCTTGGACACTGAGGACTTATTTACAATAGCAACACTGAGTTTCTGTATTTTATTTAACTGTCTAGTTAAGCTGATTAGGTTAGAGGTGCCCTATGTAAGTTTTCTGGTATGAGTCTGCCACCAACTTGTCTTCATGGAGATGCTATAGCTTTGCCTGGAATGTACTACAGTATAGCATTAAACAGATCTACCTAAAATGTTTGCTCAAAAATATTTTGAAAACATGTATTTTTATTGTGAGTGGTGTCACCTTTCCACTGATCTGTTACTGCATCTGGCTTGTCTCCATGGAGACAGATACCATACAGTGGAACATTCAAGCGTGATGGACTCTCTACCACTAAAGTTACATTGTACACCTTTTCAGCTATGCTTTGTAAAAGTTGTATTCACTTTTAATTAATGTAAAAGCTAGAAAACAGGTAAATCAGGTCTAAAACCTAGTCTCAACAGGTCATGAAAAAATAAATTGAAATTACTTATAGCTAAATATGGGTTTATACCAAGACTTAACAGAATTTTAATGCTTTCTGCTAGGTCCATGAGCGAAAGTGTGGTGCAGTCCGTGAGCAGTATGGGATCCAGAGAGTGGAGGCGATGATGCATACTTTGGACAGAATAAATGCAGATCCTTACATCCTTCCTAACATCTCCCTTGGCTGTGAGATCAGGTTTGGCTGCTCTTATTTTCTTAGTTCAACTCTTTATCTTTATCTATCCTGCCAAAACAATTCATTAAACACCAGGGATTCGTGTTGGCATTCGGCGGTGGCGCTGGAGCAGAGTATCGAGTTTATCAGGGACACTCTTGTTTCCAACGATGATGAGGACAACGCAGGCCGGTGCACTGCAGAGGGGGGCACGCTGCTGCTCCAGGGGAAGAAGCCCATTGTGGGACTGATCGGCCCCGGGTCCAGTTCAGTGGCCATACAAGTCCAGAACCTGCTCCAACTCTTCAACATCCCCCAGATCGCCTACTCCGCCACCAGCATGGATCTCAGTGACAAGGTAACTGACACTGGTCAAACACAGCATTACAGAATAATGGTGTCAAGAATAATGGACTCTCACCTTACAAGGCTCTTAGTTTTAGAGAGCTGCTAAACGCCTGTGCTAGTGTTAACTCTGCCCACAGTCAAAATTTGAAAAATCCAACAAAGTGGGTGGTACTGGGTGGGTTGGGCAGCGCAGGTGGGGTGATGGCGTGGGGCGGGGCTTTACCTATGAATCACAACCGGGTGACAACGCCGGTCAGTAAGAGCTTACAATAGCATACTGCCAATGGAGAGTGACAGCAACGCAAGTTTGGCCACGGAGCGCAGTGAGGTATAGACGGGGCTAAGACGGGCTCCTCATGTACCGCCCATAGACCGTGAGATGACTGTGAGTTGCTGCGCTTGTCACGTAATGACCTGCATCTGACTTACTGGCGGCCGTTTGTCCCACCCGGACATTCAAATGTAGTGGCCATAGTTGATCATAAAGAGGCCAAGAGGCCGGTACAAACACGGCTTTTGACACAAAAGTCAGATTTTTAACAAATATGCACTAAAATGCCAAAGTAAGGCCAGGGATAGGTATACACTTCTATTTTAGATCCATTTACACAGTTAATCAGTAAAAAAGGTGTTTTTGGTGTTTAGTGACTGTGGCATTTCAACCTTGTCTTCATCAACAATCAAAACAATTAACTAAAAAAACATGATGAACTTTTTCAACTTTGTAATATCAAGGTGCACTGTGTAACTTTACTGTCAGATGACCCGCCACCTGCTTGTATAGAGATGTTATTGCTTTGGGCTGGAATGCTTTACTACAGTATGGCAATAAACTTATGTATACCCATGGCGACGTCACCAGGCCAAGTTACAGGTCAGATCGGTGAAGAGGCAACCACAGTTACAGTAAGAATGCATTATATAAAAGAAATAAACGCTAGATAGATGTTTAATGCTATACTGTGGAACATTCTAGGCGAAGCAATATCATCACTATGTAGACAAACAGGTGACCCGAAAAGTTGCACAGTGCACCTTTAAACTCACAATTTAGGATAATCCTGCAACTAGATACTTTTGACTAATCTATAGGCTGATAATGAGGGCGGGACACTATGACAAGTTGCTCCAAAGACACTGATAGAAATGTACATGACCAACATGAAATATATCTTCAGGTTCAGGAGTCAGTAGCATGTACATACACAGACAAACAGACGTGGCATAAGGTAACAAAATATCTTAAACTCTCCCAATACCATATCTCTTTAGAGTTTATATAAATACTTCATGAGGGTGGTGCCATCGGATATGCAGCAGGCCAGAGCGATGGTGGACATAGTGAAGAGGTACAACTGGAGCTATGTGTCTGCTATCCACACTGAGGGTAAGTATCATTCTTGGCCTTCCATAATGTGACTTGTAGTAGTATATATAGCTGATTGTCCACCGGAGAGTTGGTAATATACAGCTTCCTCCCTCAGCATATTCTATGGCACTGTTGTATAAATATTTAAGTGAATTGATTGTGTGCATGGGACATTAAGTGGTCAAACAAACCTATACAGCAGTTTTCACCAGTCTGTCCTAAGGAAAGTCCACAAACTCAATATATTTGTAATTGTCTTTATCTATCTTTAATCAGGTTAATCACATTTACTGTTCTTGCTTAGGGTAAGTGTGTATCATAGTGTGTGTATGTTACTAACTTCACACATCACATCCAAATATGCACTAAAGCAGGAACTAAACCTGGACTAAACCAGAACTATAACAGCGCCAAACTACATCAGGTTTAAACTGGGCCAAATCAGAACAAATGTGAAAGCACCGTATGGGCTCTAGAAAAGGTTTGTATTCCTCTTCTCAGGTAATTATGGTGAGAGCGGCATGGAGGCCTTTAAGGACATGGCTGCCAAAGAGGGGCTCTGCATCGCTCACTCAGATAAGATTTATAGTAATGCTGGAGAGCAAAGTTTTGACAAACTTCTGCAGAAGCTCAGAGGTCACCTGCCCAAAGCCCGAGTAGTGGCCTGTTTCTGTGAGGGCATGACGGTGCGAGGCATTCTGATGGCAATGAGACGCCAGAGACTGGTGGGGGAGTTCTTACTGGTGGGAAGGTAAGTGGATTTTTGTTTTTATATGTTACAGCAAATTATATTTACTTTACAAATGATTAAAATTAGTTGTTAACTAAGGTTACAAATAACAGACACTTTCTACTCTCTTGCCACTGTTCAGGTACAATGGGCAACAAAAACATAAATGAAGTAGTACAGTACACTGTGTGCATAATTATTAGGCAAGTTGCATTTATGAGGATTAATTTTATAATTGAACAACTACAGTGCTTTCGGTCAATCCAAAACGTTAATAAACCTCAAACCTGAATATTTTAGAAAGTAAAAGTGAAGTTTTGGCTTTCTTAGGAGAAAATCTATGTGTGCACAATTATTGGGCAATTATTAATGTGCAGAATTATTATGCATCTAAATGAAAAATTCACATTTTACATTCTTACTTGTTTATTTTCATCTGTCACAATAATAATCAACTCAAAATTTACAAATAAAAATACCTGAGATTTAAAAAAACAACAAAAAAACAACAATATAGCCACCCTTCTTCTCAATAATGGTCATAAGCCTTCCATTCGTATCTATCCGTTTCTTGATCTGTTGATGATCAACTTTTTGTGCAGCTGCAACCACAGCCTCCGCCTCCTGTACTTTTTCTTCACTCTAAATCTCCAGTTTAAGAAGGGCCCATAAATTCTCAATAAAGGTCAGCGGTGGTCGGGTTTCAGCCTTCCTTACCTTGGCCATGTCTCTGAGCACTGAACACCTTAGGCCACACCCTTCCTCATTAGACAAATACACATCACTGATTATGTTTAAATCCAATAACAGTTCAACTTTATATAGTTGTGCACACAGTCACTGTGTCGGTGATGTGTATTTATCTAATGAGGGAGGGTGTGGCCTAAGGAGATCAGTAAAGGTGTGCACAATTATTAGGCAGCTTCTTTTCCTCAGGTAAAATGAGCCAAAAAAGAGATTTAACTGACTCTGAAAAGTCAAAAATTTTAAAAAGTCTTTCAGAGGGATGCAGCACTCAAACTGCCCAGATATTGGGGCGTGATCACAGAACCATCAAACGTTTTGTTGCAAGTGTGTTAACAGTGTTGCAAGAAACGTGTTGAGAAAAAAATAATCAAATTAACTGAAAGAGATTTGAAAAGACTCAAACATGAAGTTACCAGGAACCCATTATCCTCCAGCACTGTCATATTGCAGAACTGTAACCTGCCTGGAGTCCCCAGAAGTACAAGGTGTTCAGTGTTCAGAGACATGGCCAAGGTGAGGAAGGCTGAAACCCGACCACCACTGAACAAGAAACATAAGAAATGTCAAGACTGGGCCAAGAAATATCTGAAGACAGATCTTTCAAAGGTTTTATGGACTGATGAGATGAGAGTGACTCTTGACGGACCAGATGGATGGGCTCATGGCTGGATCAGTAATGGACACAGAGCTCCACTTGGACTGAGACGACAGCAAGGTGGAGGTGGGGTACTGGTATGGGTTGAAGATGGACTCAAAATTAACTCCAACGCCTCCTACCAGTTTTTAGAAGACACATTCTTCAAGTAGTGGTACAAGAAAAAGTCTGCATCTATCAAGAGGCCATGATTTTTATGCAGGACATTGCTCCATCGCATGCATCAAAGTACTCCACTGCATGGCTAGCCTATAGTGGCTTTGAAGATGCAAAAATAATGCCGTGGATCCCTTCCTCACCTAACAGTACATCTCTCTGAACAGCTTTTGGGAGGCTGTGGTTGCTGCTGCACACAAAGTTGATCGTCAACAGATCAAGAAACTGACAGACTCCATGAATGGAAGGCTTATGACCATTATTGAGAAGGGTAGCTATATTGGTCACAGATTTATTATTTATTTATTTATTTATTTAATTTTTAAATGTCAGAAATGTTTATTTGTAAATTTTGAGTTGTTTACTATTCTGACATGAAAATAAAATAAAAAACTAATCCTCATAAATACAACTTGCCTAATAATTATGCACACAGTATAGAAGTAGTTCATATATATCTTGTAACTTATACTGTATATACTCTTACATGTTCAAAAGAATAATAAAATGTCTTTATTTATTATATAACCACATTTTTCATCTTTATAAAAACAGGACTGTGATTCTCTGCCTCAGCTCTGTCTGTAACTCTGCTATGCTAATGTTTGCAAATCACTGATGTGTTTGTGGTGTTGTGCCTTCTTGTTCATCCAGGCTGTGTTCAGATGTTGTCACCGAATGTTGTTGAAAGACCATCTTAGTCCTTTCACCATTTTCGTCATTGCATCTCACTCACGGGTAAAGTATTGTCTCCGGGGTTTCAGACGTGGTAACTAAGCAATTAAAGCGCGCAAATAAACTGGGCATCATTTGGCAGGAGGATTCAGCCTCCAAGAATACCAGTTTTATTTTAAGGATTTGCTCTGGCTCACTCTCATCTCTCATGTTCTATAAATGCCTTTCCTCATTAGGAGCTACATATGTAGGCTGTCGCTCAAACCTGACAGTAACATAAAGTAACCTTGAACTACATACAGCAAAACTGTCACACAGCGTTACCAAGCAGAGGAGATAGTAATAATCAAGAGGGTATTTTTAATTCACTGACAGCAGCATTGTGTTTGTGTCAAGTCATTCATTCAGTCATTCATTCCTCTATACACTATGTTTATATACAGTAATAAGCCTTGTTTATGCTCATTATTCTTTTGTAGATCTCTCTCAGTTTTGATGATTAACTGTTTTAATAGTGTGAAGTGTGTTTCACACATTCTCTCATTGTTATTCATTCACTTATTAATGTGCCTGCTTACACAATGGTTAGTGTGCAGTTTGTCTTGATAGAAACTGCATTCTGTGTTCTAGTGGATTTTCTGTGAGTACTCCAACTTCTTTCTACTAAAGACATGTATGTGTAAAATATTGGAAAATCCAAATGTGCTCTTGAATGTGTCCTTCAAGAAACTTACTAGTTGCACAAAAATGTTGCCGCTTAACACATTTGCATGAAATCCATTTGAAGTTTGCCAATTATAAGACTATAGCCAGATGGAATCAGTTACCCATAACTCCATAAAACACTGTACATTTTATTTTGTTTTTTATCATTAATAAGATACAACAAGAAAAGTGGATCTATCAGAAAGACAACTGGGCCCATAAAAACTCACAAAATAGAGCTAAAAGGAGTAGGATTGTTCATTTTACTACAGTTTCTCTGTTGTCTCTTAGGGCATATATTTTAGACAATGTTTTAAATATGGGATCTCTCTTACTGATCTCATTCTCACTGGCTCTTGAAAGCTCTTTAAAACACTCTAAACTGTTGCTGAACTAAGCCCACCCCATCGAGCGTAAGGTAAAATGAGTCCATAATGAAAACGCGGTGATGCCATGTTGGAGTGTGTACATGGGAGCCTGTGTCTTCGGCTGTAGGAGGCAGGGCCCTGCTGTGCACCTCTCCCTGCTTGGTTGGGCACTGCGTGGGATACACAGCTCGTTTTCAAAAGTGATTCAAACTATCAGAGTCAAAGCCTTTCAGATCCATCAATACCTTTTATACCAGTGTTATTTCTGTGCCGGCTGCTGCTTCAAGGATGTGTTATGAAATGATCTCCTGCCTCACCAAGAGAAGCAAGAATCACATAAAACACCCACTCAGCTGTTGTGTAACGGCAGTGCAGTTTGCTAAGTTTAATACAGTTTTTCTTGTCTTTTTTATATGGCACAGATAAATGAGAAAGGGCTAGACTGACACAAATTTGCCTAATTTGTGGAGTTGTGAGAAGCTTCTGTCTTTGTAAATACACGGCTTGGTAAGAGACATAAGCTACACAATCAAGCATAATATTATCCGCACTGGTGGGGTGAAATTGGATGATGTCTTTATGAAAGCACCTGTTAGTGGGTGGAATCTGTTAGATAGCAACATCTTGTCTTCAAAACTGAAATGGGCAATGTGAAGATGAGATTGACTTTGATAAGTGGCACATTGCGAGGACTGGGCAACAGGGTCACTACTGCTTTTTTGAATGTTCCCAGTCTAGAGTGTTAAAGTGCATATAACAGATTTTCATATTTAGTACAAAATGGAATACCTCTCTGTCATTAGCACCATAATTCCAAACAAAATGCAGGGACAATTTATGGACAATGAAGGCATTTTTGTGACAGGCATTAAACAAAATGTGTTTTTATTAGTCTAATCATAACCTTTTTTTTGTTTGGCCCATCTGTTCTTCAACATTATGGTTGCTGGTAACAGTTATTGAATCCTTTCTATGTATGCCATACCTGCTTTCCATGTCCAATCAGAAAGAAAGGTTATAAACTAGAAAAAGAAAAAAAAAGACGCAGAAATGCCTTTTTTACATGAATCCAAAAAGCGTACATTTTTGGATATTTACCTACATTTACCCCTGTGTTCTTGCTCCTTGCAGTGATGGCTGGGCAGACCGGTATGATGTAACCGATGGTTACGAGAGAGAGGCTGCAGGAGGTATCACCATAAAGCTGAAGTCTGCCCATGTGACCTGGTTTGATGATTATTACCTAAATCTAAAGCCAGACAACAACTACAGAAACCCCTGGTTCCCTGAGTTCTGGCAGCACCGCTTCCAGTGCAGGCTGAGAGGGCACCCACAGGAGAACACCATGTACAACCGCACCTGTACATGTTAGTGCACTCCAGCTGTTTACCTTAAAAATATGTCTTTCTGCTATGATCAAAACGTTGATAAATAACAACAGTAACGATAACAGTACTTGCACGATGTAATATTTCTGCTGATGGTCCGAAACCTGCTCGTCTATCTGGAGATGCTATTTGCTTTTCCAAGAATGTTGCACAGTATGATATTAAACCTATATATCTATCTGCATGAAGAAGTAGCTGATGCCACTAGGCAAATGTGGAGAGGAAAATCCTGCTAAGAATGTATGATGCAGGGAAAGTTAATGCCATACTGTGGAACATTCCTGACAAAGCAGTAACATCTTCAAGAACCCAAGCAGGTATCACCAAAAAGTTATATAGTTCACCTTGAAATTTGTAATATGTTGTGGGACTCTACTTTAAACTTAATACTTTCACTGTCTTTCTTGCATAGGGAGGGAATCTTTGCGCCAACAATATGCCCAAGATACTAAGATGGGATTTGTGATAAATGCCATCTATTCAATGGCCTATGGTCTACATGCCATGCAGCAGTCCCTGTGTCCAGGCTTTAAGGTACTGTGCTTTGGTGTATGAATGGCTTGACCCATAATGCTTTAAAAATGTACTCAAAATGTACCTGTTGTTGCTTCTGAATATTTTCACTGAAGTAGAAAAAAACAAATTTGATTTTGCAATCAACCTTATCCATACCAAAATACAAACTACTAAAAATCGAATAATTTTTTATCTAGGGTTTGTGTGAGAACATGCGGCCTATTGACGGTGGAAAACTGCTGGATTTCCTTATGAAAACAAACTTCACTGGTGTTTCTGGAGAGGTGATTCACTTTGACCAAAATGGAGACTCACCTGGAAGGTAAGGAAAGACAGCTGTACTATTCGATGAACTAAAGACTAAATAAAGAAACTATGATGTTATTATACAGATACGAAATCATGAACTTTAAGCTGGTTGGAGAAGATGAGTATGCGTACATTCACGTGGGCAGCTGGGACCAGGGTGGACTCCAGATGAACGATGAGGAAATTTGGAGCAATAACAGTGAAATTATCCACTCCCTTTGCTCCGAGCCATGCCAGAAAGGACAGATCAAAGTGAGTGATCCTCAGGAGTCATAGTAAAATGAAATAATTATCACATACTGGATCTGATTCTTCTTTTTCTTAATTTTGATGGAAGTTTGGAAGTTATCAAGCTGGAGCCTTTGGTATCCCAAACTAATGCTTCACTTATTTAGTATAGATTTTGCAGTGTAGTTTTAAATTAGTCTGTGATATTAGTAATATTAATTTTTATTCAGTTTGCAAAAGGAAACACCTATTGTCGATGATTCATTAGTATTTAAGTGATACGTACGTTATTATGTAATGTTTGAATCTCGCATTATCATTCATAATCAAGCAAATGCTTTCTCTCCAACCTATATTTATAGTCTATATTTTATATGTATTCCATTTTTTTGTGATTGCAGAGACACATTCTACACATTTTATTGATACACAACTACTGTATTTTACCATACATACCTTATTATCTTTTTGTATCATATTTTTTTTGCATTGACAATGGCAATCAAAAAAGTGAACTTGCTAACATTATTTCACTTACTTATTTATTTATTTAACTTACCTGTACCTGTTATTTTACTTTTCTTTTCTTTTTTTTTTTATATCTACCCCTGATATTGCTAACTATGTTGAATACCTGTGATAACTAGACAGATTCACAGACTACATGTGCATGTTGTCTATCCCCTGACAGAGAAATGCTAATGGGCCATTTCCAAAGTCAAAGTGCAAGATTAGCTACAGCAGAGCGTCTTCAGAGCTTTGAGCCCTGTGTGTCCATGTGGGCGGGCATTTATCACAATGTGGGGACTAAAATGTTATACAAGCTCACATCATGGTGACTTGCCGTGTTTGTGGGGACAAAAATCTGGGCCGACATAAATGATTTATTATTAGATCAACTACAGTCAATGCATTGTCCCTAAGAATGGAAACCCAACCTGTGTATGTGTATGTGTGTGTGTAGGTGATCCGTAAAGGAGAGGTGAGCTGCTGCTGGACCTGCACGCCCTGTAAGGAGAATGAGTTTGTGTTTGATGAATATACCTGTCAGGCCTGCACCCTGGGGTCCTGGCCCAACACCGACCTCACAGGTAAAAAACACAACCACTAATAACACAAATAGATACAAAATTACACAGGACAGCCCAGCCAAGTGAGATTTTAAAGTAGGTCATACAGTCTCAGATCTTGTTGCATATTACATAAGCAAGCAGAGACACTGACAATTGCCAGACATTTGAAATAGGACCATTTGAGATAGGAAGAAAAACGGTTGTGAATATCCAAGTGCACTAGAATGAATTTGAATTGTGTGAAATCATTTATTTGAGTGCTTAGTTAACATAAAACCAAAAATGCATGTTTTACATATGGTGATTTTAAGTTTACAGTTTAACCAAAAAAAAAAAAAAAAAAGCACAGCCTAAAATGAAATGTAAAAAGTGCATTAAAATATTAAAAAGTTCTCTAACAGAGACTACATTGTTTCATATTGTGCAGGTTGTGAGCCTATACCAGTACACTATCTTCAGTGGGGAGATCCGGAGCCCATTGCTGCTGTTGTTTTTGCTTGTTTGGGACTCTTGGCGACACTTTTTGTCACATCTGTATTTATTAAGTAAAAACATTTCTATCAGTATTTTGTAATCTATGTCATATATTTTAATTGGGTAAAAAAGTAGCATTATATATGTATATCTTGTTGTGTTTTCATAGATTTTGGGATACTCCTGTTGTGAAGTCATCCAGTCGAGAGTTGTGTTACATAATCCTAGCTGGAATATGCCTGGGATACCTGTGTACCTTTAGTCTTATTGTTAAGCCCCACATTATCTACTGCTACCTCCAGCGGCTGGGCATTGGGCTGTCTCCTGCCATGAGTTACTCTGCTCTTGTTACCAAGGTACGTCATTCAACAGGATGATATGTTACACCGATAAAACATTACTAATAAATTACAGAATTACATCATCCCTCAAATAATAAATGTGTCCATGGAAACTGTTACATGAGCCTTCATATTGGAAAGATAGTGATAACATAAAACATAATATAATATTTAGTGTAAATGTCCAAATACAACAGTGTATTACGGTTTACGGCTTATATAGGGATGTAGCATAAATACAGTGTAACTAAGGAATGATGCTAAGAATAATCTCCTCTGTGGGTGGCAGCTTTAACGCCCTATAGAAGGTTGTGCCTTTTAACGTGGGCTGAGATTTCTCTTAATGATCTCTGGCAAATGTAAATGGCATGGACTATTCTCAATAGATGTAAATAACGTGTTCATATTTTGTCACAGACTAACCGTATTGCACGGATCCTAGCTGGCAGCAAAAAGAAAATCTGCACCAAGAAACCACGCTTTATGTCAGCCTGTGCTCAGCTCATCATTTCCTTCATCCTCATTCTGCTGCAACTGGGCATCATCGTGGCCCTGCTCATCATTGAACCGCCAGAGGTCTGTGCCTATGGGCAGATGCATTTGTATTTACACTTGGAACAGGGCTGCAGAGAAACAAGAAGAGACAGACACTGAGAAACAAAGTATTATTTTTTTCTCTTAGGTGATCTATGACTACCCAAGCATCCGTGAGGTGCACCTCATCTGTAACCTCACCACTCTGGGGGTGGTGGCTCCCCTGGGCTACAATGGCCTTCTGATCCTCAGCTGCACTTTCTATGCCTTTAAGGTAAAAGCACTATTGTTTCATTTGGCTGGACAAGATATTATCTGGACATTATTATGGTGGAAGGCTAAATTCTGGTTGATCCACATTTTTCGTACTATTTGGGTACTGTGATACAAAACTATGTCACCCATAAGAATGTATACAATTACAAAATATATTTCAGTTTCTCAAGTTGAGTTAACTATGCATTGAGTACCAATAAAGCAGATGGAAATAATTCATTTATTGTGGCATGTCCACAAATGTTTGGTTGGTAAATACAGCCCATTTTAGCTGTAATAACAAAAAGCTTTTTTTGTCCAACAGACTCGCAATGTTCCTGCCAACTTCAATGAGGCCAAGTACATTGCCTTCACCATGTACACCACCTGCATCATCTGGCTGGCTTTTGTTCCCATTTACTTTGGCTCCAATTACAAGATCATCACTATGTGCTTCAGTGTCAGCCTTAGTGCCACTGTGGCACTCTGCTGCATGTTTGTACCAAAGGTGAGTGATTTATCTGTGAAAAGTCTATGCTATTGCTTTTACTACTATTATTATCTACTAATAAGTGATTGTTCTTCCAGGTGTACATCATGCTGGCCAAACCTGAGAAGAATGTGCGCAGTGCATTCACAACCTCCACTGTCGTGCGGATGCATGTCGGAGATGCCAAGAAAGCTGCTAAAGTTGGCAAGTCTTCCAGCAGCATGGCCAACTTATTCCGGCGCCGTACTTCTGGACAGGAAAATATCAGGTATGAAAGAATCAGTAATTCAGTAATCATGCCTCTCTGTATGTCCAGTAAGATTTCCTTGGGCCTCTATCTTCAATAAGTATATGTAATGGGCAAGTTTGAACCTAAATGCAGTACAAATGATAACAACTACAGTTGACAAGACTGAGAAACAGCAGAAATAGGTTAACAGGGATCAGGCGAGTCCGCAGAATCATGAACAAGCAGGGTCAGATAACACTGGGAGAAATGCTGGAGAGTCTTGTGCAGAAACCATGAAGAACAATCTGGCAGTGGGGGAGTGTGGAACTGGAGCTTAAATGCTGGCTAGGAAATAGTAATCTTGCATAACAGCAAGAAGGTCCCAGGTTATCAAACCTTTACAAGGATGGATAGGTGATGAATGAGGCACGGGCTATGGTAGGCCTGTCTAATCTCTGATAGAAAGTACATGTGATCTATTGTCATTTTAACCATCATTATGCTACAAAATCATATTTTACTTAATATTATATCATGTATCATATTTTCTGTAAGTGTAAACGATTATATATAGACTTCTGTCTGAATCCAACAGGCAGACGACATCCCTGATATCAAGGGCTTGTTAACTGAGAAAAGGCTTCTTCATTTGGGTTAAACGCTCCCAGAGGAGACCTTCCTTTAAGGGTTTCTCTTTCGAGGGAAGATAAAAGAAATGGAGGTGGTTATAAAATCACAGAAAGACGGGGGATGGTAGACACATGATAAAAGGCACTAATACATACAATTTTGCTTTTAATGGGCATGCTGTTATTTAGGGGTATATATTATCTATTATATTGCAATTAAATCTTCACACATATCCATTTTTGACGCTTAAAATCCATAAACTGTTTGGCACTGCTTAAAAATTACATTTAGTAAAAAATTATCTCTACATTTGGACATTATTGTTAATGTATGTCCAACTGGTATTTTATTTTACAGCTCCAATGGAAAATCTGTAACTTGGGCACAGAATGAACGAAGCTACCGACCCAGTTTGTGGAAACGCATGTCTTTCCATGTTAAGAAGAAGGACCCAGTAGAAATTAACCAGACAGCCATAATCAAACCCTTTTCTAAAGCCAACTCATCTGCTGACACTGGAGTAATACAGGACTATGAAGAATCCATGGAGCCTCAGTCTTTTAACTGTTCCCCATCTCATTCGCCTTTACTTAACCAGCAAGGAGCTAAACGCAGAAGTTTCCAAGAAGAGGACATAGAAGAAGCTTTGACTGCGTATATCCCCGATCATTCATTAAAAAGAAGAGCTGAGAGCCAAAGCAGTAATTTAGTTGACTGTGCAGATATCAGCGCAATTGGAATTGGAGATATCGGTATAGGGATGATCAGTGGACATGTTCAAGGCATAACTATTATGGATCAAATCAGTTGTGTGGTGAATCGCTTTACCGCCAACATCAGTGAGCTTAATACCATGATGCTACCTGGAGGTGGCGCCATCAACCCCAATAGTCCCCTTCCTATGTCTGGAGACACCAGCCAATGTCCTCCTCAACAATACATCACATCAAAGAGCACAGTAACCACATATGCAGAGGTGACAGCAGTGCCCAGTTTTTGTGAGAATCGATCAGTGGATATGGTGTATCTGAGTGGGACAGGGGTGAGACGGGGTAAAGACAGAGAGGACCAGGCAGCACTCACCCCTCCGTCCCCGTTCAGAGACTCTTCACTGGGGTCCAACAGCAGCTCTCCCCCCTCTCTGTCGCCACCTTCTGATGCAGACTATGATCAGCTGCTCCTCAGGCACTACAGTCAGAGCTCCTCATCACTCTAAACCACTTAGTAACCACTAGAGTCTAGATTTCAGCTATGAGGGCTTGCAACTTTATAATTTAAGTATTATGAATCACTAAATGGGCATTTACATTTGAAATTAAAATGTATTGTAGTTAAAATACATATGTAACAATAACCTGTAAGGTACATACAGACCTGTTTTAGAACGTAACCAGACAATCCCCCTTGTAGCTACAACATATCCTCTGCTTGGCTGCACGTTAATAACATTGGGAGCCATATGTGAAGGGTAATACATAATGTTAGACACTGTACTTTAACAATATATACAGTAGTTATGGGTAGATTTTGCATTAAAAGCTTATAGCTTAGATGCAGTTGTAATTCTTTATTTACTTCATTTAACATTTCTTTTTGTCATATGTAGACGTGTCGGTAAAACCTCCATTATTCTTTCTGGGTAAAATGAATAAATGACCTTGTCAACGAGCCTTTTCTGAGAAAGACAGTTTTCTCAAAAATAATGTCTTTTTTCAGAGGACACAACACAGAGCCGTTATGGATATAACATTTTGTGACTTTAATGTTGACAATGGACCAAAACCAAACTATGAACTTGTTTAATATTTGGTTTACATTGAATTTCAATATGATGTTTAACTTTTGCATGATATTCCTGTTTATTTATACTACATGTAAACAATTTTTGGGGGGCAGAAAAATTAGAAAAGTGCAAAGGGGCAGAATGCAAATGCAACTGAATCTTAAATTCAATCGTGAGAATAACCAAGACATTTTTGTTCTGAGGCATGCTCAGGATGAGATTGTGTGACTTTCAAATGTGATCTAAAATTGTTTGTGTTCGTTAATCAACTACAAACCAAGAATATTTCTAAAGAATCAGAGTAGTATTAGTTTTATATGGTCTTTTTCACTAACGTATGGTTGAAGCTTAGATTTGCTGTATATTTGCATTTTGAATTGTGTAATTAATGAATGTGATCTTGTTTTTATATTGACTAAATAAACAATAAACAGGCTTCTTATTGACTTAAATGTAGTCATTCTTGACTTGCTATGTTATGTTAAAACACTAATCACACCTGATATTAGTTCACAATTGATGTTATAGCTTTAAAACAAGACACTTGTGAAAAATCCCCTCCCGCGTAAAGTTACACGGAGCACGTGACTTTAGTGTAAACGTGCATATCTTTCTTTGGGACTGGTGACGCTGTTGGTTAAATCATATTAAATATTACGCTCA
Organism: Taenioides sp. WSHXM2023; assembly: GCA_029959045.1. NCBI lineage: Eukaryota > Metazoa > Chordata > Actinopteri > Gobiiformes > Gobiidae > Taenioides > Taenioides sp. WSHXM2023. The sequence goes on along the minus strand of CM057098.1, from coordinate 12,609,214 downwards.
GCTGGCCCTTAAAAGAACTGTGCGCAGTTCCTCTGGCGTGAAGAGGTCACAAGCTTCTCGGTCCAGCCCCTGTGCCGATCACGCACTTCCCATTGCGCACTGGGACCTGGGGCGAGTCAGAGACAGACCAACTCTACACCGACGGCCAGTGGGGATCAGCTGACGCACAGCGGGGGACATGCACAACCACCACACGCCGCCCACCAACGGAATGCAAAGTCTACGGAAGGAGCACCTGTACAAGGTGCTGGTCATTGGGGACCTGGGGGTTGGTAAGACGTCCATCATTAGGCGCTACGTGCACCAGACGTACTCCACAAACTATAGGGCCACGATCGGAGTGGACTTCGCCCTCAAAGTGCTCAACTGGGACTCTGAGACCATCAGACTCCAGCTTTGGGACATCGCAGGTGGGTTGTTGATTCAGGCCTATCTGGACTGTTCATTTGGGCTGTTGCTTACTAAGATGAACTACAAATATCCATATTGATGTAAAACGTAGTCAGACTAGTTAAACTATTAAACATTAACAGGCATATGTTAAGTCTAGATTCAAGATGAAGTATGACTGTTGTAAAGTTATGAAAGCGTCACAGCAGATGCAAAGTCACTGTGGAGAAGTGTCTGGCCACTTTCTGCTCTGACACGTGCGTACATGCGCAGACGCGCGCAGAGGTGGTGCCCAGACAGAACCATCACACTGTCATCCAGTCATTCATTCAAGGTATGGTGCAGCAGCATGTGATTGGGGCATGTGAGACAAATACAGGGAAGGCACAGGAGAGCCATTGTGGACAAATAAAAACAAAACGTCATCATTATCACCCACACAGACAGACACAAACACGTGCTTGTTCAATTTGTCTGCTCCAAATGAGATTAAGAGTAGGCCTTACCTGTACCTGTTATAATCTGTCTAATACAGGCCTAGTGGAAAAATGTGTTATGTATTTGTACAACTTTAAACATGAGGAAGGTCCTTGTCAAACATCACTGACTCCCTGAAGTTACACATCATGTTAATGTCAGTGTTAGTGAGTGTTTTTGTGTTTAACCACTCCCGCACTGGACACCTCTAAACAAACACAGGTGACAGTGACAAAGGAAATTTATTATTACTGAGAAGGATTCCAAGCGCAGAATTCGTGACTCAAATGTGAATGTTATGTTGATGTCAGAATTTGCACTGAATTGTAGTTAATTTTTAAGTTTAAATTTTAGCCTAAAACAAACCCTTCCTTTGAGTGCATTGCCTGATATAATATGACAGTGAGACTTCAGGAATGTGCTGTTTCATTGGAAAACTAGCACTAAGACGTCAATGCCAATATCAACTGATGATTTGCACCTAACGTGAGACGGCCTTTTTTGTTTCTATTTGATCAGTCATTTCAATACAAATTATATGTTTCTAACAGGTCAGGAGCGCTTTGGTAACATGACAAGAGTGTACTACCGCGAAGCTATGGGGGCCTTCATAGTGTTTGATGTGACGCGGCCTACGACATTTGAGGCTGTGATAAAGTGGAAAGAGGACCTAGACTCTAAACTCATGCTGGCAAATGGACAGAGTATCGCCACTGTGTTACTGGCAAACAAGTGCGACCAGGGCAGAGAGCTCACCAACAACTGCATCAAAATGGACCAATTCTGTAAAGACCACGGATTTGTTGGTTGGTTTGAGACTTCAGCAAAGGTAAGTCTGTAAAGAGCTTTTGGGTTTTTTAATACACATAAGACACATTACAGCTACTTAAATATTCAGTACCTATTCAAATATATGTAACATTAAAAGCCAAATTGTATGTTTTACATATGTTTTTTGACATCAGTTGCATCTTGGACATTTGTTAGCCTCGTTTGTGCCTTTAAAGGTGCATTGTGTAACTTTTCAGGTTGAGGGTCCACTTTATTTTCTCCATGGAAATGTTATTGATTGTCTAGAATGTTTCACAGTATAGCATTAAACCTTTCTATCATCATGTAGCCCAATCCAGACCAAGTTACAGGTCAGATCAGTGGAATGACAACCCTAATTGACAAATGTAAGGAATATCTGTTTCATGTCATACTGTAGAACATTCCAAGCAGAGCAATGACATTTTCATAGAAACAAGAAGGTGACGGACCCACTACTGAAATGTTACACGGTGCACCTTTAAACTCTGAGAACTTAAGATTTTCAAAATAAATGTCAAATTTACCTTGCAAATCACAGCAGACTTTGAGGTAGGAGGGACTGTAGTTATAAGACTGTAAAACCGTATATATTATGGGGTCTTTTTGGGCTGCATCGGTCAGTCAGTGTCAATCAAATGTGGTCAAGAGCAAATAGAGGTGAACAGCAACAGGTGATACGTGGGAAGTGAAAGCTGGCCTGTCACTCAGATTGCTGAAGAGGTAAATTCAGTTTAGTTAAAGTGTGTTACATTAGATTGCACCAGTGTGTTGTGTAAGTGGCTAAATATTGTACAGATGGTTATCAAGGAAGGTGCTATACAATAAAGAGTTCATTTGCAGTTGATTACAGGCTGTTAAAAAAGGGCCACTGGAATTTCATATGTGTGTGGAAAATGTATTTAAAACACAGGGTCACAACAACTAGTTAGAAATGTGAAGTACTTAAAGTAAATTCCAATATTTGTAGAAAGGTGTGCTTTTGAGATATTGTTTGTCACAATTAAGCCAACAATGAAACTATTTTAAAAACACCCAAACAATAAATCTTGTTATTGTTGCTTTTATTTATACATTCATGCTGACAGAGGGCTGTTAATGTATTCTAAATGTGTTGCTAACCTTGTAGCATGAGCACTCTACATTCTCCGAGGTCAAGTGTTACCAGGTTCTGCTGCATTTGAAGTTCTGTTGAGCAAACCTTACTTCCTCTAATTTTGTGCTGATGTAACCCCAATAGTATGTCCACGGAATAGTTAAAAAAAAATAGGCCTAATAGATTAGTACTGGTGTTACCTGCAGTAGCAACGAGTCTTAAATGTACCCCTTTTACACAATAACAATTTTGTTTTTTTACTCCCAATAAAAAAGGAAAAGCTATAGCATTATCACCATGCATTATTTGTTTAGTGTCATATACAGTGCACAGAGAGATTTGACAGTTTATGATTTGGTTACTTATACACAAGTATTACTTTTATTCCTAATATTTCACACTATGATGCATTGATGTTGTCTTTGCTTTAGGATAACCTCAACATTAACGACGCAGCCAACTTCCTGGTCAAACACATTATGGCGACGGAGAATGACATCATGAAGTCAGTGATTCCAGATACAATCTCGCCTCACATCGATTCTAACAGACAGATGAGCTGCAGCAGCTGCCTAAAATAGCCATGGACAATAACAGGACATGCCCCATGTGGACTACAGGGGGCACTACACAGACCTGAGACCACTGTTTGAATACAAGATGAAGATTTAGCATCTAATGAAGTTCTCAAAGTGACATGAATTTGAGCTAACTCAGTGTGAGTTTCAAAAGACAGTACCGGTAATGCCTAATGTAATTGGGCATTTACAAGAAACAAAGTTTTTATGAAGATTTTACATACAACTTCAATGACAGAAAGACAGTCCTGATAGTTCTCTCTAGCTACCACATTTCACCATATGTATTTTGTCGGTGATAATAGTCAAGTATTGTGCATATTAATTATATTATTTTATCTTTTACTTCAAAACAAACCTTATAACTTATAAAGCTTTAACTGAAATTACGAGCACAATAATGGACATACATTTTTTTCCAGATGCCTTTCCTGTGCAACTCTTATCACCTCGGGATTAGCACACCAAGTAGCTAAATAAATGATCAGAAATAGGATTATCAGGAAAGTGAGTGTTCTGTGCATTTCAAATACATCTACTTGAAATATTGTATTTATGATGATGCACCATTACTTTATTGCTATTTTTAACATGTTTATGTAAATTTGAAGGATTCACTGTAAGCCTCTTATTTACTTAAGAGCCTGTAGACTGTCCAGGATTTGAAGTAGATTTGCTATATTTGCAGTCTAGCCTGAACAACAGAGTCTTCTTATCCTCGTATATTTGCCTTTTCTGCCTAAAATGGGCCATTTTTAAGAAAACTAAATTTGCGGTGGTGGATCGGGGAACTATTAGGAGTTGCCAAAGACTATCTATCTGTCTCCATGGAAACTAGTCCACTATCCACGACATCTGTGTGAAGCTATTTCTGCATAGGCACGCATTTTTTCTATTATCTGCCATTTTTATACATTGTTGTCCTCAGACCACCCACACTGTTCTGTTGTGGAGACAGCATCTAGAAGAAGTCAGCCTGTGCTAGCGTGTATTATAATATACTGTATTCTAGTCAACAGGGGGAAATACACAAAACAAAGTACTCCTATGTTTGTCCTCATTTGAATATGTCTGTTACATGGAGTCTCTACTGAATTAGTTCTGAGGTGCATTATTTCTTATTCAGTGAAAGGTTCTTCCTTGCTTTATGTTTTCTTGTCTATCAAGTACCAAATGGATGTGTGTTAGGAGATTAACACGTTGTATTTGAGCTTTTTAATCAGAGTCTACACATGTAGTATGTTATGAGTCAATATTGTACCCCCAAGTTACCAAAAGGAGGTGTGCCCATAGGTGGAAAGTTATTTATATGCATTTTACTCAAGAGCCAGGAGTTATTTTAATAACTTTGAACTTTAAGTCCAGCATCAGAGTACTCTAGCCACCTTCACAATTCTGTACTAATTGGCTGTTTGACTTGGCATAACATTGTTTGATTACTATGTTCTTAAAAATACTAGATAGATAGATAGATAGATAGATAGATAGATAGATAGATAGATAGATAGATAGATAGATAGATAGATAGATAGATAGATAGATAGATAGATAGATAGATAGATTCTTGGCATTCAAGTGTGCAACTCCATTGTGCAATTTTTTTTTGTAACAAGTCAAAGTGAGACAAATGTCATTAAAGGTATACTATTTTCTGATCTCTGTTATAATGTTGTTTCCTCATCACAAACATACCTGGAGTTGTGTTTTGTTTCATTCACACACACAAACCCCGCATTTTTAGGTTGAGTTGTTCTCTCAAACAGAAAACATTTGTGATGTCATGTGGTAATACAGGAGGTACGCCACTGTGTTTTTAAACTCCATACACATTCAGTAGAATGATTTGGATACTTTCAGCCTTGGAATTGCCAATCTCTGTTGAACTTAAGGTAAAATGTAGCTGTTAACTTGATCTACCGCTTCATGATATCACAAGGTGGAACGGCATTTTGAGCTTTGGAGATGTAGAAATATTAATAATAAAGGGTTACTCAAATATGTATGGATGAAACAAAATACAAGTCTGGGTATGTTTTTGAGGTGATAACAGTTTTCTAACATGACTAAAAGCTCACAGCAGTCAATTTTGCATAGTATAGGGCCTTTAAGTCTTTTGTTTACTTTACATTGCCTGTCAGTAGGACTTTAGTGCTGCATGTAGCTTCAAAAACCATAACTGCAAACCATTGTGTGTCTTTATGCACCATTCCACAGCTAATTTGCATTTGTAACTGTTCTTGTCAGCGTGATCACAATGCAGTCATGTTCTGACTCGTTCACTGTGGGTGATTTTCATGGCTGACATTTCAGAATAATTCTCAAACACTGGGTTCTTTGCAGGGTTTTACTGTTGCACATTAGGCCTGGCTCATCATGGGGAGTGTGACATCATGTGAGTGTGCTGTTACAATGCAGCACGGACTGGGACAATAGTGGTTTTGAATGGGAAATAGTGGGTATTCTGTGTTAATTCATTAATCCAGGTACAATAATTCAAAACTATAAAATTAAATCATCTGCAATTGGAGAGGGGTAATGCTATGTTTATGTTATAACTCTGATTTGTTGTATTTATTAATCTGGCCTTTTACTGTTCTGTGTTCTGTCGCTTACCTGTTATGCATTTTATATTGTTTTTTGTGTCACCTACCTCGGGACAACAGGTGGAAATGAGCATTTTTACTATAAAGTGGCATATTTACATTGTAATTACAGATGTTTAGTAATATGCACTGTCCCGATTAAATAAATAAATGAAAGAAAAAATTATATTAAAAGTGCATTATGTAACTTTTCTGACAGAGGGTACATCTAATGCTTTTGTCTGTGGAGATGCCATTGCTTTGTCTGTAATAGTTCACTCTAAGACTCTGAATATAACCTGTTTTGCATTTTTGGTAACAGGTTGCTCAAAAATAACTTCTATGTGTCCACCTACAGTATATCTGTAAACCACTACTTTTTTGACCAGCCCTTGCTTTTCTGTGTGGGATAGATAGCAAACCACATTAATTGTATTACTGTTAGTTTGGACCAATGCTTGTGTGTCCCGAGGCTGATCCAGGACTCACAGGTTCTCATTAGGAAGCCACATGACTGCGCCACTCACTGTCCAACTCCTCAGGGATCAGATCTGGTTGTCTGATTTGTATCACAAATCATTTTGTATCCAAAACATTTACCAAACACACATTTAACCTTAAAATGTATACGCTTTCGTGGATGTGGATTGGGATTGAGATTAACATGTGCAAAGAGGGGAAAGTAAATGTATAGGCTAGTATGATATTTTGGCAAAGCAAACTTAAAGTAGAGCTAGATTATTTGGTGTTAAAGAGGATTATTCAAATATGGTTGTCTAGATGTGTAATATTTATTTTGTGCCCATTAGCAAGACACCACTCTCACCCTTTCTAGTCACTGTCACGTGTGGCTGGGTGTGTCAGGAAGGGCATCTGATGGAAACTTGCCAAAATGGACCCTGTGATTATACAAATTTAAAAAAAGCCAAACTACTGACTAATGTTCACCTTGTTATGGACACTATTTTTAAACAAAATTCACTTTACAGCAAATTAATTAGACTTCATTGTAGCAGTAACAGTTTAGTGTAAGATTCAAAAGCCAACATATTGTGCAGTGTTATTTTCCATCTTTGCCAGAGAACCACCCACAAGAAACCGCCCACATCTCATGGAGCGGAGGTGCAAGAAAAGGTATAAGAGAAGACACAACATATACTTAAAGCAAGAAGTATGGTTCTGTGGTTCCACTAATGATAATATTTATAATTTAAATAAATACATAACTAAATGACATGTAATGTAGTCTTTTATGAGCTTATTCAATGTGAAGAATTGTCCAGTTTCTAGGTAACAAAATAAATCAGAACTCGCTGCAATAGTGCCATCTGTTGTCCATTTGGTTGAACACCTTTGTGCAGGGTGTTAGTGGATTTTGAACTTTTGCCCCATGGATTTTGGTTCCCACTGCGTTGTGTCAACAGTCATTAGGACTCATTGAACGCTTTGATCCCTGCACTTGGAAACACCAAGGCCATGTCACTTTTCATTCCTTTTAAGAAAATACCCAAAAGAAGAACATTTATTAGGCCCATACTTCAAGAACAAATTCTACAGTCCTGTTTAATTAATAGTATCTAGAAACTAAATATATTACTAAATACAACAAACTAAACTACTAAGTACCGTACATACAAACAAAATACAACAGGGAGGAAGATTTTTCTGCAAGTCAAATGAAATCAGATGCAATTTAACCGTAAATTGTTTTATGTTTAAAATCATTTTCATTTGTGATTACATTCATATACATATTTAGAAAAAATATAATACAAAAGTTTTTGTATATTACATATCATACAACCCTCACTGTGTCACTAGAGGGCGCTCAGCACCAGGAGTACAGAATACTCACACTGCCTGTCAGCAGTTTGTTCTGTGGTTCAAAGATATTGATAGGATCCTGATTTTATTCACTATACTTAAAATTCCACAGATAGTTAAAGACACATGAGAATACCTTTGTAGTATGACTTTAAAAACAAGTGGCTTGTTCTAGAGCTACATACTTTCCTGGAGGGTCAAGCACAAAGTTGATACACACATGATCTCAAAAAGTAATGCACTTAAATACTAAGTAAACCCAAGGAACATAGTACCATCATCAGAGGTTTGTTAAGTCATTGTTTGTGAGAGTGAGAAGTGTGGGGGAAGGCTGTGTCAGTGTGGTCAGCTGAGAGGAGTCCACCACAATGACAGTGTGTAATACAGAGAGGCAGACATGAGGCCAGAGACTAAAGTCTGGGCACTGCTTAATCATGCCCTGTCATCGTTAGTCATGGTTAATCAGTTTGTTTTGACTGTTGATCCATAGATCTGTGGTCAACTGGAATGTACTGTGACAAGATCTCCTACATTACAAGTGTAGTTTACCACTTAAAATAGAATATATCACACCCTTGGTAATGGTTACATAATCCCGGAGTTAATACAGTATATTACATACACAGTCTGCTTGTAAATGACTTAGAAAACACAGTGGAAGAGTATGCTTATTGAATATTTCACTTCAAAAGGGGACTTTTAAAGATTCACCCCACTGTGAAGTATTTTCCAATATATTCCTATTTCTTAAAACGTGCAGAATTGTGTGTTCTTATATTTGTGAATGATTCTGAGGTAAATTGTAAAGGTATTGTCAACTGTCAAATGCAACAAGTTAAATTAAAGTGAAAAGAAAGTGAATGTTAGATTGTAAATGGTCAGAAAACAAATCTTCACAAGTTGTTTTTATGGCTGCACTAGCCTGTATGTCATGTTTTGTAGGTCTTCAGTACAATCATTATATAAGGTTATTATTTACCATTTATGTATTGGTCCCTGAGTAGTGACCGTCCACTGCTGTTCCACTAGGGGGCAGTTGTGTCAGTTGTGTCTGATGAAGCTGAGATGATGACAGAAGTGAGTCTATGATGGGGACACAGGAGGCCAGAGGGCATTCAGCAGAAGTGTATTTGGCTAACAGCTGTAGGTGCTCCGGAGGCAGGTCAGCGCCAGCACAAACTGTCTGGCACAATGTAGACACACTGTGGCACGTTTTCAGCCGCAACTGGCACAGTCGACTTTTCTCTTGAATCAGCTTCTCCCTTTCAGTTTTCTGTTGAAACAAACACAGTTATTACCAAAATCAAAGGATTAAAATGGCTATGGATGAAAATTGTGTTCCGTACCAGTTTGTTGATCTCGCACTGCAAGTTGTAAATGCAGTCAAGTTTGCGTTTGCGACAGCGCTGAGCCGCAAGTCGATTTTTGCTTCGCCGTCTCATGTCGCGCACCAGTTCCAGCTGTTCTTGTGTCAAGTTCTGTTTATCTAAAAGCTCCTGGAAATCGTTTCTGCTCATCTCAAGCATTTGGTGTACAGGGTAAGGCAACTTCACCTATGAATGTGAAGGAGTAGTTGTTTAGATACAGTGGCCCTGTAGAGCAAGTCACACACACATGTATTTCTGCTCTATAAAATGAATGTAAATGTGAAGTGTGTGAAGTGTGTGTAATGTAAATGTGAAGTGTGTGTAATGCAATGTCTGTGTGACTTAAGGGGGCCCATAGGATAGTAAAAGAGCATCACAAGGGGTTTACTGAAAATAATTATAAACACTATAAGAGTCTCTATATCTTAATCCCCTCCAGCCTTCTGAGTTCATGTGTCTGTGTTTAAAGTTGACAAAACTTTTATAGATTCTTAAATAACTTGGATCTGTTATGGACTAATATATTCTACGGTCTAATACTGAGACTGGTCTCTCCAAATGCAATCATGCACCAATATTTTAAACTTGACCCAACCAATTCTAATCTAAAGGTAAGGCCTTTGCTTGAAATAACTAATTTATAATAAAATTACTTGCTACAAGTTTTCCAAATATCTATTATCAGTTGTTGCTCACATAAACTGCAGTAGTAGTGTTAAATATTAACAGTCAGTGTGACCTTAAAACAGCCTGGTGACACTGCATTAGTGCTTCTGTTAATGCCACACTACTTCATAGTTTACCAATTACATGTAACAATACTGTGGACTAAGTATTGATTTATTAATTTGGCACAGATCACGAGAAGCTCTGCACATGAGCCCAAACAATAAAGTTTGTTTCTTTAATGAGACCAACAAGAACCATTGGCTGAGCTGTCAAGTTCACTTAAATTGGACTCTAAACTGCACGGTTAGACAATTTTCTCCATGTTAATATTTAACCTTCTACTAGGTCAGCTCTTTGGTTATCGTTATGATACTGTGTTCTTACCTGTTTCGCTCTTTCTTGCACATAGACATCACAGTACCCCTCCACTGCTTCTGTGTCTGAATCTTCACCAGAGTTGAGAGAGGAAAGCCCAGACTGGGATGTCCCCTCACACTCAGAAGACTTGGGGCATGTCCAGTCACTTGTGCTTTTGTCCATGTCTGGAGAAGAGAGCCAGTCTAGAGAAGAGTTTGGTGTTTTCGCTTCTTCTAATGTCCACTTTCCATTACAATTTTGAACCACTTTTTGCTGCCTATCTCTATCTTGTTTCTCAGTGATTTCTTCATCAGCTTTCACAGATCCTATCTGTGCAAAGTTGTTATTCACTGCAGCCATGTTTTGACACAATGACCCCATGACTGCTTGGGCCTCTGCAGTGCACTCAGGCGGCGCTAACCTGCTTGATCCATCACTATTGCTGCACATACCATCTACATAACATGTTGTTCCAATGTTGCTTTGCATTTCAATTTCTTGTTTCTTTTCATTTGTTTTGTCAGCTTTATTTGCGTTAACATGATGGAAATTCCCTAATCTGACGTCAAACAAGTCTTCAACCTGTCTGGACACTCTTAAGGGGCAACTTCCACTTTCACTGTTGCTAGAACATGGCGAATTGCAGTAGTATTTTATCACTGGTTTTTGCTGGCTTTTATTTGTTTCTTTTCCACAGGCTATCTGGAACTTCCGATATTTGGGGCATTGAACAACATTGTCATTGGTAGGTATCTTGCTTACAGGTGCTGCAGGTGTTACAGGTGAAGAAAAGCACACAGCATTCTGAATTTTGATAGTGTCTGACTTGTTACTCTCAAATGCCACTTCCTCTTGGGATGGTGAGTCACCAACAGGTTTGGCTTCTTTGTCATCCAAATACTCACTTGAGTCAATGTCTCTTGATAAAGCTTTCTTAAATTTATTCTTACAACATGTCTTCCTCACTACACAGGCCTTGGTGCTGGAGAAGAATTTGGGGAGGAGGAAATCAAAACATGCACCGTCCAAGTCTTTGAATCCAAGAGCAGTTGCTGTGTTTTGAATGTCTAAAACGTTTTCTTTGCTGAAAAGGAGTTTGGATGTGTACGCAAATTTTAACAATGGCTCAAAACCCGTGGAAGTTACCTGTAAACAAGACAAACAGAAGAAAATGAAATAGAAGAAATAATATGATTTTATGTGATGATTTGTCTCAATAAAATCATTTGACCCAATAAAACCAACCATAGCAATATTGTAAATTTGCACTATGTAACTTTTCTGGCCATAATATTGCTATGCCTAGAGAATTCCAGAATATGGCATTAAACCTATCTGTGGTTTTCTGAGGTATTTCTTTAGCAAAAAAAAATCTGTTCTTGAATAAATAAGTATAATGCCACACTGTGTAACATGCCAGCCAAGAGCATCTCCATGGAGGCAAAAAAACAAAAATGCTCTTAATTTACACCAGCTTTATAAGGCAAAACATAAAACAGTGAGTAGGAAGGCTTGGAAGACACGCCATGCTAAAGTTACTATGGATGAATTATTAACAAACCCATGTTTTGTTTTTGAGGTACACTATCTCACCTCTGAGGGCAGTGTGATGACAGTATTTTGCCCAGCCAGAGAGGAGATCCTTTGGGAGAAGTATTCGCTGCAGGATGCCAGGACAGAGCGGTGGGCCCTGAAACTCTGCCCCTCAGTGGTAACCACGGTAACATCACACAGGATGTCCCGCTGCCTCTGCTCCTCCAGAGAGAGCAGAACGTGACTGGGGTGTACCGAGGATTCAAAGGTAAACACTGACGCCCGGCCCGGGACTGCCACAGCCATCTGGGACTATTAAAAAATAATAGTAAAGTTGAGTAGATAAACAATGCCATCAGTTAATAGTAGCGCCCCCTACACCTCTCTAAGTCACTTTGGTTTTACAGCCTTTTAACAACTAGACTAGACGTAAAACACAACAAGACCAAAGAAACACATAAAGAATGGAAATGCTGAATAGTCCAGATTTCATCCACTTGATTGTGGATTTGAGGAGAGAAATAATTCCAAAGTAAAGACTGGAAAACTTTTAACACCAAAGGATCTTGACAAAAATAAAAGACTTCTTATTACTCAACATGAATACACATTGAGACACTGGCATTTTAGACATTGTGGATTTCCTGTGTATTATTTGTTTGATTAATTTATTTATTTATTTTGGAAATAAATGTGTTCAGATACATTTACATTACTTACAGTCACAACAACTGTCTCTTTTTACTATCTAAGGATTATGTCAAACTATATGAAAATGTCATACAGCGTGTAAAACAGGATCTATTTTGCCTCCAGAACATTAGTAAATTAATCTTGAGGTACAACACATCAAGAATGACAACAATTCAGAACAGAGAAATGTTTTCCACCATTCTTGTTTTTTAGCAGTGACAAAATTATAATACAAAAATTTTTTAATTACTCTGGCCATTACACACACGCAGGTAGACTATTCTTGAAAAAAAATCTTACCTCACAGGTGATGTGTAATATCCAGAATGACCAGGTATCAGGAAGACCTTGGTGCTAATCCCACATGGTTATTTCAAAACAGGAATGCAGTCCAGCCAGGCCAATTCCCAGAAAGTGTTATCTCAACTCGAGTACAAACTAAAAACTGAAGTTAGTCATATGCCCTGTAGGCTATGTGTGAGCAATGAGAGGAGGGGAAAGAGAGGGAGAGACAGAGACAGACAGAGAGACAGAGAGAGACAGAGAGAGAGAGAGGGAGTGTTGTGTGGTAGTGTGTTACAACAGCTTTGTGTGTGTACGGACCTAGTGCTGAGTCATGCGGTTCTGCTGATAAAGAATGAGCCAGCAGTTTTGTTTTTCCAGTTGTCTCCGTAACCAATCCTGTCTTTGCATCTGTCTGCTGGGATAAAGTTTCCTAGAAAATCTCTTTATAGAGTTCCTCAGAAAACAATTGGCAGGGATTAAGTAGATCTGAAATAAAAGACATATATTTTATGATATGTATAGATAGGCTTACATGGTTAAATTCAACACAAAACATTTTAGGAATGAGAAGCGAAAAGAAACGCTTTTATGAATCATATTTCAAATGAATGTGCTCTCATTTAGTCTGAAACAAGCCCAGCCCTGTATGTGGAATAAAAACAGTATAAAACAAGTGTAAACAAATAGAGGTTTAAACAATTGAAAAGGGAAAATGCATGCATATATACCTCAGATCTTTAAACAAATATAAGTTTAAGCAATTGAAAAGGGAAAATACATACATACATACATACATACATACATACATACATACATACATACATACATACATACATACATACATACATATAAATATATACTATTATATACACTACCAGTCAAAAGTTTGATGTTCAATGTTTTTATTTATTTTTATTCCAAACTTTTGACTGAATGAATTTAATCATAGATAACAATATTAAGCGACTGTATGGTATGTGAGTTGTAAAAATCATAATATAAGCACTGTCAATTAATAAAGATAATATAGAAATAGTATGTCATCATGCTATTATTCTCTACTTACTGTAACCTGCTTGATTTACTACAGCGACTGGATATTCGAGCACTGGCAGAGGTGCACTTTGACACTTTGACAATGGAGAGATAACTCATACTCACAGTTTAATATGTGAGTTTTGGAGGTGGCATGTCACCTGTATGATTCCATGGAAATAAAAAGTTCAAACCATATTTTGGAACATTCTCCATGAAGACAGATATGTTTTTATGCCATACTGTGGAATATTGTAGCCAAAGGAAGTAGCTCCATGGAAACAGGTCAGGTTTGTGGAAATGCAAGCCCACTCACAGTAAGGACACATGTTTTTCAGTGCAATAAACTCAACCAAATTGAAAAGGCAGAAACATGCTTTTACTACTTTTTGAGTAAAAAGTTCCATACTGTGGCTTTAACAGAAAATGAGCCAGAAAATTAACTAAGGAATGGATTCCTTAGTTAACTTATATTGTAATATATTATGATGTATAGTGATAGATACAAGCAATGCAACTCAGTTATGTGGTACTGTATTTGCTTTTTTTGTTGTTTGGGGTTGATATAGCGAAAACCACATCTCCTAGCTATAGTTACTCATATTCCTCTCGCCTCAATAAAAGAGGAGGTGGCACAGCCACAATCTTCTGTGCCAAACATAATTTCAAAAATATTAATTTCTATCAGTACCCTTCATTTGAACACCACTCCCTGGCCTTAACAAATCCCTCCATTCTCTTTATATGTACTTGCCGCCCGCCTAAACATTCCTCCTCATTTATGGCAGATTTCTCATACCTCCTGTCCATTGCTCATTCAAATTACAATAGAATTGTAACTGTAGGTGATTTTAATTTACATACTGATATCAAATCAAACTCAGACGCAACAGAATTTTAAAATCTTTTAAACTGTATGAATTTCAAGCAAAATGTTTCATAGCCCACCCACAACAGAGGCCATATATTAGATTTAGTAATTTCCTATGGAAATATCAGCGGACATTGCCTCTGTTGTGGAGGTGGGCCTCTCGGACCATGCCTGTATATTTTTTAATATAACTATTGTGTCATTATCCTCCAGTCTCTCCCTTTCCCCCTCCCTTCTGTGTTTGTTTGTCTCACCTGCCTGGGAGGAGTCGCCTTACACCAGCTCCAGTCTCCTTGTCATTACACACCTGAGATCCATCCCCAGTCTCCTCCTGCCCATATCAGCCCAGTTCTTCCTCCACTCCCTGCCAGTTTGTCAGTTTTACCACATCGGTAACTAGCTCGTGGCTCACGCTTCTCAAGATCATGTTTTTTGAAACTGCTTTGTGTTTGTTCCCAGACCTTTTGTAATTTTTGTTTTTTCTGCCCCCAGTGCTCCTTGGATCTCCCCTCTCGGCTCCCCCATTCATTTTGTGGCTCGTGTTTCTCTGGACACCTCTGCTTTGTGCCTGCCTGTCTCCACCAGACCCCTTTGCCCATTTCCATATCCATCTGTACAATAAACCTCTTAACCTTACTTGAGAGTTCTGGTTTGCTTTTGGGTCCTACATCCGTGCTTTATAACATATTAAGCAACCCCCCATGTCTGAATGTGCTGTCAGAAAGCGCTGTATTACTGCTGAAGTGACAGCAAACTTTACAGAAATATTAAACAACACTCCAACTCCTATTTTACCATCCACTTGCAATCGTATTGTAGAATATTTTAATAATAAACTAAAATCTGCTCTTGATGCTGTAGCGCCTCTGAAAGTGAAAACTGTGAAGACAAAAAAGTCCCCTTGGAAAAATGATAAAAACAAGTCAATTGAAGCAAAACTGTAAGCAGAAAGAAAATGGGCCAAGAATAAAATGACAATAAATTATGAAATATACCCTGAGCAAATGAGAAACTAAAACAATGGTATGAAATGTGAAAGACAAGCATACCTCTCTTCCAGGATTCTGTTTTCCACAATTAGTTCTGTTATTGACCCTGTTCTTAATTGGAATGACCCATCAAACATGCCAAACTGTGATGACTTTGTGAACTACTTCAGCAATTAAAATACAGTATATTAAAGCTGAACTGCAGCAAATACAACCAGGCAATGTCTGTATTACAAGTCCTTTGGTTTTGTCAAATACAGTCTTACAACTCTTAACAAAATAATTTCACAATTAAAGCCAGCCACTTGTTTTTTAGATCCTATTCCTACATCCCTTTTTAAATCAGTTTTTAATTTATTAGCCCAAGAAGCTCTTAGCATTGTAATTTTTTCACTGCAGATAGGGGTTTTTCCTACACCACTCAAAAGTGCCATGGTCAAACCTCTGCTCAAGAAGGATAACTTGGATGCCTCCCTGCTCAGTTATTACAGACCATTTTTAAGCAAAATTCTAGAGAAAATATTTTTTAACCAGGTTAATGATTTTCAGATTTCCAACAATATTTTTTAAATTCATCAATCCGGTTTTAGAGTACACCACAGCATAGAGACTGCATTAGTAAAGATCCTAGATGAATATAAGATACAACATGGACAAGAAAAAATCTGTCAGTCCTTGTACTGTTGGATCTTACAGCAGCATTTGACACTGTAGACCACTGGATTTTACACTGACAGTCAATAAAAACTTTGAGGGGACAAGTTTGTATTTTCTGGGTAAATATGAGACAGAGGTATAATCCATTTGGCTTTTTTGTTTCCGTAATGTATGAGCATGATTACAGTTGATGAGTTTTTGCTTGGTCATGCGTCACTGCACATCTGGGGATTATTTGACAAAAGTTCGACCACATGCCAGTTGAGCAATAAGCACAATGAATCTGTTCAATTTGAGGAGTGACATGGAAAGCCTATATATGGGAACCAAAAAGGCCACCAGTATCATTCCAGTGCACCTCTGGGATCAACTTGGTAGGCAGGTAGCCAATCGGGTCCCCCAGCCTCAGAACAGGCAACAGCTGATCCAGGCACTGCAGGAGGAGAGGCTCCAGATCCCTCAGGACAACATTCGACGCCTTGTGAGGAGCATGTGTCAGAGCATCACCGCCTGTGTAAACGCCAACGGAGGTCACACCCGTTACTGATCTGGTGCAAAACTGTATTTGGCAGTCGCCATATATTCTGGTTTATTTTGGTGAGAAAAAAAAAATGCTTTTGGACACCTATTCCTTTATTCATTTTTTTACTGATATGATATTGTTGTTGTCTGTTCATATGAAAGTAGCTTTGTGTTAGGGAAATAACAAGTATTTGTCAATTTTGTCCCTCAAAGTTTTTATTGACTGTCAGTGTACTAGATAGATTGCGTGATACAATCGGTCTCTCTGGGTCTGTTTTTAACTGGTTCAAATGATTTTTAACAAACAGGAACTTTTATGCTAGTTTTGGGGAGCAGTCCTCCACAAAATGTAAAATGAAGTGCAGTGTTCCCCAAGGCTCAATTTTAGGTTCAACCCTTTTTAATCTTTACATGCTGCCACTAGGACAGGTCATCAGGAAACATGCTGTCAACTTTCATAGCTTTGCTGATGATACCTAACTCTATATCGCCGTGTCTCCTGATGACCTAAGCCCGATTGACACCCTTTTTAACTGCATTTTAGATATTAAGTCCTGGATGGCAGCAAACTTCCTCCAGCTCAACCAGGGCAAAACCGAGGTTTTAATTCTTGGTCCTGAAGCTCAGAGAGAAAGGTTCAAAGCTAAGCTCCAAACCTACTCACTGAACCCCTGTGAGAAGATAAAAAGTTTAGGAGTGATAGTGATCTTAGCTTTGAGCCACATATCAGGTCTATCACTAAATCTGTTTTTTATAATCTAAAAAATATTGCCAGTCAGACCATTTGTCTCTCAAGCCAGTGCAGAGACTTTAATACATGTTTTTATTACAAACCATGTTGACTACTGTAATGTTCTCCTTTCTGGTCTTCCAAAGAAAACTACAGCTCCACTGCAACTACTTCAAAACTCTGCGGCACAACTGCTGACGAGGACCAGGAAGAGAGAGCAGATCACACCAGCACTGAAGTCTCTGCACTGGCTTCCTGTGAGCTTCAGGATAGATTTTAATGTTCTTTTATTGTTTTATAAAGCTCATAACGGTCTTAGTCCTATTTATTTATCTGATCTACTTTTATCATACGAGCCCTCATCTTTTAATTGTCCCAAGAGTCCAAACTAAAACTCACGGTGAGGGGCCATTCAGTTTTTACGGCCCCCGTCTGTGGAACAGTCTACCTGAGGATCTAAGGTCCACTGTGAGTGTTCATATTTTTAAAAGTAAACTCAAAACGTATCTTTTTAATTTAGCTTTTAATTGAAACTATTACTTATTTAAATTAAATTACTTTTATTAAATTAGTTTTCAATTAAATTATTATTTTACTTCATCTAATTTCAGCTCTCTCTCTCTCTTTTTATTTATTAACCTTTAGGAGCTTTGGTTTATGGTTTTATGTGTCTGTCTAAATTGCTGTATATATGGATGAAAGAATGGGGTGAGGGTGGGGGTGGGGTTGCTGTTTTTAATCATTGTCATTTTTCTGTTGCATGTGAAGCACTTTGTGCTACATTTCAAATGTATGAAAAGTGCTATACAAATAAAGTTTGATTGATGTAAGAGCAGAATCAGCATTGCAGTGCATATTTGCAATCAAGTCTGTTGTTGCGTCTTGTCTTTTGTAAATAGAGGCTCTTTCATAATTCCGGAAATGACTTAATCGTCTCAATGGAAAAAAATACAGTACTTCTCTTTTCCAAGTAAATGCTGCCAAAAAATCTCAACACATTTAGAGAAATGAAACAAAGGAAGCAACACAATCAGCAAAACAAAAATTCACTTTATTAATAGATGCACTGTTTGGGTTTGGAGATTAACTTCCTCTCCACTGTCATGTAAAGACACATGACAGAAATGTACAACCATCCTTCTTCTTTTTGATGTTCCTCATGAAAACTTTGAATTCTCTTTTTATAAAACAAAAGTCCAGTGCCAAAGCAGTGCGCAGCAGTGTTAGGATTGAACATTTGGACCACATCATACACTGACAGTATAAGTTTAATCTCCACAGGACCTGAATATCACAGTAGCTGATAAAGTTATGTCAACATAACGCTTACACACTTTGTTACGTCACAGAAAAACAAAAACAGTACAAGTTCCACTGTTGGAATAACAAAGATTTATACTTGCATTATGGGGATGACATTGAATACTTGGGAACATGTTTACATTTATCCTGTAGGGATAAGCATCGCTTTAAATTAAAAAAGATTTGCGAAGAGGAAAAATGTTTTTAAATGTTATTAAGTAATTTACTTTTGGCTCTTTCAATTCTTTCAAGCAGTGAAGTGGATGATACTAAGTTAAACCATTTTTTTTGTGTCAGACCAGTCCTTGAGCTAAAGATAGAGCACATGGGTTTTGAGACAGATCTTAGATTAAAAATGTAATTAAAAAGATGGGTATATGGTCTGAGTCACATACAGCAGAAATATACAGACTAGAGTCATGGCCTGACCCAAGAATGCACATGGGCTACGCCTCCCATAACCACCAACTCTAACTTTAAATATGAACATGTACACTATGTTTTGCCTTATAATGAGCCCAAATGAGGGTGGTAAAGAGGTGTCTGAGTAGCTTATTCACAGAGAAGAGAGTGGCTTTTCAGCACATCACGATATCTGAAGGTGTCAGGTCCTGCGGAGGTCAGAGGTCACGAGGAGTCCCGCCTTATCCGATTGGTCATGCAGAGCATCTCCAGCTGCTGGGCGCGCTCAGTGTGGACTGTCACAAGGGTGCGGTTTTCTTCCACAAGACGCCGAAACTCCTCCTCCAACCGAGCGATCTCCATAGCAACCTGCTCATCCTCCACCAGCTCTGCCAGCAGCTTACGCCTACAGCGACAAGACAAGGGTCTGACAAACTGGAGTACACACTACACAATGACCAATAGAACAGAAGTGTGCCCATTAGCTTATTAACCATTAACCTAGTCCATTGGGTTCAGTTAGTCCGTTAGTCAAATGACAGCATTAGATATTAAAACAACTTTGATTTGTAATATGAATCAGTTTGAGAGTCTCTGTTCAACCTGTCAGCAGCAGTGGGTGACTATAGGCCCAGCGACCAACCAGATCTTGAGTTAGATCTTAGGATTGTTGGCCTACTGCATTGGGTTCATACTATGACTTCCAAAATGCTCACTTAGTTAAAGTCTCTCCAAATATTCAAAATTTGACATAATCTTATACAATCTGTAACTGTGAATACACCTTTAAATAGAAAGGTGTATACATGTTAGCCTGATGATCTAAATAAAGCAACAGCGATCCGTCAGCCAGTGCACTTTAGATGGTGTAAAAGGGGAAAGTGAACACATAATGAAATATGATTGGCTAAATGACACCTGGGACTGTTTGAATGTCAGGGCTGTATTACTGGGAAGTGCCCATTCACAAAGCAGCGGAATACACAGAGGGGTAAAATACAAGCTTCTCTTCAACAATGACATCAATGACATAACAGCAGAACAATTGGAGGGTTGAGGTAAACAGATTAAAAAGGGGAATTTCTCATATAGATACAGTGATTCTGAAGTATGCCAGTATGTATACTTAATAAAGAATAGCATAGATTAATCCTTTGTTTGTACAGGAGTGTCCATATATGGATATAGATCCTTGAAGAGTTCCTGTTTTCAAGATACAAACACTGGCTTTGAGCCATAATGCACACATTATGAATGGTGAGAGGATACAATACAGATGAATGACACCATTGCTGATGTTACAAGAACAGATAACTGCTTTTTAAACCTCCGTTCTTTAAGTAATGTAGCCTCTGCACTTGTCTGTTGGCTTATATAGTTAACATAAAATCAGTTTTATCAGTTTACAGGCTACATTAAATATGTGAAATTCTTGATCAATTGTCATATTATTCTTTCTCTGTAGAAACTTCTACTGGCTGTATCAGACCACAATGAATTAACAGAGTTTAGCAGTTGAGATTGTATTACATCAGTGAATGTACTTAGCCAGAATTATTTATTACCTAGGCCTGAGTATAAATAAAGTTATGGAGATGTACTGGAGGGTAAGAGCCAGAGCCTGCAACAGTAAATGTATTGTATGTTTATTTGTTGTGCAAATGACCAGTTTAGTCAAATTTAGTTTCAAATAATAAATGCTCCATCAAGATAAAAAGAGCGCCTATACAGTATTATACTTGGACTATTCTGATTGAAATAAACATAAATAGTGCCACCTAGAGGTGATTTTGGAAAATTAAATTTTTGAGCCACATAAACCAACAACAAGATATCTATATGCAGTGGCAGCTCTAGGATTTTCTTGAAGCAGGGGCCATTAAGGGGCCACATGTTACATTCAGGGGCCAAGTGCAGGGTACATCCAAGCACACAAATGATTAATTCAGTATTCAGGTCTGTTTCTTCTCCCATTCAGTTTTGATGCAAAAGGTCTACTGCCACCAAGAGTTTGGGGGTGGAAATGCGTCACTGAATTCTCCTCAGTTGATTGACAGAACAGAGGTACTTCGGGGCCAATCAGATTAGAGGTGGGGCCAAGGCCCCTGTGGCCTCTCCCATAGAACCACCCCTGTCTATATCTTAAACTAATTGGCTACTAATGCTAGTGCTGCTATCACCAATGCTACATGCATATGTTCTATTTTAAAAGGATTACTTGCGGTCTTCAAGGACAGATATTTCATGTTTGACTTGATGAAACTCTTTGGCCATTCTGCAGTGCTCCCTGTACACCTGAACGCTCTCCCTTAGAGAAACACAAGGGGGCACTGGCTGCAATAGAAAGAAAAAGTCATAGAATTATTTTGACAACACAGGATGGGGGTATGACAGTTCTAAAAGTAATAATGGTAGAGATTTTAATTCACAGATTATGCTTACTGTAGGGATTGAAAGCCCAAGGACATAACTCACAACTTATAAGTAGGAACGCTAACTGTTTCATTACCATTTCATTATCTCAAACTGACAAGAATAGTACTTAGCTTTATAACAACAAAACAACACTGTAGTGGTTATATTGGAGTAACGAAGAAACAAAACTATTGACTATTGTTGGCTGACATGCTAAATGGGATTTTTTTATTCTTAAACTTTACTTAGTTTTTGTATCACTGGTTTTGTTTTTCTACTATGTATATAATAATAATAATAATTTAAAGTATTCCATGAGTAAATGGTTCCTTTCCTCTTAATTTTGTAATAGAGCACATATTTACCTGCAAGCGCCGTTCAAGATCGGGGAAATTGTGTGGGAGGACATCGTCATCTTTTACATCTACAAAATAAAACCAAAAAGTCTGTTAGTTTTTAACCATTATAGAGATGCAGATAAGTGGTAACAGAGTATGGAGGATACTTGTAAATGCCACCTTAGTAGTCTGTATTTATGAGTGCATTAGTCTGGGAGCAGTCAAAACTATAAAGCATTTGCTATTAATAATGCTCTCTGTTTAAGTGCATCTAGAGATTACTCCACAGACAGGTGTTTAATGTCTTTTTTTGTCTCGTAAAATGTCCCAAAGTGTAGCAATGAAATGTCCCCTCTCTGGCAACATGGCAAAACTAGTGTGTATGGCAACCCAAACAAAGATGTTTATAACTTTTTCCAGCACACTTACTGCTAATGTCACTATGCATAAAGTACTGCTTTAAACTGCTACTACATGCTCAAATGATTACTTCTACGGTTACAATTGCTGCTTCTTACTGACTAAATATCCCTTGATCTTTGAGCAAAATAATATTGCTGATAAATATAGTGAGCACTGTAGGAAATTAAAGCAAATTACTTAAAACCAAGGAGTATGCTCCTCACATTTGTGTGTATGCAGAGGACAGAGCAGATGTATGATCAAACACAAACAAGCACTCCCCCTGTCCCACCAGAAATGTCCCTATGTCCCACCCCCTGCCCCCTCCTGTCCCGAGTTTGTGGAACACATGTGGAGAATCCTGGGGTGATGCAACCTTCTAAAAGCAGAGTATTAGAGGAGCGGCCCTGGACCATGGGGCCAATTATGAAGAGGATAAATACAGTTCTCATGCTCGGCTCGGGACAGTGACCGTGGGGGGGGTACAGTATGTCTGGCATGAAGTCACTAAGGGCTGACGGATCATCCTCCAACAGGACAGGGCTGTCCACAAGACTGAAGAGTGCAAAATATAGATCGTATGTGAGCTCAAGTGGGGGGAAGTTTAAGGCTATTTTCTTGTGATATGCTTTAATAATATAATTTGTCAATATGTTCACAAAAGACATGCGTTCCCAACATGAGGATTGGGATCATCTGTTTGTATTGCCTGGTTCAACAGGTCAATGTTAATGTTAAGACCAGATAGACTTCAAAATGTGCATTTGACCCACACTTCATCTTGTGACGTTTTACATTTTCTTTTGGTCCTCTTGGTTTAAAGCTAAAATGCCTCTGTGATCTGAATCTCACTACCTAAAGCATAGCCAATCAGTGCTAGTGCAGCCTCTGCAGCTGAGTGAGTGAATTCTGGAGGTTCTGAGCTTTCAAATGAGGCATGGTCTGTCGATATATAATGAGAATGAAAAAACTTGTATTTTTCCTCAATTTGCAGGTTAAGGCACTAGCAACTCAGGCTCAGTTGTGATTGTAGTTCCTTTTTCAAACCAGGAAGAGTGCAAACTATACACCTTATCTTTAAGCCATTTTTACATTTAATGTTTTATTTCATACATGATGTTTACCATGGCAACAAAATATATGTAAATATATGCTGTGTGGTTATAAAATTCCATTTCGCTTTCTACCTTTCGCGTCCTAGCAGAAATCCCAAGGTCTGTGCAGTGGGCGGGGTCAGACTGAAGTGTTAACTGCTCATAAATATAGGCCCCTGTTCTAAAGCTAAGCAGTGAATCAGTCGACAGGACACTGTCAGTATTAGAGGAAACCTGACTCTGCTGTTGCTTCTGCAGCTGCTGCCCCAGGAGCTGGCCCCATGCACTAAAACATCCTGACAGACAGACAGCTCTGCACACCTACACTGTACATAAGAGAGGGAGAGAGGGAGGGGGCAGGGTCACTCAGGTGAAGGCGAAGTCATCGGCGCATGCTTTAGCGAAAGACAAATATCACCACAGCGTTCACAGTCATTCATGTTTAATTCTTGGTACAGCTGGGGGAGCGTGCATGTGTGGTTTGTTTTTAATATGCTGTGCTCCTACAGA
Source organism: Taenioides sp. WSHXM2023 (assembly GCA_029959045.1). Taxonomy (NCBI): domain Eukaryota; kingdom Metazoa; phylum Chordata; class Actinopteri; order Gobiiformes; family Gobiidae; genus Taenioides; species Taenioides sp. WSHXM2023. The sequence goes on along the minus strand of CM057098.1, from coordinate 12,585,286 downwards.
AATAGAGGGAGCACCTGTTTCGACGGCAGTGAAGAAGAATGAACGCAGTTAAAGTGATAGGGTGTGAGGGGCAGGGCCGATTGTGCAGGCTCTGTTTTGGTGGGAACTATGTCCAGTATGTGCTCCATGCATTCAGCGCGCTCAGTGAGAGTAGAGTCCACCACTGTTTCCTTGAGTTCAACTGTCAGCACGACTACATGTTTAATGGCTCTGTAAAGCCACATATCAAATTAAAAGTACAGTACACTGAAAACAAAGTGCACTTAAGCCATACGAATGTGAAATAACAATGTAGTGACAAGAATATCTGACCAATCAAAGAGAGAAGAGTTTTTTAACGCCAAAGACAGAATACTCCAGTAAAGGACGCAGATACAATTCTCTGAACCATAATTACTAATTCAAGCCTCAAGCCTTGTTTAGAATGATCACTTTGACTTTTTTGTTTGACCTAAACAGTGGCTTATGATCTTAACTAGATTTATGTTGTTATTCAGTGCTACTTGAAGCAAAGAGGTTGAAATATTAATTTTATAAACTAACAAAAGTGGCATGGTCAGACTTTTGTTCTTTTGACTTTTAAAAACAAAAAAAAATCAACTCTAAAAACTACACTATACAAAAAAGATGAAGGAGACTGTGTAACATATATTCTAAATCCAAACTGCATTTGACCGACAAGGACTGGATTAGTTTGACTGGACTGGATGTCAGATACTGGGTATCAGTGAAAATGTACCTGTTGTTTGGCTGAGGCTGAAGGCAATTCTAACTTCAGATTTATCTGGGGACACTCTTCTGGTTGAGGTGATCATTTATTCCTGTGGGAGACAACAGACCACTTAGCAATGTTTATGTATACAGAACTGATTTTAATATATTTATGTACTTCTTGAGTCAAGTGCAATGATCTGTCTGTGTGATTATGATTTTTCTACCTGCAGCTTTTTTTTTCTACTTGACTTTTAACATGCAATTTTCTTACACCACTTTTGATTAATTGGTTGCAAAGAAATGCACTTACAGAAAGGTCAGCCGCTTGTTCAGCACAACTAAGAATGTACTTATCCTAAAAATCACACGATGGAATCACAGCTGCTCAAGTTTAAGCTTCGTAGGACCACGCACCTGCACAAACACACAGACAGCCCTCAGACGGCGCATTTGGAGTAGCTGCAGCGCTAGGATTAAATAATTAGGGGTCTTTGACAGCGGGGCTGGAGCATTGAATATACAAGCTTTTTATATCAGCCTATTTGCCTCCAATAACCCCACTAATGTGTGTGCACCCAGAACACCTCTAGACATTTATTAAGAGTTCAGAAAATGAAATGTTTGTGTTTACAAGACCAAAAAGGGCAAATAGGCTTATTGTTGTCAAGATTTGGTGATTAAATTCAAAACATTGTGATTTGCTGCTATAACAAATACATATACTTTATCAAAACCTTTTTCGTGCATTTTAGCATTCAGCATAGCATCTAAAACGAATCACATTGTTGTAACATGTTTAGTTGGCATTATTTAAGTACCGAGAGACGATAGAATACATAGGACCTAATTCTTACCTGAAAACAAACATACACGGTCCAGAAATCCCCGTGCTAAAAACAAACTCCTGTCTTTAGTTTTATCTCTTCCCTAAAGACTCCTGCAAAAACAGGTTTAAAAAAAAACAAACAAAAAAACTATAAAAAATTAAGACACAGAGAGATTTTAATTGTTTTGCTTAAGGCATCCAGTGTTGACTTCTCATGTTATCGGGACTGTGCGCACAGTGAAGGATGAGGTACAGTGAGAGGGCGGAGGAACGGCACGCTGATCTCTCCCCCCTTTGGCCAGCCCCCAGCCCAATTAAAAGTGTCACATGACATGAGTAAAGCCCACAAACATGCCAATAACTTGTGTGATAATGCTCATACCGGGAGGCTGCAATAGTTTTGCAGTGAGGCAGTCTGCATGCATTTTGTCTTTGACCAGCCAGTCCCTTCTATTCTGTTTTATCAGACTGTGGTTCTGACTGGCCAGGTAATATTTTGTCTACAATGGGATAAGGTATTTTATAGTCAACAATAAAAGCAACCAGTTATGAATGGAAAATAAAACACAGCTGATGCAAAAATACATTTACTTCATTTCATTTTCTATAATGTTAAGGCAATAGTAAAATGCATATAAAATAACAGCAGCTTTGGCTAACTAGCATAGGCATATAGCCTATTTTAGCAAAGCATACTAGCCTAATAGACTAGGTTAATTTTGAGCATTCAGGCAGTTTAAAGTGGGTATTATTGTGCAAAACGTTCAACGACCATCAAAATGAGTGATGCAAAGGAGTGCCATTTGTGCCATTCTCCAGTAGAGGGCGGCATTCCCTCACTTCCCTGTACAGTAAAATAGAAAAGTCAAAACAGTGAGAAGGATAAATGATGCTGGGCTCATTGAAAGGCCGTCTCTGCAGTTTGTCTTCACTGACACAGAGTTGACGCCTCAGACTCTTGCTGAAATTGCGCGTGCGCACAGGTGTACACATACACAAAGGTGTACACGGTGTACACATACAGGTGTACACATACACAAAGGTGTACACGGTGTACACATACAGGTGTACACATACACAAAGGTGTACACGGTGTACACATACAGGTGTACACATACACAAAGCCTGGTTTTGTGTGGTTTCTTTTTTACTGTACAGCTGAAGGCTGAAATGTCAATTACGCTTGACAGGTTTGTGCTGATTTCTGTGACATTTAAGATTCAGAGAAGCAGAAAATCAGAGATATGCGCAGATGTATTGTGCAGTGTGTTTTGTTTTGTTTTGTTTTGTACATCGACCTGCCCTTTAAGGTAATTTAAACAACGAAGCTGTAATTTAAGATAATTTACGGGAAATACGTTGGTTTATTACTCACAAAATAGCCCACAGACTAAATCAATTGTGTAAAATGAATTTTCACCATATAATGAATAGGCTTTGCCTAAACAATTAGCCTATTATTTTTAATAAATGTATAAATATATAGGCTATAGGTTAGGATTATTTTTTGTAAAATCAAATATAGTAATTTCAAGGCAATAAAAGCAAGATTAGTGACTGTTGTTTTCACTTGAATCAACTATAGGCAATAGAGCAGAGAAAACATATTTTATAATAAATACATTAGATAATTGCCACAGAACCGCAGATTACACTATGTCTAGCTCCTGTCCTTCACCCCTGCGTTTAGGCTGGGTTGCCAGGTCAGCAATGAAACTTTCTCAAGGTTATGGGTCCAAAACTGCTTTGGCTGGTGTCCAGGTGAGGTCTTAAGGTCATTACTATATCTGAGCTTGAGCTGTAGCGTTTCAAGGTCAGTATGTGTAATCCATGGCCTCATTCATGATGGATTAGATCAAGATATAAAAATACTGCCTTGGTTTTGATTAAGAATTATAGGGTTAAGAGATTAGAGACAACCAAACGCTATTACACTGAACTGTACCCAATCTCAGAATTAATCTGAATACCAAAAAGAGAAAACTCATTACATGAAGAGATTAAGAAAAGCTTGCACCAATTCTCTCAGGACACACACAAACTACAGATCAAACTAGAGGAGTGATGGCACAACAAAACACTGCATTTATTATGTATTATTTATGCTTCAAAATTTGAAGTGGTGGCAAATACTTGATTAACTCACTTTGGAAGGTCAGTTTGATATTAAAATGTTGTTTGTAAAAAAAATAATAGCCTACAGCCTTTTATATAGCTTTACTCAAAGTTGAAGCCACAGTTGTCCTAGGGCTAGATGGAAAAAAACACAGCAGCCAATATGAACCAACTGCCCTAACACACCACATTTATACTTAGGCATTTATACATGGACAAGGGGGTAATATGTCTTGCCCAAGGACACAACATCAGTATATGAACTGAAGTGGCCAGAGCTGGGGTCATTGTCTCCACCGCACGAGCTAGTGGTAGTGGTAGTATTCATGGGTTTCAGCTTCCTGTTATATGGAACATTTTAAGTATTTTTTTCTCAATCAAAAGATATATTTTGTTTTAAATTCTTAATCACTATGGCAACAGTCCTAATTTTTCATTATTCTGAAAAAGGAAAAACTACTAAAAGTTAGTAGTAGTAGTTTGACATTTAAATGTGTTGTCCACCTCGCTGACACGAAGTCAAAGAAGACGTATATGTCGTGTCAAGTTTCTGGAGATCTGATGGAGATACGATGGGGGTAGAAATGGCTAAAAGAGTCTCATGAACTGCAGAGAGAGTCGCTGCAGAGGCAAGAAGAGCTTTTAAACTACAGACTTGTGCAGTATCCAGGCTAAAAATGAAGTGTACAATGTAAGAATATTGTATTGTATAAGAATATTTTATAGTTGGGCAAATGTTATCTATTTTTCCTAACGAAATTTTAGCACCATACATTTTGCATTTTGCAGATGCCAGTAGCGTATGTATGTGTTTTAGTTGACACCATTTAGTTGACAAATCACATATACTCCAAGACAGTGTATTGACAAATAAGAAATACCTCAACATGTTTAGAAAAATGCAAAAATGTTTTATTGAAAATCCATGTTTTTCATTTACACAATGGCAGTGTTGAGAAGAGTTTTGAATGGGAAAGGCAGATGTCAAAATGTGATTGCTTCCTTTAGTTATTACTACTGACCTTCTTGGTTGATTCACTACACCTACTGTAGACATGATGGACTTACACACAATGACAAGGGTAAAAGTGCCACTAATTCATCAACAGCTCCTTCTCCAGGGTCAAAGTTCAGAGGTCAAATGCTAGAGTCCCGGGTTGTTTCATCTCTCTTGGTGCTGCGATGGGGCTGGCAGAACATACAGGTGGAGCGTGGGACACTGTGGGCTCGGGACTTCCGCCTGGTGCCTTTGTAACACTGGAGGGAGAGGCCCAGCTCCTCCATCAGAGCACTCACTGACATGCACTGAAAAAAGAAATAATCAAATTACTTACAAAATACACTGAGCTGGTCTTTCGTGGATTTATTTCTAAGGTACTATTCACGATGAAAAACAAACAAAAAGGACAAAGAAAGAAAAAGTGTTAGCTGGAATACAATTTTCTAACTTGCTTACTGGTTGGGTAATGTCACCAAATTACTTAGTAGTAGTTGTGGTTGCAGTTTACAGAAACATTATTAGTAGTAGGATTAGTGGCACTAAACTAAAATGCGTCATAATTATATAGCAAAAGTAGAAGAGATGGTGTAGGCTAGTGGTAGCAGCAGTTTTTTAATATTTGAGTCGATTAAAGGGGCCATATTATGCCATTTTCTGATCTTATAATGTTGTTTGCTCATCATAAACATACCAGGAGTTGTGTTTTGCTTCATTTACATTTTTAATACACAAACAGCAAATTTAGGCTGAATTCTTCTCTCAAACAGAAAACACGCTGTTCCACCTTGTGATGGCATGTGCATCATCACTAGAATCATTTAGATCATTTCAGCCCTGGAATTGCCAGTCTCTACTAAACTAATGATAAAAGCTGTTAACTTGAACACTACCACTACATGACATGGCAAGGTGGAACAGAGCATTCTTAATTTTCCCACATACAGACAGACTAATAATAAGCACAACTCCAGGTATGTTTGTGATGAGGAAACAACACGATAACATGGTTGAAAGCTCACAACAGTCAATTTTGTGTAATATAAAGCCCAATATAAAGTAGCCAACATTTATTATAATCTTGAGTGCATCTCCCACCTGTAATGGAATCCTGGCCTTTACTTGAAAAACACTGCAGCTAATTTCTGTACAAACAAAAACAGTGACTATGTGTGGATCGCCTGCAGCTCTGTGACTCAGCCGAAATCCTGAACTGTCAACAAAGCACTATTTTAATGTATCCAGTATGTTGTGAACTGGCGTCTCATCATAAAATCCAATTAAAAACAGAAAAGAAGCCCTCGGAGCCAGATAAGAATTCATAAATTGGTAATTATAACCAAGATCATTTGTGCCCCAGGCTGGTATTATTTTTGAAGAAAAGTGAATTCCATTGAACTCATTAATCTTCCGTATACTCTATTTGCTATTTACTTTGTCCTTTCCTCGAGGCTGTGCTTAATAAATTTATTTGGCACGTTATCATTGTTCACACAGAGAAATTGGAGGGTTTTTGTGTGTCTTTGGAAGGCTTTTCATGTCTAAGTCTAGCTCTTAGCGCGTCAAAAGGTAAAGTGGCGTCCTGCAGGGTTTCCCACGATGGGCTCCAAAATCTGGAGACAGCATCAGTAAGACTGAGAGACACGAGAAGAAGAGGAGGTGGAAACAAAAAATTATAACCATATTATCAAAAACTACATTCATTATTTCAGCAACATACACAAAAAAAGAAATGTTAGTAATCGGACAGCAATGTAATTTAAGTGTAATTATGCTCATAACATGGTAATTACTCATGGAAACAGGCCACATCTGTCATTCTACTTTATTTCATGGTAATATGATTAATCCTAATCTTAACTCTAACCTAATCCTGTATGAAAAGTGAATTACCGAGAGATCTGATCCATAGTTTTGTAGTAATAATATGGAAATAGGGCTGCCATATGAACCACATTTTCCCATCCTATTACCATGCTATTACTGTAAATGCCCACCAATGGTCCTACAATTACGACAGAATCTGGGATTGTGTCGTCACACCTTGTAGAATTTTCAGTTAGCCACCATGGACCATGGAGAGTTTAAGATACAAATTTTTTGCACGCTTGTACACAAACATGGTAGATTTTGCTAATAGGGCCTGATATTCTATTACCAATGCTGCTACCAGACTGTAAATTATCGTTGGTGTTGCAACTACAACAACTACTCAAAGACATTTCCTAATCCACTTTCCTGGCACATCCAGAATAATCACCATGCGTATCCCCAATTGGCTAATCCTGTCAATCACGCTCATTTGAATACAGGGGAGATTCACCAGTGACCAGACTCACATCTTCTTAAAGTATTGAAGTGCGTATTCTGGATCCAAGGCAACTAGTTCACAACAAAACAAGTTATTTTGATCTCCTTTACAGAGCTAAATTTTACAGTTCATCAAAATCTGACCAGAACAAATCCACCAACAAACAAACCCACGAGAACAAAAAGAAATATTTTCCTAGTTTGTTCACAACTACTCTTTTACTCTTTTTTTTTTTTTTTTATTCTTTTACAGAGTTTAACTTTTGAAAACATGGTTGTGTCAAGGGACCTTCACCCAGGACATTCCCCATCACTCTTATCCAAATTTTAGCCTCGCAGTCTCTGTACCAAAGCAACTAATGAGGTGAGAAACACGCTCAACTAACTTCCTATCATTTGATTTCCCTGCAGGCGTTTCAAGAGTGCCTCAACACAACAGTTAATTATGCGTAACTTTGTGCCAGGTATTCGGCGGTAACTTGCTGAAAATCCTGAGATGCTTGCTAAAAATGCAGAGCTGCTTAAAAATAGGTAAGAGCAAGGCTTTACATTAGCATTTCTCACATACTGTAGAAGCAGACAAAGCAGCATTTATAATAGTAGTAGTATTAAGGAGAACTACCTCTGTTAAAGATGCTGTAAAATGAGAAGGAAAAGGAACAGTTGTTCACCAGTACGCACTGCATAATGGTCATTTCATATCAAAATTATTAGTGTGTAGAGTGTATGGAAAGTATAAAAGTAGTAGAACATATTCAACAAAATCATCATCTACATTAGTAGTAATAGTAGGGGGGTACAAGCAGTAGTAGTAATAGTAGAATGTATAGATGTCTCATACTATTACTGTTAGTAATAATAGTAGTAGTAGCAGCAGAAGAATACATGTATTAGACAGTGACAGTATTTTAATCAGGAGCAGTAGCAGCAGCAGTAGTAGTAGCGGTAGTATTATCATTAGTAGTAGTTCAAGTAGAGCAAGTTGTAGAGTAGATGTTTAATTCAAACAGAAAGATTGTAATAGCAGCGATAGCTAAAATAAATTCCATTGGGAATATACAAACAAAACATATTTAGGATAACAGACAGTAGGGTTTCCACAGGTGAAGGCTGGAAAAATGCACAAATCAAAAGCTGGAAATTTATTTTAAGGTCAGGTCAGGTCAGGTCACCACAGTTTCTTCACAAACCTATAGTTGTGCATTGTGTGTCTAGTGTTAGTCAGTGTCGTCTCCTAGCAGCCGCCCGCTCTCCAGATCAGTGGACAGAGAAGTGCCCGAGGAGGAGGTGGAGCCGCGCCGCTGGAACTGACGAGACTGCACCCCGTAAAAGAAACAAAACGCCTGACGCAGCATGCAAGCACAAGATGGAGGGAAAGAAAAGAACCAAAAGTATACATCAAATAAATGGACTGCACACGAACAGAAGTAGCTAAAGAATATATGACAGAAAAATCAGCATGTATGCAGCCTTGCCAGCAATCTCACAAAATTTATGAGGAAAGTATACGAGTAGCATATGAGGAGTTGACAGCATTTAAGCTCGGCGATATATACACTCCCTCTCATTCATTGTTGTTTGTTCTATATGTTTCTATATACTTTCTACAATTGATATACATACAGAATACATTAAATAAGTGAAGTAAGATATATGAAATTATGTAGTAAAGAACAAAAAGTTAAATAACTATATAATAATATTTTTCAACAAAGCAAAAAGTGGATGACTGGAAGATTTGGTTATTTAAAGAGTAATTTTCCTTTTTTTTCTTTACTACATAATCCCATTCACCTCACTTCATATATTTGATGTCTTCTGTATGTATATCAAATGGAGAAAGTAGTAAACATATAGAAAAAAAACATAAATGAGAGGTTGAGGTTAAACTTTTGACTGGTAGTGTATATCATAAAAGTTAATGATTTGTGTACCAACAAACTGAGCAGGCAAGAGTTTCCTGATTGGATAACCAGGTCCAGTTAGCAGGTCTAAAGAAGGTTTGGTGTGACTCAGTTGTTACTATATTATGAAACTACATGGTACACACAATAAGCCCTGTTAAAAATGACTCTCTGGCAAAATACCAGTACTGATTAGCGTGAATTTAAAGGCTACACTAAAAAGCACTATATTTCATGTTGTTAATTGGATGATCCACGCCCTCTCACTGACCTCCTCTATGTCAGCGTTTCGCCGGGCCTTGTAGATGAACTCTCCAATGGCCACAAACACAGACAGCACGAGGCCGGCCGCCAGCACGATGAATATGCCCCCGATGTTCTCCACACCGAGAGCATTGGCCTCTTTGTTGTCCTCCTCGGGGCAGCCATTGCCCCTCCACCACTTCTCCTTCATCATGTGCAACTTTCCTTCCTCCTGCAGCTGGAGGATGGCTATAGTCACTTTGTCGCGGTATGGGGAACCTAAGCAAGAACAAAAATATACTTATGGTACACTTAGACTTACACCTAAACTTTATTGATCCATAAGGCAAAATTACTTAGACACAGTAGCTCACACATCACAATATATTGTAATAACAAAGAGAAAAAACATATAAATGGTAATAATAAATTCTAAATAAGTAGCAAAAATAGCTGACTGGTGTCAAATAAGGCAGTGATAGACCCAGGCCAACATTGCAGATTTGATTTTTACGGTAAAAATACTTTATTATCCATGTATTTAAAGGTGCTGTTCCTGATTGTTAAATTAAATAAATGTGATAAATGGTTTGCAGTGGTCCAAAGTTATTTCTTATTTATTCCTCACCACTACAAGTTTCTAAGCAATCACAACTTCACAACTCTCGGTGACCAGTGCAGAGTTTTGCTGCAATGGTAAAGCTAATAACAGCTAGCAGGCTCACCACGCACTTCCTGATTGTCGGACAATAAAAAGCTTTATAATTAGATGCAGACAGTACACAGCTAACTTATTTGGACCCCAAAAGATGCTTTTACAATAGGCCTATATTTGTTCTGGGGCAAGGCAAATTTTGCTCAAATACATGAAGAAGAAAAAAATGGGTACAGGGCCTTTAACATTGAAACAAAATACAAAAATATATTTATGTGACAACAGTCAATAGGCTTCATAACAAACTGCATGGACAAAAACTTTGTATGTGCTATTAACTGTTCTACATAATAAATCTAACATAATTGTTATTCATTTAAATGAAATATTTGAACCATGAAGAGTGAATGAGACTGTGTAGTTGTCTATTATTTTGATGACTATTCAGGTAGACAATTGAAATTCATTGCCCAAAGATATCTTGTGTGTATAATGTTTTTCACTATTATTAGATCTACCTACAAGCTCAAGAAAATATTATTCAGGTAAACAGAGGTTTGAGTTGTGTTTTGGAAAATAGGCAGTCAGAGGTTACATTCATATAGCACTTTTCATGACTGAAATATATATCTGGCATCATTTCACCTTTTCTTTCAAACCCTCTCACCTCAGCATCAAGGTCAAAAGAGCCAAAGCTTTGTTGGGAGGAAAGGGGTCAACTTGCCAACTAGCTTTTCACTATAATTTTATGATTTGAACATCTGGTGTTATTAAGTTTAAGCACATTTTCAGGATAATTACAACTAACATTTTAAAGCTTTGAACAAGGTCAGTTTTCAGCACCTCACAGCTGTTATAAAAGACTCATTACTGTTTCATTCAGTCATTAGTTTATTTCTGTAGAGAATTGAAGACCTTTTGTGCAAAAGGGACCAGAATAAAGTGAATGTGTAAGAAAGCTTCATATAACAAATTAAACTTTGTCATATTACACTTATGACAAGTTAACTTTATTGGAAAAGTTAAATCATACCGAAATAAATCACTTTTTTTTTTTGTAAAAAAAATTACATTAAAATGCACAGAAATGTGCTTGCCTGTGTTGTAGCAGTATAAGGTGTCGTACATATGAGTTGTTGTATGTTGCTACCTCAGTGCCATGAGTTAGCTTTCCGGCTACAACCATTTGTTAATGTCTCAACTCTCTCTTCTTTTCATGCTACAACTGTCCAATCCAATAAAGCCTCCAGGCCAAAATATCTTAAAATGCATGGAAATTTATATTGTATGAACACCTCATCTGTGGCTGTGTTCATGTAATTGTGTCTTTCTTACCATCCATAAAACAACAGAAAATACTAGGACTTGTGGTCATCTGTCATGTTACTTAAACTCCTCTCTATATTAATACCCATAATCCATCAGTTATGCCTTGGCCTCCTAATCCTCTTACCTATTGGCGTGCCCACACCGTAGCCCTTGGAGTCTATGAGCCCTCCGATCTGTGTCAGGTTGCAGTTCCTCTGGCTGATGTATTCGATGCTTGTAGACTCCATCAGCATGGCGTAGTCTGTGGTGAGGACTCGAGTGATGCCTTCTTTGTTGTTCTTCACCAAAGCTGTGTTCTTCCTGCTGCTCATGAAGGCCCACATCTTCTCATACGTGGAGATTTTGGATTTCTGTCAAAACAAGGACGATACGACAAAGTGATGTTGTTTGTAAACTGAGAATGCTCATATGTAGATGGTAGAAGTAGAAGTAAATATTTGAGTGAAAGTTCCATTTTGTAGTATGTAAAAATGGGTCAGAGATAGTGGACCTGATTTTGTAGCTACTTAAAGGTGCACTGTGTAACTTTTCTGGCGGAGGGTCTGTCAAATGCTTTTCTCCATGGAGATGTTTTTGCTTTGTCTAGAATGTTTCACAGCATGGTATTAAACCTTTCTATCATCATGGAGACCAAACCAGGCCAAGTTACAGGTCAGATCTGTGGAGAGGCGACCCCGCTCACAGTCAGAATGTCTGTTTTTCTGGGTATTTTTGAGCAGTAAAACTACTTGTAATTGAATAAATGTAAGATGGAGCTGTTTAAAGTCATACCGTGAAACATTCTAAGCAAAGCAATGACGTAGCCATAGAAACAACCACGAATGAAGAACGTATTTCAGTTTGCTTACCCTCTCACTTAGTCCCTCCCTTCCCTCACCTAATATTACACCATGGCAGACAAACATCATCTGGGATAGTCATGGGTAGTTGTTAGTATATGGTTCTCTTCCAACTACGCTCCTCCTGATTGGACAAGATATACGGCCCCTGACAATTTCAACATAGTTACAACAAACACAACAAAACACCCTCCATGCGTGCATAAGTGATATCTTCCTGTCTCATTTCTTTCTCAAATAGCTGCTTTTATATTACACTTCACTAAACTGGTAAAAAAGCAATTTACTGGAAGTAGAAGACATAAAAGTCAGGTATAACTTTAACTACATTGTGCCTACAGGACAATTCACCAATTTAATCCATTCAACAATATCCCTGTGGCAAAGTGTCAGGAGCAGAAGCCAAGTGAAGTGCAACCAATGGGACCTTTCTCAGATCATGAGCCAGGTCTTGGTCAGGATTAACTGGAGGATTAGCCAATTGTGAAATCTTTAATGTACATTCAGACATAAAGAAAATCAAAAGCACAAAAAACATCTGCACTACTGAGAAATCAAACCCAAGTCCTTAAGTTACTTATGTCTGTGTTTTTGGAATTTTAACAACCGTGCTATACTAATTTCTGATGCATTACAAATACCATCTCAAAAGCTTGTCAATGTACTACAAAGTCTATGAAAGAAAAAAAATAAAATAAAATCTTTTTGAAGCAACAACTCTAATTGCTCTAGTTTAGCAGCCTCCTAAAAGATGAGAGATTCAACTTCACATGAACCAAAGCAGTGCAGTGTTCTTGTCAGCTCAGTACACAATGAAGTTTCAGAACCAATTAAATATAACTCATATGAACAAACCTGCTTCCCAGAAACCCAATAAAGAGCTTCATATTGGGGTGGAAATCACAGGTCAAATTCTCATAGTTTGATATGGTACACAGTACACACAGTACACACAGCACCAATATTATCACAATATGGCACTACCAAAATAACTGATATTGCAAAAGACATTCTAGGACATATAACATTTGTATGTATTGCTAGTGCTAATTCTCAACTCCTGTCCTTGGTTTGGGCTTTTCCCTACACTAAACACTCCAAAAGCACAATCTTTAAACACATATTTACAACAGTGCAGTTTCACGTTTCTGACATTCCCACATTCAGACACACACTCAGATACACACACACACACAATACAATACAATATTTACAGGTGGTTTGTTTTTAACCTGGACTTGAGCCTTAAGGTGAACAAATATCACTAAAACTTCTGTAATGTATAGCTTCCTAGTTAGTGAAATAGTGTGTTACATAGCTAATCTTATAACATTGTAAAAGAGGCCTTCTTCAGGTTCACTGGGGCGCAGGATTTCGCAGGACCTCTGGAGTGTTAGTAGTTGAATTTAAGTGTCAGTGTTATTTTTGCACAGTCACAATAAAATGTGACAGCTGTGCTCTAAATCTCCTCCAGCTGATTCAATTTGTTCGAGTCGTCCACACACACAAACAGCGTCTTGGTGTTTTGGGCTGTGGCGGCGGTAATCACTTAGTGCAATCTGGGAGGATCAGGAGGGCGCATGGATCACTCCTGCTGAGCTGAGAGGAAGTGTGGAAAGGAGAGAGGGAAAAGGAGAGGGGAGAGAGAGAGGGGAGGATGTGACAGGACGGCCCGAGGACAGCACAGAACTCATGCATTATATAATACAGGAGCGGAGTGAATGCAGGCCCTGCTTCAGCGCACAGCAAAACACACTCCAGCAGATACAAGTACTTCCTGCCTCTTTCCCGCTCTGTCAACACTTTCTTTTGATGATGCTAAATGGCTGTGTACACTTGATGATTGGGCAAAACACTTGGCTTCCAGCTACTCACACACATTAAGTAGTACATTGCTGTTGAATGTAACTATATAGTTTTGATTTAGCATCGTCTCTTATGTATTCCATGTTTTTTGGGTTACATTCTATTACAATGAACATGCCAGTATAGAAAGCAAACCAGTGTCCTCATGTGTACAAAGTATTAAATATTTTTTCTCTCTCTATTATTACTTGGTTGTTTCAGTTATGTGCTATGGCTTCTGCCCATCCCCACCACAGCAGCAAAACTACCCGTCTACTTCCCCCTGTCTATTTCCTCTTCACCACCACAGTCAGAAAGACATAACCTCTATAATCTCCAAATTTCTCCCTTCACTGCAATGCTGTCAAATGTCTATCCATTCAATAAATTATTCATCAAATATTACTCATTTTTCAGTTTCTCTCCTGGTTCAAGCACAATAACAGAACAAGTCTTAAAAAACTCCAATTATTTATACTTAAGTAGTACCTTAAAGAATGTCATAGTGGACCCATCTCGCACCGCTCCGTACTCTATGCGCGTCTGTTTGGCGAGATCGTCTGCTGAGTCTATGGGCGCGTCCATTCTCTCCACTGTGAGGAAGGCAGCTAGATTGGCCGTGTATGAAGATATAATGATCAGCGTAAAGAACCACCAGATGCCACCAACAATCCGAGTGGACAGGGCTTTGGGCATCAGCTCCGAACCTGCAGCAACATGTGCAGCCTTTTTATTCACAATGCAGTAAATGAAAGTACAGTAAAGAATAGTCTGAGTCAAAACAGCTAATGTGGAAAATTAAGAAAGACAAGAATTACAGGCGCTCGTGAAGGTTGCAAAATGATTTCATAAACAGCTTGTACAACATTTTGGTGTTGTCTATATATCATGTTATATACAAAATACAGCTGTGGTGTTTTTTCACAGCTTTTTCTTTTAGATTTTGCTTTATTTAATCATTTGTGCATGTTTGAGTGATATTGCGTTCTGTCGTTGACATTATTCAAACTCAGCACAAGCCGACATAACCAGAAAGTTCTCTGCAGCATTCCCCCATGCTCCCACCACACAATCCCTTCCTGCTCATCTCTCCCCTGACAGAACAGCGAGCGTCATAAAGAAGACATGAACTAATGTCTTTGTTAATACGTCAGTTGAGGTAGAACACATAATAATGATTATGGAAACAGATTTATTCAACACCCTTCATTCGCCTTTCTTAAAAGTAAATTCTAAAGAAGAGACTTTGTCAGATTGTTCCCCGTCACAAATAAGATCTTTGTAATTTGTCCACAACAAAGATTTTCTTTCATGATTTTTTTTTTTTTTTAATAAAACTTAAAAAAAAATAAAAAGGAAGCAACGAGACTTAAAAAAAAACACATTTTTTTACATGGGGTCAATCAATGGAGCGTCTACGTAACACATATTGATGTGACTTGGAGAAGGGGAGGGGCCAATGAGACTATTGGTACAACTATTGGTCACTGCAGATATTTGCCCATATTCAGCTATAATATACAAACTGCATTAACTGTTCCATTTATGCTCAAATCTCTCTCTCTCTTTATTTATTTATTATCATTTTTATTAATTTGCAAAGAATGTGTTAGTTGCACTTAGAAATGACAATTCAGGTGGTATTTCAGAAAACAGCAAAGACAAATAATGAGCGTTAACAAAAATATTTCGCTTTAAAATAAGATTCCTTAATAAAGAATTTATAAGGCATTAATAAACACTTGTCATTTGTTATTATTACTGAGTTATTACTGTTATTAGAGGAGCCTACTGTCCTCTGGGGTCACTACTGACCACATGACCAGGGCAGTGCAGGAGCGAGCAAAGAGGTCCATCCATGTTCAGATGTGGGACTTTGAGATGGAGGGGAAGATGAAGAGGAAGCCAGGCCTCTTCTGAATTTGGTAAGCTGTTCAATCTTTAAATCCAGTCCTGTGACAGTCTTGTGCACTAATGCTGATTCTTCTCTTTGTCTCAGACTTGGGATGGTATGAACACACTCAAAATGGGAGACACTGTGTTTGAGGCAAGGCATCTCCTTGTGTGTTCTAAAGACATCCCTGAGAGCTTTCTGTAGGTCACACACACTGATTATCATGTCTGTTTGAAATGAATGTTCAACTCATTTGACTTTGTCTCTGTTCCCCAGCGACCCAAAATCCGCCTGCCTGGCTCCCGAGTTTTCGTACTCTTTGTCTGAGCAGACAGAGGAGTGTCCCTGCCTGCTCCAGCCCAGAGATGTGGTATTGACCGTTGTACCAAAGGTACACTTCCACAGCCTGTGGCAGCCTCCGGCGGATGCAGACTTGTTCAGCATGCCGTCCTCTGACCCCAGCATCCAGGCCACTGGGCTGACGCATCGTGTGCTGGACAATGTAACTGAAGCTCTAGGAAACATGCTCCAGAGAGTGCAGTTCTCGGACTCCATGCGGGACCAAATAGTTCTGACAATCATGGCAAGAACCCACCAAATGTTTTTTTTGTAACGAAGAATAAATCAGTATTAGAAAAGCTCTATATGATTTTTACTTTTACTTTTACTTCAAATCTTGGTACACAGATAGGAAATCAAAATCTCTGTGAACAGTTCCTTTAACAAAGGATAAAAATATCTTGAAGCAGTGGGAGGTGATGCACGTGAGATAAGAAAGGTGATATTGCTGAAATTATTCCAATTGTAGGCAAAGGTTGTGTCTAATTGGTGTAATATTTCGTACAACTACATAAATTGGAAGAACTAAGTCAATAGAAATAAAAAGTAGAAAACTCTATAGAAACAAGTTAATTGCCTCTTAAATTCAGAAACTGGATTTACACATGGGATTCAACTTGATGTTTTTGTGTTATTACTGCAAATTAAAAAATGTAAAAAAAAATAATAATTTAGGGTTATTAGTAAAAATATGCTAACAAAACTTCACTCAGTCAGCTCAGAGGTAAACAATAGATATATCAGTATTGCAATACTAAATAACCTTAAAACCCACATAGTAGAACATTTGAGCAAAAATGGATCAAAAACATTACTAAACAAACCTGCGTCTGTGGTTCATGTGGGAATAACATTTTAGTATTTATTTTGGTCTCCAGAATTACACATGGCTTATATTTTTAGCATTTTCTTTCCAGGCGAAATCAATATTTCTGAAGGGGAAAATAATGTTATATCTATGAAATGGACAGAATACACAAGACAGCAGTAGGCTGAATTTGATGGCCATTCAATCAAATATATCCGATTTATTATATTCAAATCTGCCCACAGGGTACACAAGCAAAGTGGTATTTTAGTAATACACGTAAAATAACATCTTTTAAAAATACATAGAGAGAAACAAGTTTTATTGAAGTAGCAAAGGTGGTAAAATTGTGTACCTTGTCTCATGAGAGCGCCCACTCCAAACCAGAAGCTGTTGAGTAAAGTGAAGTTGTTTTGGATCAAAGTGGAGGACGGGTTACACGGATGGGGGTTGTACCATTCATAAGGAGTGAATCTGCAAGGCAAAAATATTAAAATTGAGAATTAAATCCTCTTTATCGTCTCTTTGTGTATTGTATATGCATCTTTGGAATGCCTAACTGTGTTTACCTTTTATCTGGAATACAGTCTGTGAGGATTTTTTTTTTTTTATTTCTAAAAAAACGGTAAAATGTCTGGATTATAACTTTAATAGAGATCATACCTTTAGTAGGAGATTAATGGTTGACAACAATAATTACCAAAAGTAAATTATTAGGCCTTTGTTATATTATTAAATACACTTTTAATAATATTTCCTGTTACTTTATCAGATCTCAAAAACTATCTCTGCAGGTACGCCTAAACACAGCAACTTCATTGCTTGAGTTTATAGCCTAAAGCATATTAATTACTAATGCAGCACACAGAAGCAGTAACAAATAACTAATCTAGACATGTTTCCGCTTGTTTACCAGTATAATTCACAGTTCCTTGCCTCACCTTGATTTGCATTTTGATTTCCACAACAAATCTATTTCAGAGCCATTGGTGGTCCAGGCTGGAGAGGTGACAAGGGAGTTAACACCTTCTCTGGGCTGTGTATTAATCACCAAATAAAAAAGCTATCCTGGAACTGACAGGCCGCTAAACCCTTATTTCTAGTGAGTTTAATAGACATGCAAAATAAGGATTTACATGCGTATGCCAGCTATTCCAATCTGCCACTAGCTCACAGTTGGGCCATTTAAAATACAGGCAGTCTTTATAGAGACCAATTTGAGTTAACCCTCAGATGTGCTATTTTAAAAAGGGACAGGGTACATGCAGTTCTCCATGAGTGGATTAGAAAATGCTGGAAAAGTGATTTTTATATTAGTTGAATTCAAACTAGGCATGTGTAAGTCAGTTTTGTGCATCCAGTGAAGTTATTTTCTGCATATTTTAATAAGAATTTGTAGATTGGATTATCTTGACAAATGACATTTTACGTAAGTCTATTTGGTTATTACCAGACCAGTTTTTGCAGACATATTTTCAGCTGAACAGGTTTTAGGGGAAAGTAATTTTTAAGTTTTCAGTAAAGATTGATTAGTGCTTGATAATACTGTATAATAGGGACTCAAAGCCATAGCAAAAGTGATAGCAGCTGTTTTAGCATTCTGTTGGCATTGTGGAATTAATAGATGTATAGGCCTGGCTTAAAGATGCCTTAACTTTATGGAAATAGATAAAGTTAAGGTACATTTTGTTTGTCCTCTGCATTTGATCCATCATTCAATGTCGCCTGGGCAACCAGTCAGGAGCTGAGAAAGGTTACATAGTGCACCTTTAAGTGGTAGTGTATGGAAGCAGTAGTGGTAGTAGTAGTAGTATGAAATCTATTTGTAGAAAATGTATTACATATATGTGTTTTGTAGGCATTTTAAACCACAGCTCTTGTACTATTTCAGATAACCTTTGAACACTACTATGGCATTCTTGTGTGTCTGTCTTATGTCAGTCTTTCATCACATGAATTGATCCCTGTTGTGTCTCGTACCTGGCAATGACAAAGAGCACACAGCTGACCCCGGTACACGCCAGCAGCACATACATCCAAATGTCCGGAGAAAGGGGGTTGAGGAAGGAGAAGACGCCTGGATTGGTGCCATTGGGTTTGCGGTACAGAATACTGATGCCCAGTGTCATGAAGGGCTTGGAGAAGTCTATTACTTTCTCTCGCACATACGTGATGGTCAGAGGAGCCACAGCAAGGTCAGCCACCTAATAAAGTCAAAATACAAGCACAGAGAGATGGGGTGGATATGAAACAAGTAATCTTATTATGTCTACACAAATATTTTCAGTGTTGGCCTTTTGTGTACACCAATAGATTGTCAGAACAACAGAAAAAGTGATCTTAGCAAACAATGAAAAAAATCCATATGCTATATTAAAAAAGATGTATCTTAACATGCATATATATATATATATATATATAATATATATATATATATATATATATATATATATATATATATATATATATATATATACAGAGGTATAATACTCCCTACAATTGAAGCATACAAGCTGGACTGGACTAGTCTGGGGTGGTCAGTACTACCATAGTGTCTTGACGGGTCGTGTCTCTGGGTCCTGGACCCTGTACTGATGATTAATACACTTCTGGGTTAGAACTCCAGCCACACGTCTCTACTTACAACTCTCAAGCTACTTCAATTTATTCTACAACACTGAATCTGAATGCAGCTAATGCTTTATAATACATGCTCATTACTTACATGACTAATCAGTGACTTAAAGTATAATCTGAAAAGTTAGCATGGTTTATTAAGATACATGCTTAGTTACGATATCTGTGTCTTCCTGAAGGTTGCGTGACAAGGGTTATTAGGTTCAAACATCAATTCAAATTGAATTACTTTTCAATTTCAATATTTGAGAAATGCTTTTGTCTACAGCGTTCTAACATTTCAAAGACTGCTATACACTTAAAACCATTTTCAACATTTTTTATTTTATGGACTCCTTTCAATTCACACCAAATATTCTACATCCTGCTGAAGGACATTTCAAATAGTTTGTATGTTTTCAGAAGTCTAATATTGTAAAAGATTCTTCTGACATTGGAAAATAGTAAATGGAAGACAAAACATTATTTTGCCACATGCTCTCAAATATTTCAATGCTTGAGATTCGGAGGATTAATTACTACATGAGGACATCTGTTGAAATGATAATATCATTTTGTATCATTCATTCCAGTTTTAATAAAAGATTTATGAGTAAAAAAAAACATCAACTTGCATGGTCGATGAGTTCGCGGACCATTCCGTTCCACTCTCCTTTGTCGTTTTGGGCTCCGTATTTCCCATCAGCCACCAGTCTCACTTCATATGTAAACCCTAAGATGTTTGACAGCTCCTTCAGCAGGTCCAGGCAGTAACCTTCAAATCGATCGTTCCCCACAAGCTCTTTATCCGACTTTTTATACATCACATACGGATTTTCCTGTTTGAAAGACAAGACTAAATGTACATGTGAAATTAAAAGCAACACAACGTAGCTATAATTGTTATGTATTTTAACAACCCTTGTGGCTCAATAAAGCTTGTCTAAGTCTAACGAGAAAAAGGCAAAGTGATTTGTTATTGGTAACAGTTCAGAGAAGCAAACCACCACAGATGGTCTTGCAGTACAAAGTTACTGTCAACCAGACATGGATATATCACATTTATAAGTTCATTCAAGTCTTTTCACTTCTTATAGTTCTAGTATAGTATACATTGTGGTAGTAGTAGTGGAACAAATATTTAATTCGTTAGTACTGTGTGTGTATCAAAAAAGTATAAAGCTAAAATGCATGTAATGAATTTGAGGAGAGTCTGGGAAGTATAGCGACTGATTTGAAGCTACAGGGATTTTAAAGGTGCATTGGGTAACTTTTCTGGTGGTGTTTGTTTCTATGCTCTGTCTGGAGTGTTCCACAGTATGACATTAAATAGCTCTGCCTTACATTTATTCAATTACAGGTGTTTTTATAGCTCAAAAATACATAGAAAAACAGGTATTCAGACCGTGAGTGGGGTTGCCTCTCCACAGATCTGACCTGTTAACTTGTTCTGGTTTGGTCAGAAAAGAAATGCCATCCTGTGAAACATTACAGACAAAGCAATAACATTTCCTTGGAGAAAAAGTATTTGACGGACCCTCCACCAGAAAAGTTACACAATGCACTTTTAATAAACTAAACTTAAAAAGAGTAAATAATTGTCAGTGCATGTTTATGATTCAGACATAGTGGTGCTGTGATGAACTTGGAAATTGTACTATACAACATACAGCAGTGCTAAGGCATACGGTAGTCCTATATATTCAGCCTCCAGTGTCTATGAGCCCATATTCTCAAGAGCGAACTGTCTTACTTTCCTCTCTTCATCCCTCAAGTGTCTCCTCCTCTCCTCTATAGTGTCCTTGCGTTAACCTTGTTTCCTCACCAGAATCGTGGTGACAATGAGAGTCCTGTTGGTCAACGAGTCGGTCACATTGCTATTCTTGTCCCGGTCACTCTCCGTCAGGTTCATGCCGGTGTATGAGTTCCACACGGCGATCTGCAATGCCAAACAAATGTGTTAATCTCACGTCTTTATCTCACTTACACTTTTAAGTCCTTTCAACTGACAACAAGTAAGTCTTTAGGGTTGAATAATGGCACCACTTTTTGAGGCTACTACGAAGATTTCCTCAGTTTATTTGTGCTGACACTGAACGTTTGTGTTTGTTTCATGTGGATAGATAGGCCTAGTAATTAGATATTCACCATAAACCAGGTAAAAAAATACAATATGACAATTAAACAGCATATTTGAGTCCAACTATGCAAAACTGACCACATTAATAAATACACTTTTGTACATTAGACAACAGTAGCTCAGTAAATAGACACTTTGCCCACAGACTCAAATGTCAGTGATTTGATCTCAGCTTCGATCACTGCATTCGCCATTGTGTCCTTGGGCAAGGCAGGTGTCTTGCCCAAGGACGCAATGTTTCCATCAGTCAGCTCCTAGGCAGCTGTGACCGAAGCTGTCAGCGTCAGATATGTGGAGAGCATGAATAATGCAATGCAAGTGCTATAAATCTACTATTATACTTATTTATTACTACTCCAATATATCGATGTTCCTGTGGCACTCTTTAGCTCATTATTATTTGTCTTTGATTAGAGGAACTAGTTTGGTTCTGCATTAGTGCTATAGCAGACAACTTCTGATTAGGATTTGTTTTATTACATGTTTATTCCCAGTTTTGCTTCAATTAAACCAAATTTCAATTGCAGTCATCTTGTAATTTTGACCACACAACTGTTACTCAATAACTACCGTCTCATTTTGTTCTGTGAGAACAGCTTTGCGAGAAAATTATTGCATCAGACCAGCAGTCTCTGAAGGCAGTCATTTGGTACAAACCTCTAACTGCTGTACCAAATAGTCTGTCCAGTGAGTCTCATTTTTGTTAAGGATCCTTGACACTGATGGTCTGACTCATACTGCATGTCAAAACTAAATTTATTTTCCATGTCCATAAAAGCAGCAAGCACCAATATGCCTCAAATTAATAATTTTTTTCTGATTCGCTGAACAGAAAAATGAAAAAGTACAAAGGTTAAAAGACCAAACTTGCCTGACAATTGAGTCCCTGCACCATTCACAAAAGCATTCTACGGGATTTCACATTGCTCATCTTAGCGTGAATTACTTTGGGCAAACTAAGCAGAAAATGTGTTAATATTAACGTGCTATGATAACAGAAAGTTGGCTACGCTTAATCTGAGAACACAGTATTGAAATGTCCTGAATGTAAAACTGAAAGACAAGAATTGGTCATAGAAATTTCACAGAATTTCTCCTGACAATCTTTCACATATTGTTGCTGGAGTTCGCTCATTAACTGATTATGTGATCCATTGTGCCATAAAGGTTAGATCAAGGAAGTTTTATATTATTAAAGAAAAACTCAATTTGAAGTTGAAAAATATGTTAAAGGTTCAGTTGCTTTCCTGGTTGGGGTTCTGCCACCTGCTTGTCTATAGGAAGTTTTGTCTTGCTTAGCTAATAATCTTTCCCAGTATGACATTAACATCTCCATGGAAACACAGTACTCTTTCTATTCAAATAGTTAGCCACTGTTACACCCACGTCATAATCTATGTATCTGGACATTTTGAGAAATGAAAGCTGCACACTCCCTGCCATTCACTGATTAAAAACAAAAATTATAAAATTACATGTGATTGGGACATGGTATGATATTGAAAATTGGTGTAATGATTATCATGGACAAAATAATTGCAATTAACGATCATATCACGATAATTATTAAAGTTACTGACAGTTTTAAAATGTTATAAATATGAATAATTACAATTTTAGTATCATGAATAGGTTCCATATTTAAACAACTGTTTAAGTATTGTACTTTGTTATAACTGAAAACAATAAGATCTGAAGATCTAGAAGAGAACATTAAGTACAAGTATCTTTTTTCTGCCCGTTCTGTTGATATCATGGCTATTATCACATAGCCAACAATATAGAAGATGAACGATTATTGTCTGCGCTTTTTACCATGATAAAGTATTATTGCTTGTTGTCCCATCCCTAGATTGTAGCCACGACATCCTATAGCTTCATAAACTACTCAACAATAGCCAAACGAAATAACCTGATTGATAGTAACACCATTTTCTCCTGTGCCTGCTGCCCATCATAGCCCCAGTAAACAATAAGGACAAGGATCACACAGGGTCAGGGGAGCAAATGGATCCAGCACGGTGTCTGTACTCTGCCGTTGCACTTGTAATTGTGGATAAATTCATGGGGCCAGGCGACATAATCCAGACAGTTATCAGATTAGGAGAGGCGGTTGGCAAATGGATTTGACCCATTCAGATCTCCTCAGACAGTGTTAAATCTGTGGACGTCGACGGGCTCCTGACTGTCCAGATTAAGTGAATTAACTGTCGGCATTGATCAGCAAAAAAATATTAGAATACTGGATTACAACAATAAATAGTTTACTTTAAATTTCTCATAGTTTAGTCTTGATCTCTATTAACAGCAGAATTCGTTTTAGAAAGAGTTGTAGCCACAAAATGTACTCAAGAGAGAAAACAATTACTTAAAATAGTTAAATAAAGGTCCAAGAAATAACTCAAGTAACAGGAAAATATTTAGGGAAACTACTAAGTATGAGTAACGATTTGGGTAATTATCTAAATACAATGTCTAATTTGTGATTAAGACAATCTAACAAAACTTTAAATAATGCAAAAACTTTGATTTTCAGAGTAAAGTAAAAGTACTGTTACACTGTAAAATATATCACTCAAGTATTGTTCTAGAAAACTACTACAAGAAGTACAATTTAACTAAAAAGTTAGCTAAATAAACATAACAGAATAAACTGTGTACAACCAACTTCTGATTTAGTTCATTCACAGTAATATATTTCTAATATAAACAATAAATCAAACAAATACATAATACAAATACTTTTAACTCCTCATTATGTTCATTTAATTGTAAAGAGCTATCAGAACAGACAAAATGTTTTCACTTTGAAGCAGACTAAAAGCACTCAATCTCCACTAAAAGTCCACTCCACACCAGACTCCATAAATCTGTCTTATCTCCAGCCTCGAGATTAGAACACACTCAAAGGGAATGGCTCTAATTCACTGTATTGTCCTCAATTGCACAGATAAATGGCCACAAGGTGAAATCATTTTGGGAGGATGTGTGTTGAAGCAGAGTATTTTATCATATAATCTGTTTACGATTTTTGATCTTAGTGAACTATCTGATCAGAAAGTCACTGCAATGTATCAGAGATTTAGGAAACTAAATGTGACTGTATTTCCCATTTCAAATTAAGAATTCATATCGTACATTGGACATTATATCAAATTCTGCATTCTGTATGGAGCTCAACAGTGACCATCCACTTCAATGTATTTAATTTTTACATTGTCTTTTCAAAAGAAAATATAATTTTGTGGTAAACAATGCACAATAATGCACCACAAAATGTCTATTTTTATTTAAAACATGCTTCTGACTTTTATTAACCAATGTGTTTTTTGGACAAAAAAAAATATATATATATATGGACACATAGACTGTATAAAAAAAGTGGACTAAGGGAGTGTGACGTCACCCATAGTGCCACTCAAATGAAGCTTGCAATGCTAACAGTTACAGGGGTGAATATGGACATTACTTGCCACATAGCTGGTTAGTGTCTGCCTCTGGTGTGCCTTTAAACTCTTAATATTTAAAATGTTCTAAATGTCTATGGCTATAATGAATGGGAAATTCACTTCAGAAGACTTTGTGGGCTTCAGTGTAGGCTCAATTTAGCTCTACTTATTGTCAGATGTAAGGGTGAGTAATAACTCTATTACTCATACTGTTACTTATACATTTATCGCTATAGGTTTCAGTCACCACCTTTTCCTGTAATGGAAACCATTTTGAGGATTTTGACCATTCTTAAGACCCATGAATACTATTGCGAGAAATGCCCAGTGCTTTCTCTCGAAATTGTGTTTATTCCACTGAAATATTTCCTTTAAACAATTATATAAAACCTCTGCACACCTCTGTACATAATTTTATGTTATGCATTTTGAGGTAGGTCTATATTAAAAAGCCTGAAAGTTAGTGCATTTCTGAATATACATATAATTTTATCATCCGTAACAGCGGGCCTCCAACAGCATAACTGTGCAATAAAAACTGTCAGTAAATCCCCCTGTGAGCTCAGAGTAAAATGTTATCGACAAATCCTGGAGCATGTCTTCCTCCCAATCCAAATCGCACTGGAAAACCATTACTGCGGAGAGGAAAGCATGTTACGCAAAGGCCATGAAAGCTGTAGGGAATAATAAACAGGGATTTTCAGAAAGTCAACAACTTTTAAGAGCGCACCTTCCTCCTAAGACATTTTCACTTTGTTTGGCCTCCTCCTCCCATTGTACTTCAACTCTCAAAAAGTAACTGCAGTACAACAGGCTAATAATTCATTTTCATGACTTAAAACTTGAGCAGGAAGTAGCTCTTATATGTAAGGTTAACTTTCACAGAACGGATATTCTAAAGGCAAAATTTGCATAAAAATGACTGTATAAATGCAGGTTTTGTTACTCGACAGCTGCTGCCTTCAAATATACCTAGCACTGACAGCCCACACTGACTCCACCAAAAAATGTTGACAGCTAGACATCTGAATGCACTCTCAAAGAAATATCCAGGGCAATATAACAATGTAACAACACAGCCTTATGTATTTTGTCTATACGTGAGGTTTTGGATGGTTTGCCAGTAATGGAGAAGTTATTCTGGGGCAAGCTCTACTTTAAATGCCTATGGTGAGACTGGTTGGGAAGACTGTCCTAGACAATGTGGCCTACATCTACAGTGCAGTGTGAAAATCCAAGGACAAGAGGCACAGGAAGAACTGATTAAAAATGAAATTAAATTATATGAATGAAGCTGTTGTTATGGGTCCAAACAGCAGACCTTCAAGTTTACAGGTAAATCATCAAAAATATTTAATTTGTTTGTGCTGTTGACCTCCTGAGGGTGAATTATCATCTCAAAGTCTCAAAGACATGCAAGCGTCAGGTCTCTGCACTGGCTCCGGTGGCTCAGAGAATAGACTTTAAAGCAGCTCTGCTTGTGTACAAGTCTCTCCATGGCCTAGCACCGAAGTACATCTGACATGTTAGTGCCATATGAAGAATCTCACACCTCAGGGACCGGCCTCCTGCTGGTGCCCAGAGTCAAGAGTAAACACGGAGAATCAGCCTTTCAGTTTTATGCAGCCAAAATCTAGAACAGTCTTCCTGTGCCTCTACTTTGACAATATTCAAATCTGTAAGTTTGTTTTTTTTATTCTGCACTCTTCTCTAATGTTAATTTTATGTTTTATTTTAATGATTATTCCATTTTTTATTATTATTCTGTAAAGCACTTTGAATTACTTTGTATACAAACTGTGCAAACACATTTGCCTACCAAAATAATCTCTTTTAACTATATCATCTTAAAATGTTGCAGTATGTAGCACTTCCACCTGTTTGTCTACTGGGAGATGTTACCGCTTTGTTTTTAACGTTCCACAGTCTGGTAGTAAATTTAGACAAAGAGACAAACTGATGATGCCAGCAGGTCAAGTTACAGGTCAGATCTATAAAAAGGCAATTCCACATACAGTATCCATATTTTGTATTTTAAGCAATAAAAACAGATGGAACTGATTAATGTAAAATAAATATGCCATATTGTAGAGTTCCCAGATAAAACTATAACAGCATTAACACAAACAGTTGGTATACCCCCACCAGAAGGATTACATAATGCACATTTAAAACAGCTACAACTGAATTATGTGCAATGAAGTTATCACCACTATCTATATTATATCTAGCCTATACACAGTGTAATGTAGGTGACTCATATGAGCCGTTTGAGAAAATTAATTAAAAGCTATAAATAGAGGGCTAAAGGAATGGACAATTGACTGTGATACAATCTAAAAATTAACATTCAGACTACCACATAAAGTCCATGCCTAACTTTACATTCTTCAACTACCTTCACTAAAAATTGTTACCTTTTCTGGTGATGCCGAAGCAGTTTTGACAAGTGTCAGAGTTTTGCAAGGACCCAAAACAGGAATAACAACAACAAAAAAAGAAAAATCTTAAAATGTCAACCACATGGCATTGGTGAACACAAACCCAGCGGAGGGGAACAGACTTGACAAGGCGAGGAGTGGAGAGGCACTGGGCATGGAGAATAAAGAGAGCGGGAAGTGGGTTAACAACAAAGGTCAGGCTCAACATGAACAGCCACAAACCTTGATCCATCGTTTGGTAAGTCTGCTCCGACCGTCAGAAAGACCCTTCGAAAACATGCAGAGGCGCATGAAGCAGAGACAGGATGCACATACAAATCATAAAAAGTAGATGCATGGTGAAGGCAAGATACTGTGATACACTGTGATATAGCAATATTGAGATTTTGGTGTTTAGTGCGTTTGAGAATTCACACTGAAGTTAAGCCAATGCCCAACATAAACTTCAAGGTCCTGTATTACATGAAATTGACTCTTTTGAGCTTTAAGCCATGTTAGAATGTTGTTACCTCATCGAAAACATACCTGGAGTTGTGTTTTGTTTCATTCACACATGTTTAAGTAACCCTTTATTATAAGTCTGTCTACATCTCCAAAGCTCAAAATGCTCTGTTCCTTGTGTCATGAAACAGTAGTTTTCAAGTTAACAGCTATGTGTTATCTTTTATTCAGCAGAGACTGGCAATTTCAGGGCTGAAATTATCCAAATGATTCTAGTGAAAGTGTATGGAGTTTAAAAACACAGTGGAGCACTTCCTGTATTACCACATGACATCACAAGTGGAGTGTTTTCAGTTTGAGCGAAGAACTCAGCCTAAATATGCAGGGTTTATGTGTTAAACATGTGTGAATGAAACAAAAACACAACTCCAGGCTGTTTTTGATGAGGAAACATACCATAGGTCAGAAAAGATCATAGTAGCAAATAGTAATATGGGCCCTTTAAAGGCGTTGCATATGATGTTGAACCATGAGTGAAGAACGTGTTTTAGTTTGAACTGTTGACCCCACCCATTTAGTCCCTTCTCTCACTCTGATGTTAATGACAGCAAAACAATATGGGATAGTCAAGGGCAGTTGTGCGCTTATGGTTATCTTCCAGCAAGACATAGTGTCTCTGGTTGTCACTTTTTTATGGTTCTCAAAATAAACAGGAAAGCTGTTATAACATTATACTGCGTGGTCCAAAGGGCATTTACTGGAAGTAGAGGAAGAGAAAGTCAGGTACCCTATAACTATATAATAAACCATTTGTACATAAAAGGTCCTATATTACATCAAATTAATTATTGTGAGCTTTAAGCCATGTAAGACTGTTATAATCTCCTCAAAAACATATCCAGAGTTGTGTTTTGTTTCACACACACACACACACACACACACGCACGCATGCACACACACACGCACACACACAGACACACACACACACACACGTCGGTCTACATCTTCAAAGCTCAAAATGCTCTGTTCCACCTTGTGATGTCATGTAGTTGAAATTTTACCTTTACTTCAGTAGAGAAGGTGAGAGAGAAGGTGTATGCAATTTAAAAGCAGGGTGGAGCATGTGGAGATGTCCTGTATTACCACAGGACATCACAAGGTGGAACAGAATATTTTCATTTTGAGAGAAGAACTCAGCCTAAATGTGCAGTGTTTGTGTGTTAAACATGTGTGAATGAAACAAAACACAACTTCAGGCATGTTTGTGATGAGAAGACCACATTATGACATAGACCAGCATAATATAGGCCCTTTAAGATTACAAAGGGACAGAAAACGTATGCTAATGTTTTTCAATAACTGTATTAGCTATATCTCCACGGATTTCACCCTTTTTCTTGCAGTGTCTTGCCTTAAAAAACAAAACAGATGGATGAAAAACTGAATGCTGGCAGCCCTTCTTTTTGAGCAAAAACTTAATGAACTAAATCAGGTGGCATGGAGGCAGCTCGAGCACACTGTAATTGGCCACTACTCACCCTGGCAGTGCCGTCCTCTTTCAGGCTGATGATGTCCAAATCAAAGTCCCTCCTCAGGCCATCTGTCTTATTAAGAACAATGTGTCCCGTCAGGCCGTCCCACTGCGCCTTCGCCCCACACACAAACACAAGAAGAGACACAAGTGAGAAATTGAGCAGTGAGTGTGCCCGGGATTAGTGAAGATCCGGAGCAGATTTACAGGAGGAAAAGGTGAAGAGGAGCCGAGCAAACAACAAGTGTCTAGTTAAGACTGTTGAATTATTGATTTGAGGAGTGTGAGCACAGAAATGTCAACAACATAAAAATGCTTTCAAAGACGTGCACATCCAGCATCAGTAATCAGATCAAAACGTGGCTCTCTACTATTTCATATCTGTTTTTTATGTTACATTTGTTACATAAAGTCTTGATTAGCATGTTAATTTATTCCACTTTTCTTTAAATATGTACTATGCAATTTTTCTGGTCAAGTACATTTTTTTAATGCAAAACAAAAATACACTCACACATGTATTCTTACAGTAAATGTATAGGAAATAGATGAGTTTAAAGCCATACTGTGGAACATTCCAGGCAAAAGCAGGTGTCGGACCCGCCACTACAGTTAAATAGAGCACCTTTAAAGTTTTTTGTCCATTACATGGGCCTGAGGTGGACTCTGCCCAAGTCTAGATCTTGACCACTTAATTAGCTACAAGCTATCAACTACAATATGGCAACCATTCATTCCCTCAGGGTAACTGAGACGCAGATTGCACACATACAGTATAATCCAAACCGAAGTACAACTGTGGCTAGTGCAGTGCTACCAGAGTAATTGGTGTTCAAAGCTGTAATTTTTATATATAAATCTTGGCATAAGAATACTCTTGTGTAATTTGAAATTAAAGAAAAACTAAGACTAGCATAATCTAAAATTCCCATTGATTCAAAGTTGTATTGTATAATTCAGGTTCTGTCAGAACTAACAGAAATATTTGAAGAATTTTATTTATTAACAAAACTATTCTTTTGTATGATCAGTCATGTCAAAACTACAGGGTCTGGAAAGCAATTATTATTCTCATGGTATAGTGGAAGGTAGGGCATCTGGCTTGTAAAGACCGTACTGTTTGAGGTTACATCACTATATATTTAATAGTGTCATAATTGGAGGCAGTTGATACTAAGCTTTAGATCTGTCTACCTTTGATATCTACTAATGTCTTGCACTTATACTGGCCCACAGGAAAATCAATATAAAGTACACCTGTACTGCTGTGCCGCAAATGTTAGACCACAACAGCTCTATAAAAAGAAACAAAAAACATATTTAAAAACATATTTTTCTTTATCTAGAGGTGGCTGAGCCCAAACACTCAGGTTAAAGAACGCAGGAATGAATTTCAAACTTCCAATTGAAATCTGTCAACACTTTTTTTAATTGATGAGCTGGATGAGATCTATTACAGCTCCTTGCAATCAAAAAGGCTCTTATGGAGTGATGAATGAACAGGAAGACAGATGCTTCAAAAAGGGGCAGGGACAAACAAAAGAGAAGAGAAGTTCAGAATGGGAGGGGCCAGAAACAGATATATGTGAGTGAGGAAAGTGTGTGATAATGTGTGCGCCGAGGCAGGCATCGGTCCTCGGCTGGATTTAAGACTTAAGAGATGAAAACACTCATGCATCAAAGAGCTCATTTCTGTCTGTGGGCTGCCGCTGTGCCAGGCGGATGGGCACAGCTTCGCTTTAAGCAGATAAATAGGCCATATAAGAGCTGAAGTACTACTGCAAAAACAAGAAGTTTTGGGCAAACTTGGAGGATTGGTGTCAAGGAGGGGTAAGTGGAGTAAGGCTGGAAGCGCAGGGCTGTGCTTTTCTGGTATGGTCAAATTGGAATAAAATATAGAATTCAAGAAAGTTCAGAAATGGCAGAGATATTTTAGATTTAGGCTGAATAAAAAAAACTCCTTGGCTGATGTGTGGAACATGGAGCAAGTTATACAGGATATGAAATCATTTATATTTGGATGTGGTCAAAAAACATTACTTTAGCCAATTCAGTGACTCATATGACATTTCCAAATTAAATCACTAAAACAAAATCTGACAAAAAAAAATGTAAAAAAATGTAAATCGGCTAACCTTTCTTACCAATGTTGTGCAAACGTATTACTAAGAAGCTTGTAGTTAGTATATATATAAAGCCCACACAGGACCATCATGAAGAGCGAGCGCTGAACAGTTAGAGAAGCTTACAGATCACACTGTGGACTGACCTCTTTGAACAGGTTCATGAAGCGTGGGCCAAACCTCCAGGGCTTGTGGCGGTGACACTGTAAAGAGCTGACCGTCATCTGAGTGGCCCTCTGAGACGCCACGGCAACCATGTGCACAGCATCATACATGAGCGCGGCGTCAGTCTGTGAGAGGAGGATAAATATGACCTGTTAAATTAATCGCAAATCAAAATCACAATTTGAGTGGTTGCAAATTAGACAATTACAAAGCCTGCATATATTTAAAAATGCAATATCCATTATAAACAATTACAAAATATCATATTCATATTCAGTCCAAGGATAACTTAATACAGTGGCAACAATGGTCATACACCATGGCAACTACCTAGTGCATGCAGGTTCCACTTTCACACATGCTCAGACAGCAAGTACTAATGCAATTTTTAATCATTTGAATTAACTTTGTTCCCTAACGTTTTAGTGATTGTCATTTATCTAATGTTCAATCTCACTAATGCAAATCAATAACAAAAGCCATTTGTCTGTTTTGGTAACAATCAAATAGTCAGCTTATTTATGACAAGATTCTCTGACTTCAGAACTTCAAAAAGGTCATCTGGACAATGTTTTTGAAATAGAAATTTAAAAAACAAATACATTAATAATGTTTGAAAAATCATTAAATAAGTAAAGATTATCCAGATAACTACCTTTTTTGCATTCATCTCAATTTCTAACTTTTGTTTTACCTATTGTTTTTAGGCTGTTTGCAATTAGAAATGGCCTTTTCTTATTGTCAATGGCTGTTGTAATCACCACAACAGCAATTCATTCTACTGTTCTGTTCTGTCTCTCTAGGTTTCACAGTCAGGACAATAACAAGCATAACAGATGGTAACTTATAAAGCCTTGGAAACGATGAAGAGGGAAATGAAGTCTGGATGAAGCTTTTGCAGAAGCTGCCTGGCTAACAAGGTAAAACAAATATCATGGTTGATTAAAGTTTCCATTTTTTATCACAGTGAAATATCTCTCCTAGAAGGATTTACAGAGCAGCAGATGTCTGCCGTTTACAAGACAGCATGAAAGCAAGACGCAGCATACAAATGGGTTATAAAGAGGACTACATACCGTCATGATCCCGTCCATCAGGCTGCTGTCCTGTTTGGGGCCCTGCAGACGCTCCATAGCCCACTTGTCCATGGTAGAGGTCACCCAGGGGTCATCGATGTTCAACAGCCTGAAGCCTGTCATGTTGACCCCACTGTAGCGGTATGGCTCCAAGTCCAAGGCAAACAGGTCCTGTAGGGAAATAAGGAGATCATGCAGTTTTGTTAAGATACCTCAGGAGTGTTATAAATGGCTAAATATTATTACAATTAATTATTACTATTAAATTATAATTGTTGTGCAGTGTTAAAAATGATGAGGTATGAGGATTTAGGTGTCACCGATATTAGAAGATTCAATTGGATTCAAGTTTTCTTCCAAGTACCACCAGATCTCAGCCAGGTCTATAACAGTACTATTCCAGACCAAATCAGCTATTAAAAAAAAAAAAAAAAAGCAGTACACAGTACAGTAGCACTAACCAAGGTATAACCCAAAGGAGGACAAGAATGTAGATAAAATGCCTCTAAATTAACACAAGAAATGCAGAACACTGTAGCCCCATAAGAAGCCTGTGTATCACCAGTAGACCTTCTACAGGTGGTACATAACATACATATGTATGTAACAATCCAAGTACCTCTGCTTTACACAGAAGAAAGAACTTATCAAACTTACCAAAGTAGTGAAGAAGAAATGATAGTATTCAGTCATCATTCCCATCGACGAGAGCTGAAAAATGAAAAGTCAGATGTGATTATCAAAAATGACACAGGGCTAATTCAGATTTTACACATAGAAAAACAGTCAGATCCAATGCCCTGACTGCAAATGCTTATTCTGTTTCAAGGTTGCCCTTTCCATTAAATCCAGAAATCCAATAGACCGAAATTACATAGAAAAATGATTAAAACTGCAGCACTTTAAATAAAAAACCTCTAGCAAACATGGAGAATTGGATTTTTGGAGTTGGATGATTAAAAATGTGTAATTATTGTAATGTCAAATGTCTCGCCTGTTTGAGCAGCTCTGAGGCCATACGATAGGTGCAGTCAAAGATTATAAAAAACTCTTTGTCTTTCTTCAATTCTTTGAGCAGCGGCCGCGCATCCTGGTTTCCTGGGGTCAGCTGACGGATCTTCACTTTGAGGTTGAACTTTGCTGGAGCCTTGATCAACTCCTGCATTCGCATTAGACCTAAAATTTAAATAAAAATACATACATAATATACATAATAAAAACAAGTATACAAGAATTTTTTTATTTTTATCTCACAATAATGCTGTGTGTTTCAGTTTAAAGCATTTCTGCTCTTTAGTGGCATCAAAATGGGGTCACTATTCAAATAGGATGGAAACTGCACCAAATACAAAAAAAAATAAAAATACAAATCATCTTAACTTCATACTAGGCTAATTATACTAACATGAAATAAAATACTATAACTTCTTTCCTGTTCCCATGAAGGTTTTGTGCTTTAAAGTTCTACAGTTTAAATGTTGTACCCTTGCACCCTCAATTAGCTTCCAGACAGTCTGAGATTATCTGTAAATCTTAATAATTTTACTAGAAATTTGAAGTAGCACATTTTAGAAAATCATTTGTACTGTAATGTATTCACAGTAAAAACCTGCATATAATGAGCTTTAATATTTGTATGTCTTGGAAATAGTGGCATTTTATTGTATTTTACTGCTAATGTTAATGAAGTTAGTCTTATAATGTAATTGTAAATGTCATTGTAATGAAACATGTATTTTTAATGTGTGTTCACCTGCCAGGGGACTGCAGATGGAAAGGAACAGTAGCTAAATCTGGTACAAATCATCTTTTCTTCTGTAAGATTAATTACATTTTTTAAATGAAATGAAATGGAAATGTATTTAATTACAGGTGGTTTTATAGCTCAAAAACACCTAAAAAACACACAAATAAACAAACAAAAAACAGGCATTCAGACTGTGGGCGGGGTCGACTCGCCACAGATCTGACCTGTAACTTGGTCTGGTCTCCAAACATTTTTGACAAAGCAATAACATCTCCACAGAGAAAAGCCTTTGATGGGCCGTCCACCAGAAAAGTTACACAATGTATATTTACAGTAAGTTTAAATTTTTAGCATCATCTTCTTAGTCTGTTCTCTCGCGCTAATGTTGCACCATGACAGAGAAACAAGTCTGGGACAGTCTCAGGCAGTTTGCTAACTCATCCAATAAAGTCTCCATTAAAATGCATTGTTGATAGTCTTGTCCTTTAAAGTGATATGTTTTACAACCATATCTCCTATGGTAAACAGCCTTTCAAAGCATTCTTACAGACCGCCTCCCTGTCTACATGGCATTTGGAGGAAATAAAGTTATGAAAAAATAAAAGGTGAAAAATCTATAATCTGTGGCATTTGAGCGTTGGCGTGGGATATAGTTGTGTGATACGGTTTGGGCCTTGGAGTGTGGAGCTGTGAGGAGTCTGCTACTGCCCTGTCGGAGATTGGGTTCACAGTTTCATAAAGGTGGACTCTATTAAACACTGTTGTGCGAGCGATAGTGACATATAGTCTTTGTTTTCAGGTCAGTAAACGTGTGAAGAATATTGATTCTATATTCTACATATTAATCCTTTCATTATCAGATATTATTAATAATAAATAATAATAATGCATCAGTTTTATATGGCGCTTTTCTGGACACTCAAAGACGCTTATAGAAATTATTAAGGTAGTTACAAAAACTAGTCACTAAAAATGTGTTCATTTTGTTCTAAAATTGTAAAAATGTTTAAGGTCAGGTTAAAGATGCATATTTCAATCAACATAACAAAGCACTGAAACCACAGTCATTTGGCAGTGCAATAGAATTTAATTAGAAAATAATAAAAGCAGTCCTCTGGCCTAGATGCAATTAAGAAACTGTTGGAACCAAAGCTGTCAAATAATAAGGTATTTTATGACTTGGCCCTCTAGCTATAAAGCATATTAAACAAACAATGGTGATTCATTAAGTTCATTGCAATACAATAGAAAGCGAAGCACATAGGGTCTTTTTAGGACTTTAATTTGAATCTTTTAATGTCTTTCCTTTTACTGTCATTACTTCCACAGCATTATGGTGCATAAATTAGCTAAACTAAGGGTGCGTTCAGACTTTTCTTGGTTTATATCCACTTTAAGTCATGACTAAAACTTGGTTCATTCATGTATTAGTCCTGCTTTAGTACTTGTCTAGTCCAGGTTTGGTGCATGTTTACTTAGTCCTAAGTCAGTCCCTATGTAATGTGTGTAAGCTTCCTTAAAATAGTTTGAGAACAAATTTTAAACTAATGCAGGAACATTTATGTGACTGTGTATTAATTTATACGTTTATACAGTGTTTAGGATGCTTGCTTATGATTTCTGTGTAGAATCAAGTCAATACTAACCCTGCGAAAATGCAAATTCATTCTTTCTGAAATGTTTAAACAAAATACTTGACATATTTTAATATGAATGAATTTTATTTTTGAATTAAGTACTCCACAAACTAAGATGCAGAATGTACTGAATATAAACTGAGATTTGGAGAGAGTAACATAAATGATACCTGTGCTGTCCTCATAGACCACAGTGAGTTTCCTCCATTTGAAGAAGGTGACCACGTCCAGGATTGCCCGGGCGATGGCAGTGTACTCGGGGTACAGGTTTATGAAGAAGGTGTCTTTATTGTCCACAGAGGGGTGTTTCCAGCGTGTTTGGATGTGGGGCACCTCGAGAGCATTACAGATGGACTGAACAGCACTGACCGAGGAGCTGTGTGAAGGACCAAAAACCGCCACCACCCCGAGAGCCAACTGGTCACACACTGAAACAAGAGGAAAACAAAAGTCAGACATCTTGGGAGGGTTTCATTTTTCTGTCTCTTTCTGAAAGTTATTGGCATTCAGATATGGCTACTGTATTATAAAGAAAAAAGTCAGTACTCTTTAATAAATAACTGAATTCATGATCATTTGAAACTATTTAAGTTACTGTCATAAATGTGTAGACTTATTATTAGTATTAGTGATGTTGGTACCACTTTACAAGTACAAGGGGTGACAGTAGCTCAGTTGGCGAGTGTCTGTCCACTGATCCGAAGGTTGGTGGTTCGAATCCCCCTCTCAGATCCACTGAGGTTGGCGGTGCGATTCTAGCTCCCACACATAAATGCTGTCGTTATGTCATTGGGCAAGACAGGTAACCCATCTTGTCCCCTAGTGCCTGTTGGCTGTGTACACTGGTGTATGAATGGGTGAGTGGTGCCTTGAAGGTGGAAAAGCGCCATATAAAAATGTGACCATTTACTTTATAACTTAACTAAACATTAATCAGCCTTAATAAAGGATGAACAAAGACATCAGAATGAACACATAGTTTATTAAGGACGACTCAAGCTTAGTAAACTCTTAGTGTAATTGATACCCTAACTCCTAACCCATTAAAACTTTAGTTATTATGAAGTGTTACCGTGATGTTTTATGATTCTTGTTAAAAATGATTGCACATTATAAATGATGAGTAGATTAGCTCCAGGTTTTAATGGTTAGAACAAGCCCATGTAATTCAGAAATAGAAATAAATTAATGATGATTGATGAATTGCACAGCCCTATAGAAAGAAAAAGTTATATGAACCAGTGGATATAGTAGAAATGCTAACCATTACAGCAATTCACTGAAATGATGGATACAACCAGGCACAGGCAGATGCTGATTTATTAGCTCTGTAATACTTATCATTGTCAACTTTAAATACATAATTTATGACGTGTAAAGCTAATGGAAAAGAACTGGATAAATATGGAGGGTAAGCACTTCTTCACTCAAGAGTCAAGATGCTATCAGTCCGATCTAATCCGTCTTGAGCCTGACAGTGCCTCATTATACTGAATATTAGCCATTGTCATATGAAGACAAAATATCGCCTATTATCTCTGGTGTGTGAAATACAAGCTTTAAATAATAATTTGTGAAAACTGAAATTCACACAAAACTCTGCAGTGGTCTTGCAAAGAATTATTTCTGGTTTGGTCTGTTTCGTCATGGCAAAACTTTTAAATAATACCACAAGATAAAGTGTCTGTCTAAGTTATTTTTGAATCAATTAAGTATTTCTAAGTCTAAACTCAAAATATATTTTAGTTCAGAGGTAAATTATCTATCTTTAAAGGTCCAGTATTGTGCAAAATTGACTCTTATGAGCTTTAAGCCATGTTAGAAGTCTGTTACCTCATCAAAAATGTACCTGGAGTTGTGTTGTTTCATTCACACGTGTTTGAGGCATCCTGGATTATTTGTCTCCATCTCTAAAGATCAAAATGCAGAGCATTTTCCACCTTGTGGTGTCATGAAGTGGTAGTTTTTAAGTTAACAGTGTTTTCTATTTGAGCGAAGTACTCTAAGAGTCTAAGAGCCTAAACATGCAGGGTTTGTGTGTTAAACATGTGTGAATGAAACAAAACACAACTCCAGATACGTTTGTGATGAGGAAACAACATTATATATCAGAAAAAAAGCATAATATAGGCCCTTTAAGCCACAACACAATTCCTAGCAAATGTTAATAATACTAAGTTATCTATGTATCAAATAAGGACTACTTTTAACTTTTTTTACCTGACTAATTTTGATTGTTGTTATAGCATTTGTACTAGTCACTACATGTTTAATCCTTTCATCCATTCAGTTGTGTTTGTAATTGTTAAAGTTCTTGAGTTAAATTAAACTAAAACTACAACTACTCACTGCTATTTTTTTCTCTTTTCAAACAACAACTTATTGTACTATTAGACGCTCTCTCTTTTCTCCATCATTCTGCCATTTCAGTCATGTGCAACCTTGCCTCCACCATGGCAGCAGAGGCATCAACCACCTCAGCATATCCATCTTCTCCTCTTCACCACCAGCGGTGCTTAGGCCCACGGGGAAAAAATGTATTCAGAATCTCACTTTAATGCGTCTTTACCTGGGGTCTAATCACTTATTTCTCTTCCATTTCTATTCTGTTTTACTGTATTCTGTACAGTCTGAAATATTCCACTAATAGCAAAGCACTCTTGTTTAATAAGACTGTTAAAAAAATGTTGTTTAATACCATTTGTGGAAGATTCTAAGAAAAGCAAAAACATTTCCATTAGAGATTGTCTGATATATTTTTTTTTCATGGCCGATACTGATAAACTCTGCAAATATTTTTGGGTTGATATGTTGGGCAGATTTAAATTTTCCACAAATTATGTAATTTAAATTTATTACAAACTCCCCCCAAGCTCTTTTTTTTTTTTTTTTTACCACAAATATATCTACCACCTATAAGGGAGCTGTATAGACATGTTTTGTGCAGCCATCTCTTCATAGTCTCTAATTTCCATGGAAAAAAGCAAGTGAAGCGCCCTCCACCAAGTTGCATAGTGCCCATTTAAATGGTCCTTATAATTTCCCTAGCCTAATGATTATTACGTTTTTTTGTTTTTTTTTAATTAACTGCATCTTTCACAACACATCAACACAATGCAACTCCTCCTGTAATATAGCTATTACTTGAAACCTGTTTTACTTCATTTTCCTTTAATAATTCATCTTGTTTTGTTTTGCCTTCTCTGCCTGTGCGATCTACTGCAGTGCAGTTTACGGGTGAGTAGCTTGACATTTTGTGGTGCCATCTTTTTACGAACATTGGGTTTTCTGAGCTCCAATTATGTTGCCAGTCCCAGTTCAGGGGCAGCCAGGCAGAACTGAATCATGAGACTAACCGCGCCATGTGTATCAGCCTTCACCCCAAAGCTCCATGGAGAGGCCATGTTTTACTTGGAAAGTACAAATGTTGATACACAAGTAGTAGGGGCATATATAGTAGCAGTAATAGTAGTAGTATTGGTAATAGTAGTATTAGTGGAGAAGTAGGTACTTAAAAAAAACAAAAACAAAAAATCAACCAAACCATATCCTGTAAAGGCTACATTAGTAAAAGTAGTAATAGTTGTCCAAGTAGTAGCAGCAGTAGTAGTAGTTGTAGTGGAGACACATATGGAGCCTATAATAGTCGTATATAGACAACCGAATCCTATGTAATGTTTCTGAATAAATCCTTGTTTCTCACTCACCTCTCCTGGATGCCTCAAAGCCATCAAACACGTTGATCCTCTGAATGTCGTAGGTCAGGGTGGTGTTGGGCATCAGAGTCTTGTTGCGGTTGATGTTGTTCACTGCAAACTTAAAGGCCAGCTCGTCCATACTCACCAGCTCACTCTCCCTGGTCTCAAAGATCCCACCTACAAAAGAAAACAGAAAATAACTTTTATAATGTGATTTTACAATCCACTTGAGTACAAGACTAAACAACAACAAACAACATCCATCTAATGCTGCTTCAGGTAGGTCAGCTATCTGGTCGATCTGTCTTTAAAGCAATCATAGTCACTAATGCTTTGTCTCGTTCCTGTTTACTTCACAAAAACTTAGAAGCTCCAGATTTTTTTCTTTCGTATGGGTCATGATCACAAGGCATGCTCCTGTTTTCAAAGCAACAGTTGAAAGCTCCAGGGAAAGTGTGATAGTCCAATACACAAACTAAAATTATAGAACACTTTAAGTTCTGAGTATTCTCTCTGGGTTTTAGTGGCCCTTTGAAGGCTGAACAGAACATTATGCCCTATGGAAAAAAAAGAAAACATTTTGGAGAGCATAATAGTAAAGGAAAGTGTAAAAGATTTTGGACATGGCTCAGATTCTATTCTTAATGCAATAAGCACCCCATATTTAACTTTCTTTTTTAACTCCATGTGCCTGCTGGCTGGCTTTATCAGTGGCAGAAAATATTTCAAAGGTTATATTTAAACCAACATTGCTCTGTTCAATAAAATAAGCTTTCATTTTGATTTAATTTCTTCTTTGCATATATCTGACAATAGAAAGTCAATATGTTGGAGGCAGGTTGCAGCTGCACTGTGTCCTGAACACTTTGTCCCTGTTTTTTTCTGTATTATTTCCTCAATAACAGGAAAGCACAGAGAGCCACAGGCCCGAGGTGAACAGCTCCAGCCATTCACTCCATACTGTCATTAGTGCTTTTACTGGACACAGGTAGCACTTTGAGGGGCCCAAGCTCACTGTAGTGAACTGATAGCATTTTAGAATGACAGACATACGTGACATTTTTAAAAGCAGTGTAAAAGGTAAAAGTTTTGAATTCCATCAAGAAAAAAGTAACATACGTGCCAATCGATTCGTACTGCTCTCTGACGAAAATGATGTGTTTCATTGCGGCGTGATACTTTGAACATTTTTCTACTACACGGCTGTACTTTTATGTTTTCCATGATGAATTTACAGATTTGAACTGCTTATCCAAAAAATAATAAAGGTCTAGTGTAGGGATGCACAATTAATCAAATCAAAATCTCAATTTGAGAAATCGGAAAGGCTGTAATTTTTGAAGTACCACAATTTCCCCACAAACAACCAAATATCCTGTCTTCTACTTATGCAGTACTTTATACAACTCTAAACTACAACCAAATATCCTTTCTCCTTTTACTTAAATAAGACAGGATATTTGGTTGTAGTAGTTTAAGTCTGCAAAAGCATTAAAGATAATTCTTGTATTAGAATGTCAGTTCTTATAACAGTCTTTTTTGTCAATTCTTCTGGATGTGCTTAAAATGTGAACTTTGAACAGAATCCCATTATTAAAACATAAATCGCAAATAATAGCAATGGCTGTCTGAAAATTGCAATTAGATATTTTTCATTCAGCCCTAGTGAAGTGTTATTCAGTGACAGATTTTAGAATGGTCTAAAAGACAAACCAGTTTTATAAAAAGAAGTCCTTACTATAATACCTAATGTTAAAAGTTTTCCAGTGTAGCTGAACAAAACCTACTTGAAAATTAAAACATGATTCACTGTAAAAAACAAACCAGACAAAAGATCCTGAAGGAGGAAAGCCAAAAGGAAGTTGCTTTGAATAGCCAATAAAGTGAGTAGTGGTGGCAGTAAAGTGGATTGGTTCATAATTGGTTGCTTTAAAAATGCCATAGTCATAATCGTCACAAGAAAACATCTCATTTATTGTCCTGTGGAAGCACACACTGACCCAGGGCGAAAGAGCACAAGAAGAAACAATAAAAGAGGTTTTGGAAAATGCTCTGAAAGTATAATCACCAGCCTGTCATCCTCCTTAGCGCATGTGAGGTACAGAGGCAGGCCAAGTGGACAAAGTGCAGCCGAGACAGCAGCCAGGAGAAAAGGACAGGAAATAAAACAACTTTAGAAGCTTTTGTGCTGGTTCAAAACATTGTATTTGAGGCCAGTCAATCAGATAGACGAGGGGAAAGTAAAATAATTGTGGCTTTTAGACTAGCAATTTTCAGTGATTTCCTGTTTGCAAAAGATTTATAAGCTCTTGTTGTTTTTATGTTGTAATATTGTCAATCAATAAATCTGAATTTAGTTGATGATAGTTAGTTGATTTTAACCTGCAGGTATTACAAGTAATTGTCCTTTCCCAAAAGAAAGTCAAATCTTTGCAAAGTATTAACAAAA
This sequence comes from Taenioides sp. WSHXM2023, assembly GCA_029959045.1. Lineage (NCBI taxonomy): Eukaryota > Metazoa > Chordata > Actinopteri > Gobiiformes > Gobiidae > Taenioides > Taenioides sp. WSHXM2023. The sequence goes on along the minus strand of CM057098.1, from coordinate 12,542,955 downwards.
CATTTAGGTTTGACTGATTATATAGGTGCACTATGTCTCCATGGAGACGGTATGCCTATGCCTTAAATATATTTATTTTCCATAATTCAGTTACAGGTGAATATATTGTAAACTTTTAATTTGGCCTGGTGGCATTGCCTACTTGTCTCCATGATAGATAAGTTTAATGCTACACTGTGGGAAGTTCCATGCAAAGCAATAGCATCTCCATGGAGACAAGCAATTGGTGGACCTTCTGCCAGAAAGTTACACAGACTACGTTAATGATACTTATCTAATTCACAAGGAAAGATCCTGTTGTTTACCATCTTTAATTAGTACAATGCACTTCAGTTGGTCTTACAGCAGCCATGCATTTAATGCCACATTGCTTAGTAAAGAATGAATTTTCTGCAGGGCTCCTCTCTGCTCCTCCTCAAATGAATTAATGCACCTAGAAGCTCTAAAAGCATTCATTCGCTTCACAAATAATGGGGAATAATTTACCGCCACAATTCATTTCCATCTGGCTGAGGAGACAGTGCAAATGTGTTTTACAAGTTTCAGGAGACCAACTTTAGATTTCTTATACCATGCATTTGGGATCTGCAATAGCTGAATATAACCCATGTGAGTACAGCAAGAAGATGTGATTTTTACATATAATTATTGTTCACTGCTAAAGAAAATATAATGCATTTTCAATCCAAGCGCCAAGAAGAGTGAGTTCCCTGTTTCCTAAAAGGTTTTTTTGACTTGCAAATCCAATAATAACATGAGCTAACCTACTATTTGCATATAAATGATGAAGGATAGGCTTGTGCATGTGAGAAATACTGATACAGGCTGTAATTTGTTGTCCCAATCATTCGCAATCACATTACATTAGCACCTAGTGTGAGCTACGATTTAGCCACAACTCACTAGCGCCCATTAGCAGAATGTATTGGATATTAATGTGCTAACATGTGCCAGTGGATATTGCTTATTACATACTAAAAATGTGAAATATATGCAGTTTTAAAGAAGCATAGAAGTTTGGATTTTCCTGTAGGCGGATGCGTGGTCTTATTTTTCATTATTATAAATGGTCAACAATAATTTGATGAAACCCTGCACTCTCCCATGGCATTAGCATTAGAATGAAGCATAGAATATGCTACAGTTAATTTTGTAACAGGGCATTGGTAACATTCATGAATATTTTTAAACACATTTAAAAATATAAAGTAAAAGTAAAGTGTCCTCCATGTACGAAAAAATATATATAAAGCAGGTAAAGTGCAAAAGGAATTTCTATTAATCAAAATATTCAGTATGTATAAGCTATAACTTTTACAACTAACCTGATGTGATTTGATTATCGGGCTTTTTCCTCATTATTTGTCACTACTGTAAACAAATTTATTTATAACCAAATTTAGCTACCAAGAAAGTGTGCCAGTTAGTATTCTTCAATGGTCCTGTTTGCTATCATATTTGCTCTTAAATGACATATAATTTCACCATATTAGTGTTCAAGACTAGGTGACAGAAACAACTGGAGCTAACACAGTGGAGCACTTATAGGGTTGGATAGCCGTGAACACATCTGCAAGTGTAAAAAGTCCATAGTGTCAAAGTAAATGGTCGATATTTTGTGCTCCCTATTCTTGGCTCTGAATAGGCCTGTTTTAAACCAAGGTGAGCCAAAAAATGTGAAGAAAAAGCAAAGAATGCCCACAATAGCTGGACAAGGACAAGAAAAGGACAGGGATATTTGCAAGCTACACTCAAAGAATGCTCTAAAAGTGATTGAGAGTGAGACCTACATTTTCCAGTGCCAAATGTAATGCATGTTAACTTAAATTGTATGTGTTTGTGAAAATGACTTTGAACAGGTGAACAAGAGGCGGGAAGTACATCCCTGTGGATAAATCCATTCTCCATCCAACTATTTCCAGGTCAAAGTTTTGGTGATTTCAAATTGTGGTCAAATTATGATTTAGAAAAGAACTGTTAAAATGCTTAGTCAACTAATGAGAAGAAATATAATTTCCATTTCAACATTTGTTGGCCTTTTACAAAGTATATTTCAAAGGTAGAAAAAGGGTAATTACACTGGTGAGACAGACTTGAGCAAACTTCCATTTAGCCACTTTTCTATAGTTTTAGTGGTTCATTTCTGAGGCTTTCAATTTAAATATCATTTAGCTAAACTTTATCTTACCTAGGGAAATAAACTGGTTATAAATAGTGCATCCTGTATTCATGTGTGTTTTGGCAAATGTTTAGATTTCATTTTGGTGGAGGGTCCACCACCTACTTGTCTCCATGGAGATGTTATTGCTTGGCCTTGTTTGTTTCACAATATGGAGGTAAACTAATCTGTAACCTGGAATCATAGGCCAGATTACAGGTCAGATCTCAGTCAGAATGTATGTTTTTCAAGTATTTTTAGAAGTAAAACTGTAATAGAATAAAGATAAGACATTAAATGTAATCCGTCTGTGACAAGGCAGTGGCGGACCACTCCTACTGAAAAGTCACATAGTACACCTTTCAGTGCATCAAGAGCTAAAACTAACTGCACTGTATTTTATTGATTAGGCTCTTAAAATTACTATAATACAAATAACCTTTGTCAAAAGACTAAGTGAAAGTCTCTCTTATTCAAAGTAGTGCCATATTGATTTGTTTTTATCATTCTCATTTCAAAGCCTGCACTCAAAACTTGTTTATGCATAAACAATAAAATAAACAAGCAAACACATTCTGCTCTACAGTGTATCACCCGCTGGCACAAAGCAGTCCCAATCCAACGCACTATAAATCTTAAAGTAAAGTTAATTAGTCCTGAGCCCACTGCCACACAATTATACTCAAAAGCAATGAGCATATTTTACATTCAGGTCCTGCCAAAGTTTGTGAGGCATTCGTTTTCTTGGCATGGAAATAAAAAGTGAATTTGCTACAGGTACATCTATCCTGGCACACATGAGAATGTTTGCCCTGAAGTTGAGGCTTTCTTCTCCTTTGAAAATCATGGATCCATTTGTTTTGGGGGCACAAATGTTGCAGACACCAGTGCTTTCTAAATGAGACAATTTAAAAGGAAGGGTGGCGGACAGATGAAAGTCGATGTGGTCCAGTCAGTCTCCTATCGCTCTCACATCACAAAGGAAGACCACATGCCAATACATACAAATGAACGCTGGGGTTTTTTGCTCTACTTTATGATAGACTACGCTACAGCAGCCTATGGTATTTTATATAGGCCAAAATCACCAGCCTGTGCCAGTCTGAAAAATGATCATTCTGCTGTGGAGACCCTTTGCACAGTAAATCTTAAAGTCTGTGGCTCAGCTCTGAAGCGGAGCCTGCCAACTTCCAAAAACTATAAGGAAAGTCCCATAAAAATATAAATATTGAGGGGATAAGAGTATTTCAAAATGTTAAATGCCTCAGTAATTAAATGTAGAGGGCATTCTCATTGTAACAAAAAAAGCTTTATTAAATTTGCCAAATGCTAATAACATCCTGTTAATTAGTGTTCTTTTGTGGCCATACCTGCTTGTCAAAGCCTGAGCTCGTCAAGTCTCAGAAGCTCAGCAGGGCTGGGCCTGGTTAGGTGGGAGACCTCGGGGAAGTCCATGTGCCACAGTGGGGCACCAGTGGCAAAAACTGTCGTTGTGTCCTTAGGCAAAGCACTTCACCCACATTGCCTAGTATGAAAGTGGAGTTGGTGGTGGTCGAAGGGGATGATGGGGCAGATTGGCAGCCTCACTTCTGTCAGTCTGTCCTGGGGCAGCTGTGGCTTCAACAGTAGCTTACCACCACCGAGTGTGGAATGAATGAATAATGCTCTGTAAAGTGTCTTTGACTGTCCAAAAAAGCGCTATATAAAACTAATATTAATTTATTTAATTTGGGACCCTTACATTATAAAATGATCTTTTTTTTTTTTTTTTACTTTGTATAGAGTACTACAGCTCCAAGAAAAAAAGAACGCAAATAAAATCTCAGTGAAAAGGTTAAACATGTCCTTCTACATTAACTGCACCGAAAAGTCTGTTACTTTTCACCACTGATAACAGCCTCTATCTTGCAAATATAGATTAATCTCCAATTGAACTGCATGACGATTTTACCGAATGCCTCCTGGGGCCAAACTTTGCTCTTTTCCGCCGTTCACCCATAGCGTCTAACTATGTAAATCCCCCTCAGACAGTTGTGTGGATCTTGACTTTGCACTCAAGCATTAAAGCCCTCCTCATTGGTTTTGAATGGGGCTGAATATTAATGCATGTGAGCTACAGCACGTATCAGGAAGTTGTGGCCCAAGTGACTGTGAAGTTCAAATGGAAAAAGGCATTCGTAGAAAAAGAGAAGTGGTGAACATTGGCACAGAGAGATAATCTGAGCCAGAGTGAAGGTTAAGACTGGACAAAGTTAAATTATTCAGGCCATACCACTCAAATCTCTTCTCCAATAAATGATCAGCTTCTGTAAAGAGATTCATAAGAATCTTTCCTTTTGATTTTTCTTTTCAGTTAGTAGCACTCAGCATATTTTTACTGTAGCCTCGTTGACCAGGCTCATTTGCATATTGATTTTTTAAGCGAGATGCTCTTAATTCAAATGTGCAGACTTACTAAAGTACAAATAATTACTAAACATAAACACTGAATTCAAAGTTGTTCAGTGCATTGTAAGAAATGTGACCTTAGTATGTTAAACCTGTACCTGTTGAAGATCTTAACAATAGTATATTTTGTCAGCTCTATGGTTTACCAAGGAGAAAAAGGCAAACAAATGTTATAGAAAAATTAATTTTAGAGAGAGAAAGAGAAACACTTTATTGATCCCGAGGGAAATTCAAGTTTTGCTACAGCAACATTTCAACTGGGCATCTCCGTCACCTTTGTGCCTCAGTAAAGGGTCAAAGTGCAGTTTAACAGGAGGACTGGTCAGGTAGGGTCAGCAGATCTGTGTCAGGGCAGTTTGAGGAGAGACATTTTATTACTACTACTATGTTTTTTAACTAATACAACTTCTTAAACTTTTTTGAAAATGGTAACAGTAAAGAGGTAAAGAGATATGCAGCCAATGTGATAGACTATAATTAAGCTAATTAGAGATTTAAAAGGAAACAGCGAACTGCCAGAGTGTCCAAAAGCAGTCCACTCATTTGGTTTAATCATAAAGACTATGACTATGATAAAATAATTGTTTTATTTTTAGGAGGAAAAGAGTCCAGGTCTGTGCAGTTTATTCACTCATTTGTTCACCAAAAGGCTTTCTAAAATAATATCTTAAAATGGAGTATTTGACAAAGCTGCTATACTTTCTCCACACATCACACAGAAGTCAACTTGGGACAAGACAAACTAAACTTTAAAGTCAGTTTCATACTTTGTCCTTGTTGTTTTAAGTTCCAGGTCATATCACGCCTTGCATTGTGACCACAAACAGCTGGAGTGCAATAAGGTTGTGTGAGATTTTTTTATTGACGCAAGAAAGTATGAATACTAAAAATAAATAATAAGAAAATGCTATGAAAAACACTACATTGCATGCTTACTGAAAACTTTTATAATGATTGTGATCTATACCAGAACAAATATAAGGGTATTATCAAAGACACCACTTTAAAGGTCTTAAATGACACAAAATAGACTCTTGTGAGTTTGAAGCCATGTTATAATGTTGTTTCCTCATCAAAAACATACCTGGAGTTGTGTTTTGAGTAATCCTTTAGTTTGTCTATATCTCCAAAGCTCAAAATGCTCTGTTCCACCTTGTGATGTCATGAAGCAGTAGTTTTCACCTTTTACCTTTTGTTCAGAGAGATTGGCAATTCCAGGGCTAAAGTTGGAGCATTTCCTGTAATACCACATGACATCACAAGGTGGAACAGAGTGTTGTCAGTTTTAAGAGAAGAACTCAGCCTAAGTATGCAGGGTTTGTGTGTTAAACGTGTGTATGAAACTAAACAAAACTCCAGGTATGTTTTTGATGAGGAAATAACATTATATCAGAGATCAGAAAATAGCATAATATGGGCCCTTTAATTATATGGGGAAATTGCGTTCATTCTATTTTAGTTATCATTAGTACCTATCAAATTTGGCACCAAACCTTTTACTTAGGACCTTAATCGAGGTAGAACTGTAACATTAACATTAATATTTAGCAGGTGTTCAGCAATAGCCAGTGAGTTCCAGATCGTCATTGAGACAAGCACACATATCAAACTCAGCTGTATTACCTGAACTTGTGGAATTACCAGTCATCAGTCCTTATTTTATTCAGTCAATTAAACTGTGGCATTACTAGGCAGTTCTGTCCTGACTTTAAGCCTAAGGAGAGTGAGTGCGCCTGTGGGATAATGAAACGCTCCCTCCTCTCGCGTCTCCTCTCGTCTAATCAGGTGAACTTCAGCTGCTCTGCTCTGACTCCACACAACATAAGGAAAAGAGAAAGATTACGAGGCCTTCTCTGCCTTTGTCACATCTGTCTCAATGATGGATAGATGTCAGCAGCAGCAGCCAGTATCCCAGATGAAAATGGCCCAAAAGGAGTATAAAGCAGCCTGCAGGGGGAATCAATAATCTATTACTTTAACCTGTATGAGAGCAGAGCGCAATAATAAGCAACTGTATCATCTTTCTGTATTTACTCAATAACAATTTAGTGTAATGTTGTGCCTATACCTACAAGAGTTTTTTTTTTTTCAGATAAATATTAGCATTTCTCCATAACATCCACAATACAACATTAACAAAAGTGGAAATGAAGTGCGGTTCTTTCACATTTGTCTAATACCTCAATTAACACACTTAAAGACACATAGCACAAAATGTTAAATGTTAACTGTTCAGCTTTCCTCTATCTGATGTTATTTTTTGCAAGGAATATTCCACAGAAGGGCATTAAACTCTATTTTATTACTCAATTAAAGCTGTTTTCATTGCTCAAAATCTCTTGCAGCTCCGCACCTTTTAAATTATAGGACAAAAGCGATTCTGTGGGCGTTGATAAAGCTGCCCAAGTACTTTCTCTTTGGCTTTGAGGGGAAAAACTCAGCATCTGTCAGAAACAGAGAAGTTCAAAATACAAAGTCACAGATTTTTTTTTTTTTTTTGGCTTATATTCCCCGTAGTCAAAAAACACATCAAAAACCTTAGCAGAGAGAGCTCTTCCCACTGAGCAGTCACAGGTCACGCGCTTGAAAAGACAATTCTTTGAGGACAGTGGTTCAAGTTTTGGCCAAAGGGAAGACTGGTGACATGACAGGAGCCTTTTCCTGAAATTCATCACCAGATATGGCAACAGAATCATGAAGAATACAACAAGCTATTCTGTAGGCTATTCTGAGCGAAGAACAAATAATACTGAAACGAAATAATGTCACTTTTTTTTAAACATCAGAATCAGAATCAGAAAAGCTTTTATTGCCATTGTCAGTGAACACAATTCAGACTAGGAACTTGCTTTGGTGATGAGGTGCAACATAGAACACTGAATAGTAATAATAATAATATAAAGTAGAGATATCACTATTAAAAAAACAAGATAATAATAATAATAATAAAGTATCACTATTTAAAAATAAAGTAAGAGCATGCAGAAAAGATTAAGATATGCAGAAAAGATTGGCGTGGTCTTTATCACTTTCACTTAAAAATTACAACTTATGCCAACACACATTTTAGGCTTTGTTATATGGGATAGTCCATATATATTTAAAAAGAAAGTGAGAAAAGCGCTTCGATAAACAAACACTGAAGGCGTGTGTAAACAGCTGTTGCGCTTACCGATCCGGAGGACTTGAGAGACGCAAACCCAGAGATGCACAGCCAACAGGAGACAGGTAAAAAGTCTACTTCTGCTCTCCATATCGCCGCGAGAGGTCTCAGCACCAGTTTCCACACCATGACAGAGGGAAAAGAGCCGTGTCCGTGAATTGAACTACCAGAGCCATTCCAGTGAGGTACTCCTAAACGTGTCCAGAGCACTTGGCATCACTCCGCCTTGTCAAATAAGAGAAATAATCAAATCCAAAAAGAAACATGGAAAATGTGGAGTTAAAGAGTAAAGTTTTCGTTCATGCGTAACTCCAGCGTTGTCTCCTCTCTTAACTGTGGGCAAAAAGGAGCAATCTGAGTTGACCGCTCCACTCAGAGTCAGCGCATCCCTGGAGCTGAGGAGAGAGGCGCAAAATGGTTTGGGTTGAACAAGGGACAGCGCTTCCGGTGGGAAGTGTCAGAATAAAAGTGCGGTCTTTGTCTTTGACCACTAACATTACATTACACAATAAACCTAGTAACAATAAGCCTAGCCTTCAACACGTACATCTATACACAACAGAGCACATAGATTAAGTTCATTTTTCCTCAAACCACTTAGGCCTACATCTTTGGTATATTCAAAATAAAATATCTTCAATTGATATACGACTGCCTATTTGATGCCCTTCAAAGAAAAGAAAAAGCCCTGCCCTGAAATGGGATCTCCAACATGGGGGACAGTTTGCTCAAGCTCCTTCTACGTGAACTAAATAAAGATTCTGAACTTTTTATGTCTACCTTTTCACTCTCTTGACAGTGTCGGTAGGTTAAGCTTCTTGCTTTTACACTGAAAGTAAACCTTCATTTCCATTACTGGTCCTCGCACTGTTCTTGGCAGAGTTTGCGCGTGGATTGTGGTTTGTGGACAGATGGATTGGCAACACCGGTCCAGATGAGAGGAATAATCTTCAGGTTACAGGGCAGATGTGAGATTAACGCCTCCCGCTACCACGGAGGTCTTTATCAGATTCTGACCGGGGCTGCTCCACTCAAATCCAGTTGTTGAATAATGGAAATGGTAGACTTCCATATCATGCCCTTTTTATAATTATAAGATCATCCCAGCCGAAACACCCCTTCCAAGTAATTAAACAGATATTGTAATGACATTATATTCTAATGTCAGTTTAGTATGACATTTGGATATATTGTCGTCAGCAGTGATATTTTGTCTATCACAAAGGCGATGAATTAAAGTACTAGGAGCCAAATGAACTAACTCGCCAAAAGGTAAACTGCTGGACTCTCGACAAAGTGCCTATGGACAAACTTAACCGGAGGATGGAGATGGAGAAGCGCGGTTCGTCACTCCAGAGAACGCGTCTCCACTGCTCCAGAGTCCAGTGGCAGCGCTTTACACCACTGCATCCGACACTTTGCATTGCACTTGGTGATGTATGGCTTGGATGCAGCTGCTCAGCCATGGAGACCCATTCTCTCTCTCTAAACTCTTTACGCACTGTTCTTGAGCTAATCTGAAGGCCACATGAAGTTTGGAGGTCTGTAGTGATTGACTCTGCAGAAAGTTGGCGACCTCTGCGCACTATGCCCCCACCCTTTAGTTGCTGTCGTTCCCAATCGCTTCCACTTTGTTATAATACCACTGACAGTTGACTGTGGAATATTTAGGAGTGAGTAAATTTCACGATTGGACTTGTTGCACAGGTGGCATCACAGTACCACGCTGGAATTCACTGAGCTCCTGACAGCGACCTATTCTTTCACAAATGTTTGTAGAAACAGTCTGCAGGCCGAGGTGCTTGATTTTATACACCTGTGATCATGGAAGTGACTGGAACACCTGATTTCCATTATTTGGATGGGTGAGTGAAGACTTTTGGCAATATAGAGTACATTTTTAGCAACAGTATGGACTAAATAAGAAAATTATAGGTCTGTGAGAATAGTAGAACGTCATGCACATCAGATCGCTTTATAAAATTTATTTTGACGTAAAAATGACACCCACAGCGGTTGTACGAACAGTTTTCTTAAAGTACAAAAAGGTCAAAGTTCTCACAGGATATTGCCTCAAAGGAGATTGTACCTCACAGTCTGGGTCATGAGACAGGAAGCTAAAATCTAAACGTTCAACATCACAACAGAATCCCCCCAAAGTTGATCTCTCCTTACGTGAATCCCCTGTCAAAGTTGGATATTAAGTGCTGTTGAATACATCCATTAAGGTGCAAGGCTGTGAGAATGTGGTGACAATACAGTGAAACAGCGCAGCCTGGTGGTCACAAGGGGAAATGCAGGAGAAATAACGTTACAGGTGTTGCGCTGGCATTCCTGAAAAGTTGTGACATTGATACTATGAAAGAGGTTTAAGGGCTATAGGTAAACTGCATGATTGAATTTCCATCTACAGTACAGTCACTAGCATGGCTCCGGTCAAATATTTCTTAAAAACAAAGAAAATTCAAGTAAAACAGGATAGTGGAAGGTAATCATAACGGCATTCAGAATAAAGACAAGTCAGTACAACAATAGAAGAATGAGAAGATTTCTGTAACACAAAATGGACACTAGACATTCATGTAACACAAGCTCATCCATCTTAAAACAACACTATGTAACTTTCTGCAACTAAATATCCAACCGGAAATTCATGAAGTTCAGAGTCAAGTTATTATTGAAGTTCATGAAGTGGAGACAGAAAATAAGCATATAGTAAATTTGACATGACACTGGAGTTGTTTGATAGTATCCCCAGTTAAAATGACCTTCACGCCCTTGGGCAAGACACCTCTCCAATCACCCACATGCATTTTTTAGCGTGATTGCCTATTAGATGGCATTTGGATAGGCCATAGACTGGCGATGACATTTGTTTGCTTGTCCCAGGGCAGCTGTGGCTACAGCAGGCACACAGCATTAATTAGTACAGTATATAATTATGTGACGATGAGGAAATGAATAAATAATACAAAGGCCTATGTCCCCAAAAGCACTGTAGCTTATTGATGCATTGATTGTAATTGTGTTCTGGGACCAGTGGATCTTATCAACACTGTAGACCAAGTTTCAGCTAAAGAAACAAAAATGTTACGCTGTGTTGTCTTAAGAGTTATGGCACCACTTACAATTTACAAACAGTTCATAACACTGGGAATTTCATCATTAGTGTAAAAATACAGTAAAAAGGCGTATATTAAATAATTAGACTATATATTGTCCAAACTATGTTGTTAAAAAGGTATTCTAGGAGACAAAGTGAGCTGCAACATATTTTGTAGACAAGGTTAATGGCACAACATTGTCCGCTTGCCTTTACACAGCAATGTGCAGCCGATATTAAGTTAACACAATTAAATCACGATAAAGCTAGTTGGATTTCACCATCTGCTGCAGAGTGGTGCCGAGCCAGACGCCCCTGATGAGAAAGTCAGTAACCCAGCCCTTGAGTGCTCCAATACAGTTTCTGAGTCCGAAAAATAAAACACCATCATTTTGTGTGGAAAAATATACATCTTTTGGCCAGTATCATCATTGTTTATGCATTAGCTGCCTACGTTTAGGTGCTTTTGTTTCAGTATGTGCACTTTGTATTGGCGTAAACATGCAGTGCAGCTGTTCACAGTCGCATACAAGGATAACGTGCGATAGTAGAGTGTATCAAAACAACTTGTGTCTCCAAACTGGTCCCAACAAAATAAAAGTTAAGCTTTTATTTTGTTGGGACCAGTTTGGTTAACTCCCTGTACAAGTGGGATTGTCAGGCCAGGGATACAAGTCAGTAGGAATGCAGTACACAAGTCTTCCTCTAGTTTTAATTGTTTTAATTTAAAGCTTGTTTCTTGTTCAACCTGTTGGTTAAACAATCCTCAACTTTTAATAATCATTCAGAAGACATCACCATTGCAGCGATCATCTCGCCTCACCCAAATTATTTTATGGTCCATATTGGTTGCCTCCTCCACTGCACACTGCTTTCGGGGTGCAACCTTCAGTGACGGTGCTGGAGAATGGGACAAAGCAACACTGCAAGAGCTTATCGAGTTCATTTGTCCAGCGTCATTGCAGTTTCTTTCGGTTTCTATGTCAAGTTCATTCATTTTTGCCTCCAAATCAATAAGCTCTGTAGATGCTGGCCTCACAGAGCTGCAATATTCGTCATCATCACTCAAAATGTCTGTTTCTTTGACTTGAGTGACAGTCGCTTGCTCTTCATAGGACCCCAAGTTAAATTGTTCCTCCACCCATCGGTCCGTGTCCTCTCCCTGAGGTTTGCGGGGCTGAAGAAGTGCATGCTGGGAAGGCATTGAGCAAGAAGAAGGGTTGTGGGAGGGGTCTGAAGGATCAGAATCTTGACTGTTGTTGTTGCCATGGAAGATGAGGTCTGTATCAATAGTGAAGCGGTTTCTCACCAGTTTTCTGAGAGTTCGAGATGGAGCAGAGGCTGAAAAATACAATTTACAGAGATTTTATTAGAAGCCATTTTTTACAAATGTAATTCATATCAGGCTATTTTTTCCATATTCATTAAATAAAAAAAAGGAAAAAAAAGATAGAAGCATTAGTAGAACGCAGGTTTTTGGGTAATATTTGAAAATGATTAAATTAGATCTGGTTTAGTATATGTTTAATCCTACTTGTAAATTAGATTAGATGTTATATCAGCTATGGTCAGCTGCTCTTATGTCCTTATTCACAAATATTCTATTCTAAGCCAAACTTATAGTACTGGATTTGATGATTTTACCTGCTTTGGTCATGGATGGCCGTGCTTTCAGTGCACACAAGCGTTTTCCTCCAAACGGGACGTACTGTTGGTTCAGAGGCAGAGACTCTGTTTTGAGAAGCTGTAGCCGGCGTTTGTCTCTGATTGTGGAGTGCACGGCTTTCAGGAAGTCCTTCTTACTCTCAGGAGAACTGCAGCATGGACAAAGTCTAACTGTATTTATACTGAATTGTGGAGTAGTTATACACATTTCTAGTTCTTTGAGAGTCCTGGCCCCCCAAACTTCCACGTATACATAAGATTTTGAACATATTAGAAAGACTTAAAATGCAATATAAAAACATGTTATCTTTATCTTACCGGCAGCAGAGTTGAAAAGTTGTTTCTGGTCTTCCCTCAGATTCAGACCTGGTGTGGACAATTTCACACATGGCTGTGCTCTCAGAATCTGAAGAAGAAAAATATGATCTATAATGTAACAAGTATTTTTCCTTAAAAAAGAGGATCTTAGAGCAGACAGCATGGGGATGACTGAGAGTGTTATGAAGCAGAAAGACAGTGGGTGTGAGAACTTATGTTTATTTCTACATTTCATGCTTTAGAGAGGCCAGATGCTGCAATAATTGGATGCAAAAAATCTCCTAAATAATAGATGTGTTCAGATGTGCTTGACTGTTAGAGGCTTGGGTTCTCAAATTCTTCAGAAGGATCCTAAAATGAACTTACTTGCAGGTACACGAACTTGCAAAGTGTCAGTTGAGATCATGTGACGGAATCTGAAAGGAACCTTGTCTTCGTTGACAGAGGCTCGATGAGACGTACCCTTAAAATGATGGAGGGGTGCAATACATCAATGTGACAGCAGAGGGTACTGTATAACTATCAAATACTGGTGCACAGTAGATTGCATATTCAATGAGAGCAGTTCAAAGAAATATAGGAATTTACGTACAATTTTCTTCCTGTGCTTGGATGATTCCTTGTACACAAAAACAACAGCTGTTTTGAACACTATGGGGACAAAGAAGTAAAGAAATTAAGTTGTAAAACTAATTGCTTAATAAGTTATGATCATTATTAGCTGTTATGACATGACACCACATACATAATTTGGTGATCAGTCATGTAAGGAAAATTACAAACATGACAGGTAACTATTACACTACGTTAAAAAACAACAAAAAACAACAACAACAAACAAGTATGTTTATGTATATTATGCAGCACAACTATTAAAACAGAAAATTGTTATAATTCTGACTTAACAGAAGCATGTCCATAATGAGAAGGTAATTGAAATGTTATACTCTATTCACACCATGTTCTCTACACAGGTTTACTGTTATACTCAGATTATCACGGGTCTCATCTGTTCATTTGAAATCCTTTCGTTCTGGCAGGATTGTCAGAGTTACATAACTGTACAGTCACGCACCAGGTTGTGTTCAACACATTTACCCCATATGTATTTGATAATGAAGCACAAATGACACAGCAAAAAATCAAATTTTAGGTATAAATTAGAATAATTCAATGGTGCTTTGTTCAACATACAAATAATGTACGATTAATACTTCTCTATTAATAGCTTTTACTATGTGTTTCCTTACAATTTACTTACATATTGGTAAGCTTCATTTCTTATTTTTGGACCTATATTACTCATATTTGTACTTTTATTTATTTTTATTTATTTTATTTTATTTTTTATTTTTTTTACATATGACTTTGTCATGTGTCACACACTGAACGTGTGTAACATTACAACATACAAATGTATTATTCACTACCAACTAAGTAAAAATACACATACACCATGAATACATATACATAACATAATAAATTTAGGTTATTTATCTGATATGTGCAGTTGTAAAGTAGGTCCTTACCAAAAGCAGCCAACTCTGGGTCCTTTTTGCTCTTGACCAAAGAGGATGGAGCATTGATCCAGGTCACTGTGGAGTGGAGCAGCAGATCTCCCATTGAGAGGTCAGGAACCTTGAATAAACAATAATATTGACTGAACTCATTATGAAAGGTTGTTTATGGTTATTACATACAACAAATATCGTATGCGCTTACCACTTTTTTATTGGCTGTCTGTTCACTGATGAGTTGATCAAACACTGCTCCATATTCCTCATGTAGCTTTTGCATTTCGTTGATGTGACTTGCCACTTTGTTCATGGCTTTCATTGCAACTGTGATCACCAAATAGGAAAATAAAGTTAAAATTTATAGATATTTAGAGAGTCAGTAAATTAATTAAAGAAATAAATGTGTTACCATCCAGATGATAGTGCTCCTCACTGTCTGGTTCAGTCAGAGAGTACAGCTCCCTCAGCAGTAGGGGGTACTTAAGGACCCGCTGAATGGGTTTGATCAGGTATGACTCCAGGGTGGACGAATGCTGCTGTCTGGGATTTCTCTCAGCCAGGAAGGCCTTGAAATCAGGATCAGTTTTTGCTAAAAGAAAAAAAAAAAAAATCATGGACATAATCATTGAGCCCTTACACTGATTTGCTGGTAGGCAAAAGGTTACACAATATGCCTACCCTCACTATTGACTACTTTCTCTTGTTTACCTTGGCTTAAATTGTGACCATGCTTGATCAATATCATTACTTTATTGTTGTTTGATTAACTTAACAGTATGTTGAAAATATTTCACAAATCCATGCATGTTGGTCATGTAGTAATTGCCTGTTTCTTTTTTACCTTTGGCCAGGACTTTCGGGACTTTGGTGTGGCTGGCACAGAAGGCGCTGTAGATTTTGAAGCGATCAGCATAATACAGGAACGACCCTCCCAGAGAAAACAGAACTTTCTGTAGAATACAAACACAAATACACTGATTTGTATAAGGCATGTTCAGTCCATTGTCAAAACTAATTTGCCACTAATAGTGACTAATATTAATGTGTAACTAATAAACACACAAAAATGAAAACCTTAAAGTGCTCCACTCTTTCCAGACAGTCCAAATCTGGAACTAATCTGATCCCATCCTCCAAAGTACGGAGAAATTCCACTTGAAAATCTGCCATCTCTCCAAGGTTTCCAAACAAGACGTCCAACTGCATAAAACAGACACCAGATTTTCAGTCAGAATCCTTAATCATCTTCATCATATTATATTATTATTACTATGTTATTGTTTTTTTATTTTTTATTTCTATACACAAAGGGTTGAGAAGTACCTCATCTTGTGTTAGGATGCTGTCTTTCTGCAGAGGCTTTAAGTAACAATCTATGAGGAACCTGAGATCCTAAAGAACATAAAAAATTAGTCAAATGGACGACTGAGGGATTTTACACACATCTTGAGCCAAATGTATTAAATTAAAATAAATAATTACATATACAAATGAGAATAACTTTTGCATGAACTAACTTTGACGTAGGTTTTCTCAGTGTCCACCAGCTCGTTGATGACCTTGCGGAGTTTGTCTGCGTGTGTGAGCTGTTTCTGGGTTGCCGTGCCAACAGCAGGTGGGGCAGCGGAGACTGGACTAGGGGACAGCGAGGATGACGAGGATGACGAGGAAGAAGCTTCAGGGGTGTTTATGTCGCTGAGACTTCGGCAGAAACCAATCACCTGCTCTGAGCTCTGGGGAGAGAAAATAGGTAAATATGTTGAGCAATAAATTTGTTGAAGTTGCAGAAAATGTATTGCGAATATTATTCTTATTATTACTTAGTACTATTACTATTTTCTGATCCATTTCCTCATCAAACATATACCTGGAGTTGTTTTGCTTCATTCACATATGTTTAACATGCAAACTCTGCATATTTAGCCCAAATTCTTCTTTCAAACAGAAAACACTCTGTTCCACCTTGTGATGTCATGTGGTAATACACTTTGTTTTAAACTCCATACACCTTCACTAGAATCGAAACCTGGAATTGCCAGTCTCTACTGAGCAAAAGGTAAAATGTAGCTGTTAACTTAAAAACTACCGGTTTCATGACATCACAAGGTGGAACAGAGCATTTTGAGCTTTGGAGATGTACAGACTAATAATAAAGAGTTACTCAAACATGTGAATGAAACAAAAGACTTAAAGCTCACGGTCAATTTTGCGTGGGGAATATCATGACTTCAGTGATTTGGTATGGAAGCATAAAACTGACTGGAAATTACAGCACACATTCTTGCAATAACTGCACCCTCAAAATGCAAGTGCAGAAAATACCTAGGAAGTACTAAGCAAGAGCAGACCTGCAGAGTTAGTAACAGAAGGCTTGATTTAAGGACTCTAAATATGTCCTCTTCTTTGACTATAATTTTCACTCAATAAAGTAAAAATGAATCATGTTCTTGTTTTGTAGTTATGATCAAAACAAGTAAATACTGAACTTTGAGAGAAGTAAAAAGTATAAAAAAATAAAATAAAATAAAATAGTACTACTGCTAAGTTGATGTGGATCTGTAATT
This sequence comes from Taenioides sp. WSHXM2023, assembly GCA_029959045.1. Lineage (NCBI taxonomy): Eukaryota > Metazoa > Chordata > Actinopteri > Gobiiformes > Gobiidae > Taenioides > Taenioides sp. WSHXM2023. Next base: position 12,526,019 of record CM057098.1, on the reverse strand, counting down.
TTTGTCAATTTTCAGTTACCTGGACTAATGATAGGAAATAATTTGATGCAACTATCTTACTGTATATTCCACAGAATTTAATTTTGTGCATGTCTGAAATTGTAGACCCACAGACTGTAAATAAAGAACTCAATGGCAGGACTACCACTTAGATGTAAAATTAATCATCTATTCGGCTAAAAGTGATAAACAAAAGGCATGATAACAAACTGTGGCCATTTGTTGACAGTCAGGCTTCAGCAGCTGGGAGACAGTCTGATTGCTGATTTCACAGTTTCTTTGCACCGATGACAAACATTACTTTCCATTGTGGTATTCAAACTAGTCTAACCACTACAGCAGCGACCCATTTATCTCTTCCACCAACAAATAGCATATTCGAAAATAAATAAATACAACATAGATAAACATGGCTAATTTGTAATATTTGCACCTGAATCAGTAGATTTTATGAAATCAAAATACTGTAAACACTTCATATAACAATGTCAATACTGTCCACATGGGGGATGAATGCAAGATTTTTTAAGAATACCTGGATGCAATGATGAAAAAAAAAATGTACACACACTAGAGGGTTGATAATTAGCCATATACCCCACACATGTATCTGTAAATGTTTCAGAATTACTAAATTATACCACAGTTGTAAACAAATGAATATGTGCTGCAGTTAAGTAATTAAGTTTTTATTTATATAGCAGACATAGTATGTCACAAAGACTCTTTACAGAGCATTATTCATTTACTCCATACCCAGTGGTGGTAAGCTACTATCGTAGCCACAGCTGACTGACAGAAGTGCGGCTACCAATCTGCGCCATCGGCCCCTCCGACCACCACCATCATTCACGCACACTCCACTTTCATACTAGGCAATGTGGGTGAAGTGCCTTGCCTAAAGACACAACAACCGTTTTTGTGACTGGCGCCCCACTGTGGCACCTGATTTTCCCAGTGTCTCCCATCCAAGTCCTAACCAGGCCCGGCCTTGCTGAGCTTCTGAGATCTGATGGGATCAGGCTTTGACAAGCTGGTATGGCCACAGTTACTGTAAACACTGACATTATGCTATCCTCTGCTATCCAGCACAACTCACTTATTGGTATTTGACAATTTATCCAGTCATCTCAATGTCTAAATTGGGCCCAAATAAACGGTCAATGTTGGCAACACTGGTCCTTATATCCACACAGCTCAATCTCACATCAAACCCAAAGAAACAGGATCAGGGCTCACCAGCTGTAACGCCTCATAGATGGACTCGGTCGAGCGTTTGAATTTGGAAAATCTGCTCTTCCGAAACGCCGACATCTCGACTTGGGACAAAGAAAGGTCAAAGGCAAGGCAGGTATCAAGATTCTTGCAATGCTGATTCTGTAGAAGCCATTTGTCACCAAAATAGCTATCTTTCTTTCTCCTCAAATGTAACAGAGAAGAAGAAATATGCAGCTAAACCAATGAAAACTGCACTAAAAGGTTGCAAGTCCATCAAAATTACTTTGTTGATTTTTGAAGCAAAAAAGTCTTGTCAACATGCAGTTTTTTAAAGGCGAATCCCACTTTGCAGTCCAGGTGTACAGATGAAGCAAATACAGCAGAGAGGATTACAACATAAAAAACAAGATCTAATGTAGGGTTCTTGAGAGAGAAGGGGCGGGGTCAGGAATGAGGCAATGTCCAACAGAAAAAAAGAGTCGGTCTGTTTGTTCTTAATACATTGCCAGTCTAGCAAAAAGATTTAAAACAAAAAAATGACAAACAAAAAAGTGCTCAAGAACTAATCAAATAAAATCGTTAATGTGGCAGAAAAATCTTTAGGTTGTTTTCAAATGAGAGTCAAGACTTCCTGACTAAGCTCTTTTTTATCAACTGAAGTCCACAAATTGCACCTGTCACTGACATGCCATTCCAGAAATACAGCCTTTCTAGATAACCAACGTACCAAGCTATTTCCTAAGAATGCGAATGAAGCTTCTGCTTGGAAATGGTAAATACCAATCACGTATAGAACAGTGAGTGAAGGGGAGGGGCTTCATAGCATGCACCAACCTGTTCTATACACCCACTGCTGAATTAACCACATATTACAGTGAGTTAATCCATGCTTGACACATCACTCTAAAATAAAGGGTTTGAGCATGTTGGTGTAGAAATACTATTTGATTTAGTTAGACACTTCAGATAGCCTGAATTCATTTTGCTTCTTAGACTGGGCAGGCTTGTACTTGTAAATGTTAGTTTGGAAATAGCTCTGGAAAATAAAGACTGGATGGGATACAGCATCTGACAAAGCAGAGAATAAGTAGAGAAAACAGTAGTTTAAAGTGGTTGGACATGTGTACAATAACATGATATGCTATAGCTCAAAATATAGTGATAGCACTTGCTGTATTATTATTATTATTGTTATTTTTACTTAAGGCATTTCTCAAATAATGAACAAATAAAAATGAAAAAAGTAATTTGTAGTTTGTTAAAATTATCATTATTATAATTAAAATGAGTTTGTCTTGGCCTATGCTCTTGTACGATGCTGACTTTACAAATTAGTGCAGCACTCCATCTAGTGGTAGACACAAGAAATTACAGAAAACGGCAGAACATGCAACTGGGCAAAAGCCACTAATGAGAGCAATCAAACCATTAACAAAAGCACAGCAACAAAAATAATGCCTTTCACTTCAATAATAAATATAGAGAAAACAATACAACACAAGGTCAAGGAATACTGTATAAAAACCACAAAGACAAATAACAGGCATTTTACTTTTGTAACTTATTTAGAATCATTTAAGACTGTTAATGCTCTCAGATTAACTGAATCCAAACTAAAATTAACAAATTAACCACTTTGTCCTTGGCACTTACAAACCTTACCAAAAATGTTCATAACAATCAAAACATCTCCTCCTGGTGTTTCAATCTAAAACCAAAACCACTGTCTCTATAATAACTGTTATCCCCGGCAATCATTATTTTATTCTGTGTTGGGTTTATTGTACTAAAGAGGTGGGCCCAGGCTTTGTCTACAATAATGAACCTTTCTGTTTCCTGAGGCGAGCCAGACATCCATTTATCTCCTCTAAATGATGTGGATCACTGTGGAGAATGGAGTAATTAGAATGTGCAGATAATTAAAAATGTCCCACTTTGAGTGTTTTTCTTCAATCTCAACAGCGTGTGACCGCGGGTGCACACGAAAATGAGGTAAGATGCAAGTCCAGACTTAGCCAAACTAGGGTCTGGTGGTAAAACAATGGGGTGTTAAAAATTTTTTACAAAGAGGGGGGTCCCAAGGAATATGAGGGAGAACCTGAAGACAATGGATGTGCTTCAGGCTTGAGTCATGGTTTACTGGAGGATGGAGAGTTAGACAAGCTGTGCTGTTTGGAGAGACAATGGTGCTCGCAAGTCATTTATGGAAAAGACAACAGGGGGTTTGAGCGAAGGGTAAGAAAAAGGACAAGGAAAAAAAAACTTAAAAGACAAATAGAGTTAAAATAGAGCCTTTTTCATTGCAAGGGTAGGTACCAACTCCGATGCAGTGACTATATTACAATACAACAGCAATAATCAAATTGCACACTATACTATTTGCTTTAACCGAGAAAATCCCACGGATAATGCCTACTGCTTCTACTGGAACATTTCCCATGTACAACCTGTCATTCATGATGAAGGGGGAACTTCAGGAAAACCCCACACAGAATTTCCCCAAATAGCTGTTCATTCACTAGAAAACAATAGAATATTTTCTTCACAGCTTCATTGCCATTGTATTATATAACATCAATATGATATATTTTTAGCCTTCAGTCATTCATTATGCATAATGCATTCAAAGTCAAAAGCCCTCTAACTGGTGTTGCAAATCAGCAAAGGCTATAACACTGTTATACCAGTATCACCAGTATCACATCACAGCATGTTAATCTATGTTTACTGTTCCTGTTCCTATCCAGTAAGCAATAAAAAAAAATTAAAACACATTAGAGTCACCACCAGTCAATGTACTGTGGCTAGACTGAATTTGATACAATTTGTAAGCCCTGCTTCATGACTGAAGCTCAGTGACACAAACAGAGACAAGACAGTGGCAGTAGCTTTTCCATTCCTCATTTTAATAAGGGACATCAACAGCAACAAAAATAATTGTTTCCGGTTGTTACTGCTTGTCAGCCATTGCTGTGGTAATGGATGTGACAGGCGTAACCAAGGGAAACGGGGCGACACTGCCATCACAAGTCTGACCCTGATCAGAGCAGACACTGGTGTAATTACAAAGTGATGCAGTTTGGGATGCTCTTTGCAGCACCTGTCTGTCTCTAGCCTCACACCTATGCTATAGACACCTGTTTATGGACTCCACAACAAGAACAATGGACTGAGCCAAATCTGTTACAGAAAAACAGCTGTTCAACAATATTTGAAGATTATTACTGTCAGTAGTACACACTTACAGGAGTGATTGAAACTTCATAAGGGGTAATATTATCCAATTAGTTGCTAAAACTAAAATCTGCAGCAACTTCTTATACTGAGGCTGTTCTGGGTGATTATGTTTAAATAAATAATATCATTATTTGTGGCCTGTCGCTAACCATGGGCTTTTTTTTTTTTTTTTCATTAAGAGAGGTATATCAAAGCATATGACAAACAACCCTGTCATCGCACTGAAACACTATCATGCAAATAATCAGCTACTTCAAACGCCGCATATGAAGAGGTCGTGAACTCTAGAAATGCAATACCATGCAGAGCTGCTTCTCATCCTGTGGGTAATTATTTATGGTGGTTCCAATCTTCACAGAGCTCCCCTGGTAAGCTGCTTTTCTCTGCACATTTGATTTGGCCTATATTGAGGTGCCTATTTTTTATATAGTATAGTATATAGTAGAATGTTTATTTTGCTGGTATTCTTACCCTCTGTCCTATTGTTATGCAGGCTGGATCATCTGGATCTGAAGGGCTCTGGAGTTGGAGAGGTGAGTCCAAGGTTTCATTTAGGCTCGCCACTGTCAGTCCCGAGACTTCATCCAGAATATACTCTGTAGAAAGACAATTATTTTAACTGTATGTTCAATTACATTTCAGGGTAGGGTCATAATATTTACCAATAAATAAATACAGTGGAGTATTTGTATTCAAAGTATTCGATCCCTTGCTGATTTTGTAGGTTTGCCCACTGACAAAGAAATGAACAGTCTATAATTTTAATGGTAGGTTTATTTTAACATTGAGAGATGGAATATCAAAAAGAAAATTCAGAAAATCACATTATAGAAAATATATTAATTGATTTGCATTTCATTGTGTGAAATAAGTATTTGATCCCCTACCAACCATTAAGAGTTCTGGCTCCCACAGACCAGTGAGACACTCCTAATAAACTTGTCACTTGAATTAGACTCATGTTTTAACGAATCACCTGTATAAAAGACCCTTGACCACAGAATCAGTCAATCAGACTCCAAACTCTCCAACATGGGAAAGACCAAAGAGCTGTCAAAGGATGTCAGGGATAAGACTGTAGACCTGCACAAGGCTGGAATGGGCTACAAAACCATAAGCAAGAAGCTCAGTGTTAAGGAGACAACTGTTGGTGCAATTGTTTGAAAATTTAAGAAATACAAAATGACCATCAATCAACCTTAGTCTGTGATTCCACACAAGATTTCACCTCGCGGGGTTTCAATGATCATGAGAACAGTGAGAAATCAGCCTAGAACCACACGGGAGGAGCTAGTCAATGATCTCAAGGCAGCTGGGACCAGTCACTAAGAAAACCATTGGTAAAACTTTATACCGCAATGGATTAAAATCCTGCAGTGCTTTGGCATTAACTCAACTCGCCGTGTTTGGAGGAAGAGAAATGCTGCCTATGACCCCAAGAACACCATCCCCCCGTCAAGCATGGAGGTGGAAACATTATGCTTTGGCAGTGTTTTTCTGTCAAGGGCACAGGAAAACTTCACCGCATTAACGAGAGGATGGACGGAGCCATGTACCATTAAAATCCTAAGTGACAGCCTCCTTCCCTCTGTCAGGAAACTGAAAATGGCCCGTGGCTGGGTCTTCCAACACAACATACAACCAAGGCAATGAAGGAGTGGCTCAAGAAGAAGCACATTAAGGTCATGGAGTGGCCCAGCCAGTCTCCGGACCTTAACTCTATAGAAAACCTATGGACGGAGCTGAAGCTCCGAGTTGCCAAACCATGAAACCTTAATGATTTAGAGATGATCTGCAAAGAGTGGACCAAAATTCCTTCTGATACGTGCGCAAACCTGGTCATCAACTACAAGAAACGTCTGACCTCTGTGCTGCAAACAAGGATTTTGCCACCAAGTATAAGTCTTTTTTAGCTAGAGGGTTCAGATACTTATTTCACTCAATGAAATGCAAATCAGTTTATATATTTTCTTTAAAGTTATTTTCTGGATTTTCTTTTTGATATTATATCTCTCAATGTTAAAATAAACCTACCATTAAAATTATAGACTGTTCATTTCTTTGTCAGTGGGCAAAGCTACAAAATCAGCAACGGATCAAATACTTATTTCCTCCACTGTAAATAAAATGTGCAATTGGAAAAACAACCATTGATTAAATTCTGTTCTGAAGGACATGGCCACCTCTTTAAAACCCGTCTAAAAATATAGTGTATATATAGTTATGTGTAATATTTTGTGATTCATAGTTAACTATATAAGTCTGTAGTTGTTTTTCCATACTCAAACAGGCCATTTTCAGAATATATTTATAAAACTGCAACACCAGAAAGAAACAGGAGCACAGAGCATACACTATGTTCAAGAGGATTTTATCTTCAGGATCAGTGATTACAAAATGTCCTCTGCTTTGAAGGCCCGTTGTGATTCACCCTTCAGCTTGATAACATCTCTAACCTCTCTGAGTGGCTGTGACCCTTACATATGGCGCTCTCTGGTGCAATGACAGGTCCACACAGCTCAAGGATTCATATTAATATTCATACTGCACTGAGTCCTTGTATAAACAACAGCAGCTTGTCAGCCCATGCAACACAAGACCCCAATGTACCACGAATACAAATGGTGCCCTTGAACAAAGAGGGGAGGTCAAGGGAAAGCTAAGTAGCATAAGACAAGAGCTATGCATAATTACAAAAATCCTGTTCACCTTTACCTACAGTTTATTTGCATTTGTGTAGAGCAAAAAAACAAAAACAAAAACTAAATAGGCAGCACACTTGAAAGATTGAGGAGATGACCTTGAGGGAGGATGCTCTGTGACTTTTGGGCTTTAATAAAGATGCTACAGACCTTACTAAGTAAGTAATGTGGCAACATCAAGGTGCTTCTTGATCATAATCTTCTAAAAGTAATCCCCATGGACTGTCTACCTGACAATTTAGCTAAAAACCTCAAAGGACTCATCTTAATTTTGCTGCAAGCAATGTTCAACAGAGATATCACCAGGGATTACCCTTTTAAAAGTTGTTTTTAATGAAAATGTAAGATAAATTCAGGTTGTTAATTTGATATTTCTTATGTTCATTTCAACAAGACTCCAACTGTCTTAACCTTAGTATGTCTGACATTCCTGTACAAGGGTGGCAGAGTGGTTACTGCTGCTGCTTCTAATCAAGGAGGCTGTGGATTAGATTCTCCAGGGTTGCAATGTGGTTACATAATTACATTTATCAACATAATGTGGACATCAAAATTGTGTTGTTATCTTTTACATTCATACTAATTTTAAAGAGAAAAATTTGTCACCATATTTTCCCTTTATGAAACAACCAAAACAAATAAACTTAACCTGGGAGGTATTCCATCATAGTCGCTTAACAAGTCCAGGTTTATCCTAAAATCCTGAGCTGAAACTAGCTCCATCTCATCTTAAGCCTCAAGTCGTTTCATGACAGAAGAAGAGAAGAAGAGTCTGACCAAAGCCAACTCAGGCCTGAAGTTTAAGTTGCGCTTTGTGCGCGCTCCTGGTAACTCTGAGAAGGCCAGATCAATGGAGCAACGACATCACGGAAAATGGGCTCAAAGTGTGACTTTTTTTTAATGATCTGGTTAAACGAGAGAAGAGCCAGAGCGCGCATGGACAAGAGTTTGATGTGGGACACTGAACTTTTCCGGTCATTCTGATCTGAGGAGCGAGAGGAAAGACACGACTCCCCCCTCCTCTCCCGGTGGCTCCGTGGACAGAGAGGAGTCTGGCTGCAGAGTGTGGAGCCTGGTTAATGCGGGCTGGGGAATGAAGTTGCCTCACCCCTTCCCGATGCGCGGTAGTACCTGCAGAGCTTAAGTTCCGCGGTGCGTAAAAGTGAAGCTGTAACGGAACTCTTCACGTGTAGCCTAGAAAAAAAACGATAAAATCCGAGCCGACGTGTTTTCAGTTTGACAGTGAGCGAGAGCCAAGGGAACGAGAGAGAGACAGACATAATGAAGGAGCTCACAGCCAGAACCCACTGAAAACCAGTTCATCCTCAGTCCAAACCAGCACCTGTCTGTGCGTAAAACCTGTACTGCCCCTCACAACAGCCACATGTGCAAGATCATTTTTAATTAAAAAAAAATGACCATAGGTTTTTATATGGTTTGTGCCTTTCTGATGAGTACAGCGTCCACACACGTGTGTCCCGTGCGTATGAGCAAACGACCGGTTAAAGTCTCAAGCTACACGCGACTATAAAAGTCACTTTTTAAACTGTATCAGACAGAGGCAAGTGTGTGACTGCACGTGCTCAAACTTTTTGGTCAAGGTTTGCGCCCAGGTGTTTGTTACTGCGACAACTCAGCGCCGGTTAGTCACTTTGGTGGAAAAGAACTGAGGATTTAACAAGCCTGGATTGGCCAAATAAGTCAGGCTTTTGCTTTAACTCACTTCCTGGATGAACGTTTTTATAGACATTTGTTTATTAACACAGCGGACGCGTGCGCAGCCTGAGTGCAGAAAGCGCCGCGATAAAATAAGTTACGATGCTAAATTAACATTAGTAACTGGGATACGTCTTAATGGCCCGTATGCGTTAAATCGGGTTAGTGCGTAAATGACGAGAAGAAATGGCTCAAACTTCAGTAGCCGCTCATACCTGATCTACATCTGCCCCCGGGAGGCGATCTGCTGAAATCCTACAAAGACACTGACATGATACCAGACAGGACAGCGGCTCTTTTTGCAGGAGACATGCGCAGTAGAGCGCCAAGTGACGTCTGATAATCCCTCTATAAATGTAAAAGTTATAAGGCTGGAGGTACCTTGGCTCTGGGAGAAGATATCCGTGGATGTGTCCTGCTCCCCGTATGTGCGGCGTGGTGGGGCAGGGCAGACGGTGCGGGGGTCGAGCTGTGGCAGGACGCTCACTGTCAGGGTCACCGCCTGGTTCACAAACGCACCCCTCATGTCCTCCATGTCCAGAGCACATGCCGATTTACCATTCAGGAACAAGATCTCATCCCCCGCTCGAATACCTACAAATGCAATTTATGTTTTTTTTTTTTTTTTTTTTTAAGCAAAACTATGTATAAACTAGCGTAAGCTGTTTTGATATACTGAACAGACAGGTAATTTGTATATTAATAAGACTATACAATAAAAAAGACAATTACTTCATATTTGTCCATGTTTAGTACAAATCACACAGGCCCAATATCAACAATAGTTAGTGCTTCCCCTCCACATACTGACCACCTGTTCTTTATTGCACTAATTGAGAATTACAAGATCAGCTGACCAATTAGCCGCTAACCCTAACCAATAAAGCTAAATGATCATGACAGCTACTTTACAAATCTCGTCAGCGCATTCATTCGCTCATAATGCAAAATGATGACAAATAATCTGAAGACTTGTTAGCTTGGAGCAAGGTTTTTGACACACTATACATCCTTGACATCTTTTTTATTCTCTGTTGGCTGGTATAGTGAATAAAGATAGCTCTAAACTGTACATAGCTTTATGTATAGCCCTACATTTAGCCTTCAGTTATGACCTACTTGTCTACCATGTGAACTGTCAGGCTTTATTGCACTAGAAATAAACCCTGTGGTCATACGCTGTAGTGTGGAGGAGAAGCAGAGTATAGAGTGTCTATGTGTTTGTATGTCAATGTTTGGACTTGTATAGAGAGGTTAGGGATGAGAATTACACAGAGGAAAAAGAAAGCTTTTAGAAGAGCCTTCAGGCCTGCTTGTCCAGCACTGGCCTGGTTTCTTGCTTCAACCCTTAAGCATTTGTTTGTTTCCAATTCATTTGCTTTAACTCAGATTACAAACCAGTGGAGACTTATGCCTGCTGACTGGTGATTCAGCTAGTTCAAAAGAGCTTTGTCTAGTTGCCTTTACTGGACACATCAAACAGGGGGCAGCATAGTGAACTTGACATGAGAAAGTAAACTGAGAACAAAAATGTATTTTACCATTTGAAGAAAAAGAAAAACTACAGCTAAAACAAATTATAGGGGCACTATGTAAGTTTAAAATTGTCTCTCTAAGGAAACAAATAGGCAAACAAGCCTGGTTACAAGTCATTATTTTTAGGAATAAAAACAAATGCAGGAAAGATAGGTTTAATGCCATCTTTCCTGGCATTAAACCTATGCCATTGTCTGTGCAACATTACAATGCAATAATATCTGTATGGAAACAAAAAGTTATATAGTGGCTGCACCCTGATTTGTTAGATTATATTTCACCCTTAATCTATTCACTTCAATTCAATGAACTAATGTTTTTGTAGTTAGGCTTATCATATTACTATTCATAAAATTTGCTTAAGCGTTATCTACGTGCCTTTACTTAAAACATCAGGCAGTAGAGCAGTCTGCTGAACATGCATCTTTTACATTGCAAATGGGGCACTGGGACGGTATGATCTCACACTTCAATAACCTTGTTTTGACCCTGGGGCGTGCTATTTTCTGTACATTAGTGTTTTATCTGCAGCCTTCCATTTCTGAGGTCTATTAGGTCTCTGCACTGCACAGAGGAGAGAGAGCTACTGACAGGCAGGTCAGGTAGAAATGAGGCATTCATCCATTTTCTAAGAGCTATTGGACTGTAAAGAGGCATTCTGGTGTGTTTTAATTGCAACAAAGGTCCAATAAATATTATTTATTGTCATTTAAATGTAAGATCATATCCTTATAGCTGTTCAAGTCAAAGGGGTGTGCAGATAAATAAATAAATAAATAAATAAATAAATAAATAATCAATGGAAACAGTATCTAAAAAAGAGCTGTATTTATATTTATCCACATTATAATATTTTGCCTCTGTTGGTGGTGGTCATACTGCAATAGGTGTTATGACTATCCACCATATGTACCATTCCCAATTCAACAACTGCAAGATGTTTGTGAGGAAATATAGTAATATAATATGGAAATGCACAACTCTATGATTTAAAATTAATGTAAAATTATAATTATAGGCATTATTTTTGTTTACCTTTAGCTGCTGCCAGTCCGTCAGGTTTGACTTCAGTGATATGCAGCTGCTGGGTTCCATCCTCATCAATCACTGCCACAGAAAAACCTACAAACACAAATTATGAAAGACAATATTACATTATATGACCTCAATGTATCAATGCTGAAACAATTACAGCCACACAAAATTACCATATTTCATTCATTTTAATGCAGCATGACAGGCTAAAATCCAATTTCTAAAATCAAATTGATTTGGTAATAAGGGTCTGGCTGGAGCAGATCTGTCTATGTCAAGAGAGCTTACACATCTATGAAGTCAATTTATTTTCATAGCTCACTGTGGACCAAGACTTACATATTGACTAATATTGTGCAAAAATCTATTGTGTATAATTTCTGAAAATGTAAACGGGTATTTGCACTTCATTTTACTTCTTCTGAGCTTTGATTTATTCATTTATTTACGTTTACTGCTCAAATAAAATTAAATATTGATATATGATATTTCAACATTTTTTTATTATCTAATTTATTTTTTTAATATTTTAATGTAATTATGGCGATTAGGACAGGGACATTATTAATGTAATGTCTTTATTTTTTTTTTTTTTAATCTCTTATTACTATTATTATCACATATTTACCAAAATACTGGTATACGACTATATGCAAGTAAACGTTTCATTTTCTGTTAGGTTTCACCCCATTGAAGTAATACTATTGGTAATCTTCAAGCTTACCATATCCCGCAGTGCAGGACTCATATTTGTCAAAGCGGACCACCTTTGTAGCTTTTGGGCTGATCTCAATCTCTTTGTAGAGCTACAAGACAACAAAAAAGAAACATTTAATTGGCAGTAAACACTGAAAAATCACCCATGTGACTGTGGCCTGTAAAAAGTCAAGGTCATTGCTCTAACAAAGAATGGATTCATGTTTTATTCAGGCTCCTTAATAAAGCTATTGCAACGTGAAGGTCGTGGGATCAAGACGCCGGGTGAAGAGAGTGGGTGATCAAAGAGATGCAGTGAATAGGAGCATAGGCACAGCTGTGTGTATGAAGCAACAGAAGTCTTGAGTTTGCAGTTTCACTTTTGGTAAAGATATAATGATGTGTTACCATGGGCTAAAGATAGTGGTGGGCTGAATGATCAAGGAGACAGATAAAAGAACATATTACAACAATGAATGTGCTTGAAGTGGGGTTAAACATGTCACCCACAAAACATAGTTGAAAAGAGACTGTTTCTATCAGCTGTAAATGTCTAAAGTGAATAATTAAATACAGAAACAAACATAAACAGAGACTGAAGAAGTTACTTTGCATTATTTATGTAACTGTCTATCTGTGGTCTATGCATTCAACACAAAATCATCAAACATGCACAAGCCTCGTTTGTGTTTGCCAAGAACTGTCAGAAATTAATTAATAATCAAGCGATGACCTCAAAATGCAAATGAAAAAGTAGCTAACACTGAACTAGTATGCAAAGCAATAAAGGTTTACATATGAACCATTGTATTAAATGACATAAGAAACAACATTATATCGTATACATTATATTAGATTTAAACATATCATTTCTTACCACATCAGAAATTTCCTCTTCAAGTTTTGGCACATAGATGAGCATTTGGTGATCAACCCAAACTTTTAATCGAAGGTAATGGCTGGACGTTTCAAGCTTGTGGGTCTAAAAAGGGACAGTTGCAATAAATTAAAATGACTGAGTTTAGTGACCACATTACTATTCAGACTGAAAGGTCCTATATTACACAAAATTGACTCTTGAGAGCTTTAAGCCATGTTAGAATGTTGTTACCTTATCAAAAACATTCCCAGAGTTGTGTTTTGTTTCATTCAGACATGTTAGAGTAATCCTTTATTATTGGGCTGTCTATACCACCAAAGCTCCAATGCTCTGTTTCACCTTGTGATGTCATGAGGTGGTAGTTTTCAAGTTAACAGCTCCCTTTAACTTTTGTTTAGCAGAAATTGGAAATTCCAGGGCTGAAATTATACAAATGATTTTATTATTTGGATAAGTATCTGGATAAGTAATGAAAATGTCGTTATGATATAATAACGAGTAAAATGGCTTATTATGCCTTTTATTACTGGTTTTATTACCAGTTACCCATTAAAAATACCTTCCTTAAAGTGTTCCCTAAAGTCCTTAAAATACATCTGTCAAACCAGCTTAAGTCAGTGCAAGTTAAGAGTGTAACCATTCTCTCAGGTATAGGGACAGCACATACATGACATCCCCTGGTAAAAGCAGAGAGTCACAGATGCACCAAATAATGTATTCTACATGTAAAGTTAAAGGATGTAACATACACAACTGTGCATTAAAGTGCTCCAGTTCTTGTGACATCTTTCTGGCATTTATACAGTGCACAACGCCCACAAACACATCAATCAACCATCCAACCTATATATATAACAGTATATGTGGGACTGCCTTAAGTAAGAGGAAAATGTCTATATGGCATCACATTTTTCACTGAAGAAGCAAAGAACAGATCGAGAGGAACATTTAGATTGCAAGATATAGGTCACACTTTCAACTGAGACTGTGGGAGATAAGTTATAACATTGTTAAAAATGGCATCTACATGTTTTAATAATTATATCCATTGATGTACTAAAAGTATTTGACTAAAAGTACTTTTGAACTATGATTAAATGCTATATTTATTTATTTATTTATATGATATCACTAATTATTAGTCATTTTGATTTAATTAGTAAACCTGATCCAGAAAAGGTAATACAGTGTACTAGGCTATCTGCTACTGGTACTACAACAAGTGACACAATGTCTGCAATAACTACTCTGAAAGGTACCAGTTGAAAAGTTTAAATAAAAATGTGCTATTTTCTTATATAAATACACAGGCGCTCTTTCTTCATAGTAGTGTTTAGTTATGGGCAATGAATGGGCAATATCAAAATTTTGGCTACATTACAGTACCGAGTCATTTTTGGGTAATTTTTCTATACCAATACTCAATATTGGTCTAACCTTATGGGTGAAGGTATTTCAAGAGATATATTATGTATACAAAAGAGCTTCAGTGAGACATGTACATGTTAATTAGTATTAGTATCTGCATATATACAATATCGATACCCACATTTGTACTGAGTCAGTATCGATACATCAATGTTTTAATACTGATACCCCCATCCCTAGTTATGTAAAAGTGCCAAACCTTGCAGACAGAGCTGAGAACCTCCAGTGCTGTCTCTCCAGGTCGGATGATGGCCAGGAAGGGCTGATCGTTGGGTAAACATACCCAGGATGGAGCCAAATAATCGGGCACCCAGATGTCACTGTCCATGTTCTGCTGTGGAAGACTTCTCACCGAGCCTTCTCTCTCCTTCTGAAAAATACAACACACACAGACTTATAGTGCATATTTAACTGCCATTTCATATCGAGAAAAAAACGAAGGAAAGCATGATGTGTTAAAAATTTGACATGATCATAAAAGTCTCAGTTCATATTAATGTTTCAGACAGTGAAAAGATTCTATATTGTATTAGTGACAACAATACGCTACTAATAAATCATAATTTTGCTTTTAGACATCAGATAGGCTCAAATTGATTGGACTAATGTGATAGAAAGCACTGGTGGTCTGGAGATCTAGTAACAAAATCTAATTCATTTGTGTACATATGGTTTGTATGTGTATGTGTGTATGTGTGTATGTGTGTATGTGTGTGTGTATGTGTGTCCTTACCGCTACACGTGTGCGAGCTGCAGTGTCCATCTTGTTACTTTGACCTCTCACAATCTGGCAGCCATGACAGCATTCCTGCTCTCTATCTCCATCCTTTTATTTGACCCAACGAAATCTAATCTGCTCCTATCACCTTACAACAGCAGCACCCGCAAATCTCGCCTTTTGTCCATTTTTTTTTCACTGACCGTTGAGTCTGGCAATATCTAGATTTCAATTTGAAGCTGCATTCATGGTAACTTTATATTTTTGGGGCTAGAGATGCTGCATATAATTGTCCAGAGTGTGATGCCATTTGGTAAATACTATTAGGGACTATTGGTTCTTGAGTAAAATTAAAAATATAATTGAATTAGATACTTCTGTTATTGCTGCTGTTATAAATAATATTACAATGACAATATGATTACTGATACTATAGTAACAGCATAGTGGGACTACTGATAATACAAGAACTACAACAAATCAAACGTTAGATAATTTGGATCCTGAATGCTGGAATAACTGACAAAAAATTAACAAATGGACAATATACATACATACAGTACATACAACAGAATTATGTGTCTCATTATTAAAGACATAACTCTTCTATTTATTTTAAGTAGTTTCAGTGCTCTGAACAACGCCTTCTTTTTCAATTTATTTCACTGATCATTGGGTGTCTTTGTGGTGCTCCTTCCACTCTATCTACCCATCACTTCCCATTCACACAAACAATACAATCTGCTGACAGTAAGCAATCTGGTCTTTTTAAATGAACTTGATTGCATTGCATGCTGGCTATAGATAAGAGAGGCACATTTTCATATGCACAAACAATCAAAACAAGCAGGCTTCAAGACAACAGACTATCGGGGCAATAGCAAGACATACACCCCCCTCAAGCAAGCCACACTCCCCAGCACCATCTGGCTCCCCTCCTGGTCCATCTCCGATACCCTCCTGCTGTGGGGCGGGAGTCCAAGGCAACACATTTTTCTTTCTATTTCCCAGAACAAACACTGGCGCGGCATATGAACAATTAGAGGGGAAACCGGAAGACTGTTTACAATGTAGCATCATTCTGAGCCCCTTACATCTACAGCTCGAAAAATACATCAACCACCAATATGTATTTCATGAAACTGCTAAATGTGTGAATCAAGATCATATCACAAGTTTGATATTTGGTAAAATAGATAGAATCAGATTTCCTTCTGCCATTGTTGCTGCTGTTACTGGTATTACAAAAACTATGGGGAAGTTATGATACTCTCAAAACATTGTTAGATTACCTGAAGTGATTTCATTAAATAATTAAAATTTTACTCCAACAATATTTGCCATTCTATTGACTCAGTCCCCTCTCTCTAATTTTGCATATTAAAAGGTCCATATTACATTGATCTATGTTATAATGATGTTTCCTCATCAATAAAATACCTGGAGTTGTGTCTTGTGATGCCATGTGTTCCACTGTGTTTTTAAACTCCACACCTCTTTTCTAGAATCATTTGGGCAATTTCTGCCCTAGAATTGCCCATCTCTTCTAAGCAAAAGGTAAAAGGTAGCTGTTAACATGAAAACTATGTAGTGTCATCACAAGTTCGAGCAGAGCATTTTGAGTTTTGGAGACAGACTAATAATAAAGGGTTACTCAAACATGTGAATGAAACAAAACACAACTCAAGGTATGTTTTTAATGAGGTAAAAAACATTATAACATGGTTTACAGCTCACAAGAGACATTTTTGCATAATATATGACCTTTAAGTGGTAAATGCTACAATGACATAATGTAACTGTATCTATGTTATGTCTTGTAACTTTCTAAAACAATTGAAATTTGGCTCTAAAGAACAATATTTTTTTGTTTTAAGTTGTAGAGTACATTGTGCCTTTTGCCAGTGCTCATAAAATATAAAGCTCACCGCCTTGTCCTAGTGCAACCCTTGAGTAATTGGACATTTTCAGCTTGCATCATTGATAAGGCTTTGGCTGAAAGTCTCAATCCTGTCTTTGAATAATTAAAAGTTACTCGTTATTTTAAATTGTCTATAAGTTGCAACAGTCAATATGGCAGGGAACAGATGGTGCAAATCTGCCAAGTCCTCTGGTACCAAGTGCCCGCATAATTAGCTGAAACATCAGAAAGCTAATGATCTGAACATATCAGATCAAATTCTCCTCAGTGGCATAAGCAGCCACAAATACCCCCTCAGTCGATGGTCTGTGATCCTGACAGATTTAGCCCTCCAAGCAATTAAAATGAAGAAAAAGATAACATACAGCAATAGGCAACTGAAGTTAAAGGTGGAATGGAAAATTAAATGCACTAAGCAAGAGAATGAAATTAATAAATAGCATCTAAAATAGGATTATCTGCAAACATAAAAAATGCCCAGTATGTATAATGATTTATTGAACAACACAACAACTGTATATTTTAATAATTGGATAATCTATTAATCATATAATTCAATCTACAAAGGGATATCTGGTTTAGTTTGAACATTAAAATCAAAGTATGAGTTAACTGCAGACTTTGAACCACTTCTAAATTTCACTTATCAATAAATGATCTAATATGTTGTGCAGTCTTATCTAATATTAACCCATGTTCACTGAAGTCTTGTTTAATTGTGATTATCTTGAAGTGAAAAGCAAAGGATCTAAAACGTCACCCCAAATAACCTCCAAATGCAGAACCAGAGCACCAAAAGAATAATTTGTGTGAAAAAGGGCGGAAAATCCAAAGATGTTAAAGTCCTGGGGGTCTTTATGAGCCCATTATACTGATACAAAGGTTTATCAGCTGCCTCAGTGATTTTAATGTGGAGTTATGGGCAAGGAAAACATTGACAAGGACTTTGCCTACAGCCATGCAATTTACATTTTCTGTCGAGAAAATGTCAATGCAAGAAAAAAGACATAAATGGGATTTTAGCCCCGGGTGAGTAGTTAAGTTATTGGCAAATACTTATCTGATGTACTGTAACAATAGACTATAAATTGTGGAACACGGCTGCAACAGGAAAGTATTGAATTCTTACCGATTTCTCGCTTGCAGAGTCCTCAAACATTTGTTCCAAAGGTTTTTGCACTGGCTCCGTCCCATCCGCAAAGACCTGACAACAGATACATTATACATTTGTCACATTTAAATCAATGCATAACTAGTGAGAGAGAGAGATGGCAAATTGTCAGGGCAGTAAATGATGTCATCATGCTGCAGCATTACCCATCTTAATGGATAAAAATACAGTTATTGGTCATAACCCAGCCCTGGTAGTTTTATTAATTCCTTGAACCTGGTTAATAGAGGGGTGTGCCTTGCTCTTCCTTTTGGAGGTGGTGTCCAGGCCCCATAGGGAGGAGAAGCGGCTCCTGCGTTTGCTGGAGGTGCGTGGCATGGCTGCTTGGTTTCTCCTCCTGATACTGCATTCTGTCCGCGCTGACACCTGCAATTTACACACACTATGTTTAGCAAGCAATGATAGACATGCACCTTTTACATATATCATAAATCCTGGAGTGTGACAGTTCGTTCACAACCTGTCTTCACCGTCTACAGTCAATGACTATGACTGAAGGCTCAAAAAAGCAAAAAGTCTTAACGCCAAATGTCCTTCACGTAATTACTGTATGTAAAGTACAGCAAATATTACACTGAAATGTATTTTAGGGCAACATGTTACACAAGCTTCCTGGGATTCCAAGAGAAATTATTTGAATAACATTGCATTTTTCTTCACGTAGTCTTGGAAATATTCCAAAATGTACATTTGCCTGTGTGACATCTAATGGTAAAATTAAAATGCATAATATAGGATAAATAAAGAGCACAATCAAAGTGAGTAGTACATTCACATTAGTATAACCTGAGCTGAAAATGTCTGTTTTATCGAGCTCTTCAAGTGAGACATTTACAGCCACACACAGAGACCACATTTCAACAGCCCATGACATAAAATCAACACTTTGAGCCTGTTTCTTCATGTAGTTTGCTGTACACGAATGAGTGTTGGCAGTTCTGGGTTAATTCAAATTGAACCACTGGGCCACACTGACTCACTCTGTGGTCTAATACAAGGATGTCTTTTACATGAATGTAAGACTGATTGTGCACATTTGAACTGCAGCGTGTGGGGGGTCGGCTACTGCCTTATCTCAGTTAATAGGTCAATGGATTCTTCTTATGTAAGCAGTAAGAGATGGAACTTGATGTATAAATGTATAAATATTTAAAGTTGTTTACATTCTGCACTAATGTTAAGTATGTGATGTATGGAAATCCACAGGCAATGAAAATAATGAATTATTTTATTATTTCTTAGGTATAACAACTGATCAAGTAACTATTTAGGTCTTGGGCAGGTTATCCAACCCTAATCCAATATCAATTTCTGTGCTGATTAAAGACACAGATAAAAGACAGTAACTTCTATTATAAGATGTGCAGACTACTAACAACTTTCAATCAGACATGCTACACTATACTCTAATGTTTCAATAAAGCAATGCACCAGTAATGATGTTTAGCTAACAGTGTGGCCAGTAAGCGAAATGTTTATACCAGACATTGAAGGAGGTTGTGGAGATTGAGAGGTGTATAAAAACGCAGACAGATGTGGATGGGACCAGACTAAACAACAGTGAGTACATGAGACAAAGGATGTGGGGGTGTGGGCAGATCAGGGGTGCAGCGGAGAGACGGTGTAAGTCTATTTGTGGGAAAGTGCCTGAGGGATGGCAGCTTACTAACAGAGCAAGTATCGATCCACCAATCACAAAAAAGACAACATCAACCTTTGACAGCTTGTGCCTACACGGGGGACCAGCAGGTTTGTACAGCTGAAACTCAACACACAAAAACCCTTACTGTAAGAACTAATTAAAGTTTAATTTAAATGAGCACTGCTTAACTTTTCTGGTGCGGTCCACTAGCTACTTGTCTCTATGGAGATGTTATTGCTTTGCTTGGAATGTTTATTAGTATGGTACTTAACTTATCTATCTTGCATTTATTCAGTAACAAGTGTTTTAATTGTTATCCAAAGATCTGACCTACACTTGGTCTGGTTGCCTGCTCTGTCCTTTTCCACTGAGATAGATTAAATAATGACATTTTGACCCCTGCTTTTCTCCCTGGAGAAAATGGCAGATGCTCCAACAGAAGAGTTACACAGTGCATCTTTAATTGAATTTGGCTGAAGCCAGATGTTAAGTTAAATGTTGTACTGTATAACGCATTTCACAATTTTACAATCAACATTTAAAGATTAAGGAAGCACAAACTGTACCAAGAAAATTAAATGTAATACATATGTAGAAATTACATCTTGTTGGTGTATGTGACAGCAAACTAAAGTCTAAGGTGAAAGTGTCTCACAGTTATTGAGTTCCTGGTTGCCAAATAGAAGTGTCATGCTGTTCATACCACCCATACCGAGTTTCATTTAGTACATTCTTAGGAGACCGAGCTGTCAATAAGAGCACTTGTTTTGAACATGAGGTAATGAGTTGACTCCACGCCACCGGCTAAAACTGTCATCACCACTTACAAAACATTGGCAAAAGGGTTTGTTTTATTTTCCACTGAGAGATTTGATCATGATCAATACCGAGACTACAAGGCATGCTGATAGTGTTAAAAAAAAAAAAAAGTATGAAAGGAAATAGTGCTCAATCTGTATATTATTATGTACTATGATTTATTACGATATTGATGCAGGTCACATTTCACCAACAGTGCATCTAGTGTTTACTTTTGGTTTCATCATCATCATTCTATTCCTTAGTGATCATGGGAAATCCAATATTTTGTTTTCTCATGTAAACACTCAGTCACAGTGACTCAAAAGCATAGAACTGATTAGTTTTGGTACACATAAAATGTCATGTGGGTTACTGAGGCTGACATACAATACTGTGCAAAAAATAAAACTGAGGAAATAATTATTTTCTTCTTATTTATGTATTTTTTCTGCCTTGATATACCTTCATAACAGTTCCTCATCAAAGTCCAAAACCTCTAACAGGGTGTAAGTAAGTTAATGTGTTACAACTATAGTAAATGGAAATGTGTGGAAAAAGATAAATGATAAATAATGTTAGTATTGAAGAACCATACCAGAGCATGGAAAGAGGAAACAGAGAAGATCCCTAATCGTCCCATAGCCAATTTGGAGGGCCGTGAGGCACAGCCCAGCAGGCGCTTGGGATTGGGGGGCTCACTCCCCTGCAGACTGGCCAGGTAGCACCGGCAGCGGAACAGATCCATGTGAAAGCGTTCCAGGTTTTGTTCCCATAGGAAGATCTGAGGAAACACAAGGATACAGAGACCGAACACATATTAGTGATTATGCAACCTCCA
Organism: Taenioides sp. WSHXM2023; assembly: GCA_029959045.1. Classification (NCBI taxonomy): domain Eukaryota; kingdom Metazoa; phylum Chordata; class Actinopteri; order Gobiiformes; family Gobiidae; genus Taenioides; species Taenioides sp. WSHXM2023. The sequence continues at coordinate 12,504,480 of CM057098.1, read as the reverse complement.
TAGATAAGATGCTAATCACAAAACTGAGCAAAAAAGAGAAACACTATTACGAGCCCTCATATTTCATGGATGTAATCTACTTGGCATTTCATTTTTATGCTATACCCTGATTTGTAAACATAGATTTACTACTTGTTGCTTTTCTCCCATTTTTAACATGGGTATCCTTGTTGTGTAAAGATGTAGCCTATGTTTATGTCTGTATTATGATATTTTGAAAATGTATGTTATTTTGTTTAAATTGGTCGTTTTTGAGTATATTTTTACTCTCCAATGTGACAAGTAAATTTTCCAATGCAGGAGAAATAAAGTTATATTTTATCTTATACAATCGTATACAGTAAAGATTTGAGTTCATGAAGGAGACTGAAGTATGGGGGGCAGTTTAGCAGATTCTGACCTGGATTGATTCTTTTTCAACTAGATCCATACATCTGGCAAATAACTTGAACCATTTTAAACAGAGCATTTGTTATATAAGATGGATTACTGTGTTGGTCTAATAAGTGGTGAGATGTGGGAGTGTTGTTGAAGCATTGCTCACAAACACTCAGCCCCCACTGGTCACTGACCTGCAGCGATATGTACAATGTATCACACTGTGGGCTGTGGGAGGTGCACTCAGGCACATGAGACACTAACTGGACTTGAGCTGCCTAAGAAAACACTGCAACCACAAATTTCATGCTTGTTTATGTTGTGTGTTTTTGCTTATAGGAAAAATAACCTAATTCATGGGTTTCATCTTCTTGTTTATATGGAACATTTTAAGATTTTCCACCATTCAAAAGATTATTATTTTGAATTAGTAACTGAAATCTATGGAGAGCAATAATGTAATTACGGACCTTGAGGCTGCTCTTTGATTGCTTAGTCTATATACAGTTTACATTCATATCAACAGAAAGTAAGCTATGGTTAGGTTTGTAGTTGTAATAAAGAAAACAAAACAATAGGGTTTGCATTTGTATATTGCAAGCACGTAGAGCAACAGAGGTAAATAATTAAACAAATTTTACTAATAAGAATTAAAATGAATGATGAATATGTCAACAATAGTTTTTTTCTTCTGAACATGCATTTAGTTACCCAACTGCCCCAGCTTTTTATGGTTTCATTCACTGACTCAAAATGTAAAGGTAAAAAAACACAGAGACTTGCTCAAACAAGAAGGTCTATTATGTGAAAGCAAATTCTCAGGCTCTATTTTAGTGTGTACATACAAAAGGTAACCATTCAATGTGATGTACGAACATATCCAGACGCGCACAGATTAGGTATAAGGCTTCAAGCTTAAAGTTTCCCTCAAAGTGAACAAACCTGATCTTAAGCTACCTCTGAACCAAAACTATAATTAAAATAAGTGCAGAGTTTTTCTGCCTGTGTGTTCTAGAAATTCTTGACATATTCTGTGTAGTTTTGGCATTTCTATGAATGAAAGGAAACAGTTGTAAGATTGAAAACATCTGGTTCTGAACATTTTGTTGAGATGACGACATGCAGTAAAGATGGTTTACTGCCCTGATGTCAGTTTGGAGAGTTTAAAAAGAGAAGGGCCATAAAATTTTTTGGTAGTTTTCATTCAAGTCAAGTAGTAAGAAGAAGCATAGACTAAACAAAATGGCCACTGCATATGTTGGAACAAGTCAATATTAAAACTGAGGCAAGAGTAACTCTAAAAAAATAAACAAAAACAGGGCCAATCCTTCATTTTTTTCTTATTCTTTCAAAACTTTTCATATAAAAATTACATGTTAAAATGTAATGTAATTAAAGACCTCAAAATTTCCCAAAATTGTCGATAATAATGAGTTCTAAACCTGCTCCAGTATGGTCTTCCTCTTCTTGGTGTCGGTGACTGTGGACAGCTGCATGTCTCCCATCTTCTTCATCTTCTCATCCATGTCGATCTTCTGCTCCAGTTTTCGGATCTCAGTCCGGAGCAGTCTCACAGTGTCCTCTCTGTGGTGCTGACGGGCCAGAGCTGTGGCACAGGCCGAGTGGATCGCAGTTATCCAGTTCTCCAGCTCTGTCTGACTTGAGGTCTGGAATTCAAAGCATTTTCAAGGTGTAATTTTTGTATCATTAATGTTAAACAAAATTCAATTTCTGTGCTGTACTGAGGGCTCTCACTGCCAGCTCAGTCATTGTTATTTTGGCCTATGTCATCAAAGGTATAATACTCCCTACAGTGGAAGCATGACCAGACTGCACTGGACTAAACTGGAATGGACAATACTGTCTTGATGGTTCATGCCTCCAGGTGCTGCGTCCTATACTGATGGTAAATAAACTTCTTCTAGCTTCTCTTATCATAGCTAAATATAATATATGGAACATTTTCTATTCAAGTCTAGATTTTAACTCAATAAATTGCTGTTATTATTATAATTTGTTTTTTGGTTTAGTACATGCATTTACTGACATGAGGTAAGTTGGATGTTCATCGTGACTCATATTTTTACAATGTTTACTCATATTTTATTGTTTTACTGTTATTAATATTCCTTGTATATATATATTTATTTTCCATTATCTTATCTTGTTTTTATCACATTAATTATATTAATATCTGCACTATTTAATTAAAAGCAACAATTACAAATTAATTCTTCACTGTGAGATCAATAAAGGTTATGGTTAAGGTACACTTAGTTCTATTCTGTTAGTTGCACTACAAAAACATCCAGTTCAGCTTTAAATTTCAGTCGATAAAAGCAGTTAAATTATTACTGATAATCTGCAGAAATGAGTCATGAGAAAAAAAACTGAAAAATGATTTGATGCTCACGTCATAGTAACCCCAGGGGAACAGTGGCCATTATAATTCATTTATCACTGTATTACTTATCTCCTCATGCATTGATTGGATGTCACTGAGGACAGCTGTCTTGATATAATTTAAAGCAACACAATGGGCCCTGCTGTGGATCACTGTCACCACAGACAGCGTGGCCTTTAAACATGTCATAGAAAACAAACACACATTTATCTCCTGTATCTACCACACAGCTGAATGTCATGTACATGTGTCCGCTCCAAGAGGGTCCCCAGGGGAAATCAGGAACCATTTTGTTCTCATCAGTCTTTGTCTTTTGAGAACTTAATGTCCAATAATACATTAAATGCTCATTAACAAGTGGCACAGGTGCACAGGTATTATTGTAATAGTATTTGGAATTTTTGAAGATGAAAAACATTAAATAATTTATTAATCAAATAAGAGGCATCCCCATTCAGTGCACTTGAACGTCCAAGCCAAGATGTTTAGTGTATTGTCCTGTCCATATGTGACTTCACAAGTTTATATTATTAACCAAGACCCAAGATACTAGGCTGGAACATGCTGTGAGAAATTTGCCATCTTTTGTACACTGTGAAAATGTTATGTAACTGAGATGTTTTGAATAGCAGTGTCTCTCACCTGGAAGAGGAATGCATCTCCAATTGAATTACTGAGGCAGAAGACAAAGTCTTTCTTCGGATGTTCGGGCACAGCCTGTACAATGCTGTTCTCCACCCACAGCGCATGTTTAGGAGTGCTGTTATGGTCTATCCCCGATCGACCATCCGTTTCATACAAGTACAGAGTACAACCTTGAGAAACAAAGATGAAGCAATTATTTATATAGACTAAATAAAGCCATAAACAAGCCATTTTATTTCTCTTAAAAACACATTTGAGAGGAGTTATGACCTAACATTGAACACAATTTCTCAACAATGACAACGCCTGATGGGAAAGAAAACACAGACTGGGGTCAGGTGGACAGTGCAGTTATTTATTTAAGGACAGCCGAGGTGACAGACAGAAATGTGGCCGCAGATGCTCCGTTTCATGCATTTGAAGGGGACAAAATTGGATTACACACAAGTGGAGCTGTAAAATTAAATTGTGAGAGGAAGAGACGATGAAGATTGTGAGGCCTCACATGAGAATGTGAGATGGGTAAGGGGGGTGGGAGAGGATGAGAGGGTGAGACGGGAGACAGTGGAGGTGAGAACCAAGGGCAGAGACTGTCGTTAGACTGATGTTATTACAGTCAGACTCAAGCACAAGACAGAGATTTAACAGGAGAGGCCAAGGTGAGGATATTAATCTGAGAGTAACAAGATGGCGGCAAAATGACACAAAGGGGGCGTTTTATGACTTTAATCAGTAAAATGTGTTTTAGAGACAAGCGTTTTTTTTGTTTGATAAAATTAGAATTTGATTTAAGCCTTTTTTGAAACAGAATAGACATTAGGATAGTAGTGATGATAAACAGTTAAAAAGCATTCATCAGACTGGATGTGTGAGGCTGAAGCAAGCTGTATTTTAAAGTATGCATTATACTACATACACTGATATTACTTTTGATAAGGAATATTTGGGGAAATTGACAATGAAGAGGGTAGGTTATAGAGAAATTAAGTCAAATAAATGAGGTGTTACCATAAAAGTTTTTTATGATGTAGTTGTAGTATTGCAGCATTTCACCACTGCACAATGTTTAAGACATTACCAAGATAATGATGTATATTACCTCTTAATGAGACCCAGTAGCGTTTCCATTTGCGTCTTGTGGCTGTCTCCACTTTTTTGTTTTTCTTATGAACTAGAAAGTTCTTGACAGACAGCGTTCCAGCCTTGCGGACGGTGCCTTGAGCCGAGCCCACCACAGGCTCTGATGGATAGGCGCTGCTAAGGGTGCCACTGCTCTGCTCATCGCTCACCGCTGACCCGCCCTCTTCTGTGCAGTCTCTGGCAGAGTGTGTCTACACAACACAAACAGCGGTCAGACAGTGTATCAACGTCTGACCTCAAATAAAGATGATGATTAAATGCCATTAAAGTTTACAGTGGAGTTCTGAACTGTTTAAACTTGTGATGTACAAGTAAAGGATTGGATGGTTTATCTTATCTAAAGAAAACAAACCTAGGAGCCAATCACTGCAAAGATATATTGGATATTTGGTATATGAATCTATACTTCCGATAGACCTACATGCTGTCTCCAGTCTCTTAGCCTTTATTTCTTCTTTTTAAGTTTTAAGATTTTTCCTTACTGCCATGTATGAGGATGTATGGAGATGCCCTGAAACAATCGCATAAATTCCAGTGTCACATACTGTATATATATCCTACCAAAAACAAATACATTGTTGAATGTAAAATTAAATTACTATAAGACAAACAAATGTTATATTATCTATGCACTTAATGGCCTGTACTTGAATGACTTGATTATAAGCATTTCACTGATAATTTTAAGATCTGTGAACTTACCCATGCTTGATTGTCTAACTCTTTTCGGAAGTTCTCATAAATTCCTCCTCTCCCTCCTTCACCTCCTCTGCCGTCTCCTCCTCCGGCACTGCTGCTGCCGCTGTCACTTCCATTGAAAATGCTGCTGTCGGCCGCAGAGTACACAGAGAAGGAGGTGGACATGGCCTTACAGCGGCGTGACAGGAGCTCCGCCTCTCCATCCATCTCCGCGGTAACACCATCAATTCCACTGTCGCCGTATTCACTGCCTTCACCCAGAACACCAGAGATGTCCTGTGGAGTAACATAATGAGTATCTGGTAAATAATGGTACTTCAAGACAGTTAAAGTGAAATTATATAGAACAGAATTACTGCAAATAATTAGATTTCATTAAAAAGTCCTATTGCAGCTGGCATAAAACCTACTACTATTGTTAACAAGTTATTTACTATAAATCCTGCTAATATTAGACTATACTCACATAAAATATTAACTATTCAGGAAAAAATAGTAGTATTTTGATCAGGGATAAGATTTTGCATTTTCCATTCTTGCTAGGTAAATGTCAATAATTTATGTTGTCCTATAAATATATATAAATGTTTAATGTATGTTTTTGTAAAGAAACCTTTATTGTGTCACCAAAAGTATTTTGGTTCTTTTTGCCTCAGACTAAACTGTGCTTGTGTTTTAGCACTTCTCTTTGTTTCACTGTGTGTTGATGTTTATTTTTATTTCATCAAACAACTCCCACAACTCAGCAAGATCAATTTATAATAAGCACTTAGGAGGCAGTGCTGTCCAAGGGAGCTGGGTAAGGGTTGAAAGAAAATTGCTTGCTATTTTTGTACCATTTTCACTATTGCATAAATAAAACAAGAGACAGCTACAGATTTTAAGCCTCTGCAACTTCATCCACTCTAAGGCTTAGCAGATCCATCGTAAAAGGTTGTTTTGACCTTCTAAGGGAATCACCACTTTAAACAGTGTTAGGACTTAAGGTAACAAATAGCTTGAGGAAACCAGGTCAGTGCCTCCTGGATGCCTATGCTTTACATGAGGAGCAGACCACACACAGTAAAAGTCTCTGGTATTCATTAGTTTGTGTTTCTGGTATGGGCCGTGTTCTCCATCAGGACTATGAACTTTGAACTTTCACCATCTTATTGTCACAGTGTCATTGCTCTTGAGGAAACTTGTAAATAATAGTTCGTTTTTGGGGGCAAGCTAAACTTGGAAGTAATTATAAAACATTTGGCCGTAGTGATTGAAAGAAGCATGTACCACACATGCCCACAGTTTCAACTCAGTAAGTTTATTTACATGTGACTGTCCCTGTTCCTGTTCTATCCTGGCTTTCAATGAAGACCAGAAGCTCTTGTAGTTAACATAAGGGATGCTCTAGATTCACAGCAACTAATACTTAAAATGATATTTCTCCCACATCAAAACACTTCAATCTGTCCTCTGTATATAGGTATTTAAAGGTGGGGTTGCTACCTGACAATAATTCTAATTATTCCATCACTCTGAAAAACACAGACATCCCTTTGCTTGACTGTGTGCTTTATAAATAAGGTTAGATTGGAAGGACTGGATAAACATTTTAACTCCATTTCACCTGTGTAGTCTGTGCTCTCCGTCCTTGAAAAGTGGGACAGGGTGGCGCAGGTATCCCCAGCCCCAAGAGCCCCTCAGAGAGACAGTGGGACCTCCGACAGGGGAGAGTGAACGCCCCATATCCACCGCCCTCTTCGTCTGTGGGAGACATCAGCCCCTCCTCCCCCTCCTCCTCATCACCATCGCAGTCGGGTTTGCTGCGGTTTTTGGTGAAGCGTTTTCTCTGCCCCCTGAGGCCTGGACTCTGCTGGCTGCACAGATGGTCCAGTGATGATGCCCTCTCTGCTGACCCTAACACACACAGGTGGTAAATGCAAGACAGTTATGCATAATCTAGCTAGTTAAGCACAGTTAATATGTTAGATAGACATATCATATTCAAATTATAGTTTTATTGCATACTTTATCACAATTTTTACTCATTAACCTTGCATGGAAGTACTATTTTTGAGAACGTAATTCATTCTATGCTCCAAGCCTGTCCATTACACTGAGTGAGTTGGCTGACCACATGCAGAGAACACTTAAATGTTGACTTTTTGAAGTTAAAGCAACCATTGCCTCCTGTGGATTCCCTGCTTCTCCTACCCCGCATCAAAACCTATTAAGAATTAAGTACTGCAAAAAATAGAGAGACTCAGTAATCTTCTATCATAGGGGCTTACCATTACTTTCTGATATTTCTCGTGCATAATCCCAAGGTCACTTGAATGAATTGATGTTTGATTTTTGGAGAAATAGGGTATGAAAAAGTCTAGTAGTTGAGGTAAATTCATGTTTTTATGAAGTGCTGGACAATTTCTGCTTATAATATTTAATGGAGCTATGGCCAGGGAAATTACCATGTTTAATAGACAAATAATTGTAATTATGGCAAGTTCTAGGGTCTAGTCATGTTCAAAAATTGTACATTTTAGTTTTGCCTTGAAAAAGGGTTGCTTCTTGAATCTGAAAGCCACACCAGTACAGTAAATGTCTTCTTTTATTTGTTTCCTTTATTGACCCCACCCTTCTCACCTGTGTTGCCTCTGGGATGTGTGAACTCCTCTTCCTCCGCACCATCAATGATCTCTTCAGTGCTTGTCAGATGGCTCAAGTCTGACAGTGAAAATTCCAGACTGTCCTCCCTCCACATATCTGCTGACTTTGAGCGCTTCTTTTTAAAATTACTGCCGGCATCTTGAACCCCATCACTCATCCTTAGCATATACCTTTCATCTCCAACATCCTCCCCTTCCCCCATTGAATCCTCTCCATCTGGAGCAACTGTATCTGCCTCTGAAGTTTCCGGGGTGGGTGTGGCTAAATTATCCTCGTCATGTTGGAACGACTCTGGTCTCAGTGTCATTGCCATCCGCTGCGTCCAATGAGGGTTGATTCCAAAATCTCCAAATCCATCTGGAGCATCGAAGGGGTCAATTCCATTCTCCACTAAGGACTGTGGGATACTGGGCGTGCTGGAGGAGCGCGTTGAGGCCTCTGAGTTTCTGTGTTCTTGTTTGACAGAGGAGGAGAGTCTGGAACGCCGGGTGATTGCTGGTTGTTTGGGCCCGAGGCGGAGGGTTCGGGACGTGTGTTTTCGGGATATGTGTCTTGATGCATCCCGGTACAGCTCACCATTTTGGCTCTCCACGTTTCCCATGATTCAACTGTAATTAAATAATTACATTTTAAATGATAATTTTAAAAAGGCATAAGCTGACTAAGCCTAACTAAGATCTGAACATGGGTCCCCCACTGCTCCTGACAGGTTTCCCCAGCGGAATAAAAAAAATGGGTCAAATGAAGAACTATACCTTAACATTATATCTTTTAAAACCTATATGCACATTATTTATTGGGCTGTTTTGTAATGGCACACTGGTGACAGTTGGTTAACAGTGACTCACAAAAAAATCTTACTACTGACATTTTTTGTGAGCACAATGACAGGAAGCCATAGTCAGTCACAGCTCGTCCTCTGCCAACATATTTCAGAGAATGTATAGTCATACTAACACAGTGGTGCAACACTTTTTGAGTCATCCACTACATGGGATCCCATAGACTTGTCAATGAGATTTTAAAATAATTTTTAAAAGATGCAACTTCCAAAAGCCCAATGCCAACAACACTGCTACACTCCCTCCACTTTAACACAGAAACTATAAACATCAAATACCTTTGATGAAAATGCAGCATCATCCGTGTCAGCACATCAGCACGAGGAAGTATTTTGGGTCTTATGCAATGTGCTCATTATCAAACAATGGTATCAGATCTGAAAGGCACAAGAACAGAAACATGTTTCATTGTAGCATCTGTAACTTCAAAGTGACCTCACGTGTCAAAAGCTGGATGAGAAGAGAAAGCTACAGAAAATGGTTCAGGTGGATTACAAGAAGTGAAATATTTGAAATGAAAGCAATGAAGAAAGTACTTGGAAGAAGAAGAAAAAGAAGAAGAGGATACAAAGACATAACATATTTTTTGGACAGTGTTTCTTGTTTTAAATCAGACAAAACAAGCAAACATTCAATCTTACAGATCATTCAAATCTAGCTACTGTTAAAGCCTTGAGGGTAATTCTCACAAATATGTCCATGTCTTTGAACTGCACCCTGAAACTCAATGCCAACCTGAATCCATCTAGGCGTGTACAGACTTGAAGCATCTCGGAAACACCCCTAGTTTTTATTTTTTTCAACAGACAAAGAAACATGCACGCTCACGCGCACATGCTCATAGAGGCAAAATGACAGCGGATGAAAGACGCTGGGAAGTGTGATTTTCTGCTTAAAACTCAATTAAACGATTCCCGCCAACACGACCTAATTTCCTCTAATACTAGCTCAGAGCTGCTTAGGATAGACCTCATTTCCATAATGCGTTATAGTGTGAATGCAAGGTGATTGCTAAAGATGATATGTACATGCAGCGTTGAGGGTAATCTTAGCCGATAGTTTGATACTGAAAGATGGAACAATAGTTATTTGGGGCTCTATAATATGTATACTGTGTGTAGCTCATGTGTACCTTTTCTTGCACAAGTGGAGATGTTGTTTAGTTTTTTTTGTAATTCTTCAATTGTATTAACATTTGAGTTGTTGAGGGTTGAAATAATCATTATCTATGTGACTCTATATTACAGACCACTGAAACTATACATGTTTCATTGTGTTTTTAATTAACTGCAGCTCATTTTATTTATGATATGGTTAAAAATAAAGCTTTACTGCTAGTATTCTGCTTTAGGGTTATTGTATCAGTGATCAGCATATATAAAGTCTGAAGTATTATCATGATATTTTAAGTAGCAAATATACATGGTATACAACAAACAAAACAAATCACTACATCACGCTTCAAAATGCAGTCATGGCAGGCCTAATGGTTTGTCCTTAAAAAACATACTCAAAACTGTATAAGAGTTAGCAAAGTAAATGAAAACTGTCTGTGTGTTTTTTTTGCTGGCTAACTGCAGCCCTCGTGTATCATGTACTTTTAAAGTGTACTTGAAAATTAATTCTTGGTTGTGAACTCATAAACACTGGGATGTCAAGTGGCACAGTGGATAGCAGCTCTCTTGGTGAAGATACAGTACCTTTATACATGGTATATATATACACCAGTAAATATTACAGTCAAGTGTGTATCCCAACTCCATATATGCTACGGTTCAGCCTCTTTTTTAATCATCTAATTATTTAAAAGGATGATGCTAGAGAACAAGACTAGTTGATACTTTGCACTGACATCATGTTGGGGGGGTGTTCTATATGTATCTCTATGGCACAATGTAAGAGATACATGCAGAACACAGAACAGCAGTTACCATTGAGACACAATGCACACATTACCAAACAGTGCCAAAAAGGTTTTAAGATCACCTGAAAACTCAGTTAGCGTCACACCCCCAGGGAATGTTGACATCAGCTGCAAAGTATCAATAAAACACACATACAACAGATTTTTTTTTATAAGAATAATACATTTGAAATAATACAATTCAGATCTCCTGTTATGTTGTCTGTGTAGTCCCAGCTGCTGTTGTGAGATGCAGTTACATAAAGCAGGCCCTTGACCCTGATATGTTCTGCTCCTCTTCCTCTGCTGTTCTTCTCATCCCTCCTCCATCCCATCCGGCCTCACACAAACTGCCCCCCGCCCCCAAAGCTAACATCATACAACACACACAGTATTAACGCACTGAGGCTGTGCATTTGCTTTGGATCTGTGCCCACTGCTTTAGATTACATATTAATTTAAAAGGAAGCAGGAGATTTACAGTGGTGAATAGAGAATAGGTTTTGGATGTGTTCTTATTTGAGTCACAACTGGATATAAAAAAACAAACACTAGGAAATGATTGTAGTAATTATTGTGAAAGGAGGGTGCATTCAAACACACATGTGAGGTTCACGTGCTATTTGGGGACATTAATTTCCTGGAGAATGTCCCTAACTCAATAATTCTACTTGCCTAACCTTAAAGGTGCACGCACAACTTTTCTGGTGTCTCCATGGAGATGTTATATCTTTCAATGTAATGTTCCATGGTATGACTGTATTCATTATGGGTGTTTCTATTGCTCAAAAATACAATAATTCCTTCTGTGATACTCCACTGTGGAAAATGGGGACAAGCAGGTGGGGGATCCTCCACTGGAAAGGTTATGCAGTACACCTTTAACCTAAACCCAATCTTAACTTATTTAAAGTAATATGGAAAATTAGAATCATGTTGTTAACCTAATAATAAAGGATGGAGTCACAGTGTGATGGATAAACCCACCCACACACCAGAACAGGACCAAACCAAGTCTACATCAGGCTTCAAAACAGGACTGTTGTGAATGCACCCTTAGACTAAATCAGAACTATGCCAAGACATTTGCAAAACATTAAAAAATCTCTCTGTCTCTGTAAAATTAAGAATTGGGTTCTTATTATGAATCTTGCCATTGCTCATTTTGCGAGTATGCAGCTTGTGTTGTTGTAAACAGTCTATCTCTCCTCCTTAGTGAAAAAAGCAAACACCCAAATAAACAAGACAGCCACGTCTGACACGACACATGGGAAATCCAAACACTTTTTTTCCTCTGGCAGTGTACAGTCAAAAACGTTTAGTCTCTTCCTTTTCAGTTCCTGGTGCCCTACAGCAAGGCAAAAGGAGGGAGTAGGGGATAGAAAGAGGAGGGGGTGAGGGGCAGATCCCACACAGAGGTGAGGGAAGGCTAGGGGCGAGGTACGCGGTTGCTCAGGTCAGTGCAAATATACAGTAGAGAAACACAAATAGACTGCTCTAAGAATAGAAAGGAGAAAATATTCAGACAAAGACAAAGGAATGGGAAAAATAGAAATTCAGGTCACAGGTGGCATTGGTTGTTTGTTGTATTTCTCTAGTTGTTTTTATTGTGTAAAGATGCAAGAACATTTTATTAAAACTGCATAAAAAACTATGGAAGGGCATTTAATCAAATTTTAAATGAATTGAGAATCAATTATTTGTAATAGTCAGTGATCAGCTAAGCTCTTTAAATTAAGGGGCCTACAGCTCATCCTCTATCAGCAAAGTTATATGGTTTGGAGTGCAGTTAAATTTTGGTATTTTGGGTATAAAAGTCTTGTTTACATTCATGAAATTAATCATGAAATCCAATGTATGTGGTTTTAATAAGAGAAAATAAAATCTAATTTTGTTCAATGTTCATATTGCTCAGCCACATCAACTAAACTAAAAGACAAAATAAATCTATAAAACTCTCGTCAGATAAAAATAATTAGCTTACATTCATTTCAAAGACCAGATTAACCCTTTGGAATTAGGGCTGGGAATCTCAAGGTCCCTCATGATTTGATATGATACTCGATAGGGGCTCATGATACGATATTATTAAGATATGGCGATACATGAGATAATCGATATATTGCACATGATATATCGCTGTTTTTTAAGAACCAAATACATTTTAACAACAATATTTCTTTATTAAATGACCTGTGCAAAGTCAATATAGAATAAACCAAACGTAACCAAACAATGAATATGTCAAATGTACTGTATGAACAAGTTTCCATTCTCTGAACAAACATCAAAGTTGTGGCACTGTCACAAAATAATTTACTATACCAACAATAATTTTGGCAATATACAATAGTGATATTGTATCACCAAACTTAGTGCCATGATATATCGATATTTTGATATTCTAGCACACCCCTATTTGGAACCAACCCAGCACAAAAGAAGATTCAAACAAATCTAGGACTAGACCAGAAACAAAACAGACCCAAATCAAGTCTAAACCAGGCATAACAGAACTAAACAAAGACTGAACTAGGACTAAACAAAGACATGGGTACAGTGGGAGAGAGTAAAACGGGGGGTCCTTTTGTTACACGGCTCTGTGGATAAGTCGCCTATCTCTTCAGGCTTAATTTAGGGAGTGGAGACAAAAGCAGAAACATCATTATTCTCTCTTATTCTTTCAATTTTCACTTTTCAGAGCGCTAAAAGACCGCAGAGGGCATATTAACACATTGCACTCATATAAAAGAGGCCAGGGCATATTACCATTCACACAGGTTGGCTATGTGCTGTTAATGGATATGACTAGACTATTAAAAAGGTCTTTGCAAAACCCTCCATAGAGTTCAATACAATCTGGCTGAAAGGGAAATATGAATAGCTGTTTTACTCTGTTATACAACACACAGATGAGGTATAATAGAAGAATAACACACTAAGCCTGCCATACTTGACTATGTTTTCATATTGTCAGGCTGTAAACAGAGATGTACACACAAGCATGTAGTATTTGTGACACACTGAAGCGCTGTCGTACAAAGGCAGACTCCAGCTGCACACACCTGTCCAATCCCATGAGAAAAATGAGCAGGTTTTACTCCAGCTCTTTGGAAAAATACCAAAGGCCTGTCAGAACAGCCATGGAGCTCTGGCACTCCCCACTTCCCCTCCGCCAGTCTTTTTATCTGTGCACCTGTCTCTCAGCTCCACCCGAAATGACACACAGAGAAACAGAGCTGCTCTCCAGATGCCACACTCAATGGAGATGCACACCACTGTACAACACTGTCTGAGGCGAGCACATGTGCCCTCATCACTTTTTCAAACCTGTCACAGCTTTTATGTATTCACTGTGGCTGCAAACATCAACCACTAGTGGACAGGGAGTAGTTGTAAGCTGCCTGCATGTGTTAGTGTTAGTGTCACAATACAAATATTTCAAACTTGCTTTTTGTTACTGAGGAAAAGTTTGGATATTCAATACAAATTTAGACGGTAGAATATAATTTTCAACACAAAATAGTATTACCTTATTTAATATTAGTGTGTGGTCTTTAAATAAGTCTAATCTGAAATAGATGGAAGACTATAAGAGAATTCAAGAAATGTACGTAGTTTAAATTTTTTTTTTTTTAACTATGTGCAAAGATTCATTCATTCTTTTTTTCTTTAGCCCATTTAGGGTTTGCAGTAACTCATAGTTAAAACAAGTATCCTACCCAATCCGCAATATAATTTAAAACAACACAATGGAAAATTTAGCTAAAACGTACAAGAGTTTTGAGGATGAGAGGAAGTTTGAAGAACCTGGAGGTTTGGCATAATAAAAATGTAAATGCAAATGAGAGTTGTATTTCTACTTTATTTTGTTGCTTCTGAGAGACTAGAACACATCTGGTTGCTTGTTATAGTTGTTTCCCTTTCTCATTTACCCTCTCAAAATTGTATTTGGAGTGATTTATGCATGTTTGAGCAATCTTTAATCACTTATTTTCAAGACGCCATATTGCTGATTAACCCCCGTTTTCACTGCCACCGGCATACGCTCACTGTTCTGTACTTTGTTCTACTATTTTATTTTCTTAATCTGTAATATGTATAAGATTCCGATAGTCATTTTGGTACAACTCGCTAGCGTGATGTGCAGCTATCCATTGAAGGTGCCAACAACTTCATGGCGCTTTGTTGTGATGATGTTTATGGCGACATCAGCTCACATTGTGCACTGCAGTTTTCCAACGCAATAGTCAGTGGACTTGTTTCTTTTATTAAGTCATTTTTAGATTAATATTGCAATTTAAAATGTGCAAATTATTATTAAAGACCCATGGATGTCATAGATCATAACTATAAAGCAGATTCAAGGACAATGGGTCTTCTTTAACTCTTGCAGCATGACTGATGAGATTAGTGCAACATGTTAACTGAAAGACTAACATTTGTTAATCTTCATTATTGCACCCTTCCCTTTTTATTTCATCACTCAATTCAATATTTTTTTTTTTTACCCTCATAGCAATTCCCCTTAAATCTTACAAACACATTAGCTATTCAGCCATGAGTATGCCCCACCCTGCCTCGAGACCTGCACCTTCCACATTCCTCAAATGGTTACCCTCGTTCCGTCTCCAGCCAATGGAGAGATGTCCCTAAAGGTTAAGGGTCTCTCTGGGGGGTAAACAAAGGAATCTGTGGATGAGACATACGTCATTCCACACCATCCCAAAATAGACTCCCAGAGCAACAGAGGCAAAAATCATTTCAACCAATGTGCCACAAAATGTTTTCAACCAAAAGATCAGACGATGACCCAAAAAAGGTTGAAAACCACTGGTCTAAGGAATGCCAGAACAGTAGCAGGACATATACTATAGTTACTCACAGGGTGAAACTGATTTAAATAATAAACAAAAAGCCTTAATCCTGGTTACCTCTGCACGCTTGCAAATAAGAAGTACCTGCTACAAGATAATAGCCACATTTCACTCACTTCACTTCCTCAGCTCCATAGAGAGGGGACTTTCTGTAACAACACTGGCACAATTCCCTGGAAAAGAAAGATTAGCTTCTAATTCATTTGTGTGGGATTGGACACGTCACACTCTACCTCCTCCTCTCTCTGATTACACACCCACACCCACCCACACCCACACCCACACCCACACCCACACCCACACACGCACACACAGAATAAGCATAAACCACAACTACTTTCAAGTCATTCAGGGATTAATAACAGGTTTGTAATTCCACACTGGGGAATATGCATTTTAATTGATATTCCAAAACCTTAAGAAAAATAAGAAAGAGGTCATTTAAATTTACAATTCAATTTCTGGGTCAGTGTGTTTGCGTGGCATCTGAGGATCAACAGAAATAACTAACCAGCTCCATTTGTGTCAGTGTAGTGCTTTACTTTTCCAGTGTTACCAACCTCATTAAATACACTGCTCTGAGTTTCTAGGAGCTTATGCTGTACGCTCCTTAACGCTGACTGCGTTCGACTGTCTGTACCACACTGCACAGTTCTGGATTACCATATTTTAAAGGAAAATCCCTCCACCCCGAGTCGACTACAGTGAAGGCCTGGCTGAGTGCTTGATGCTGCTGTAGCTGCTGCTCAGATCAGTGAGACTGTATGAAATATGCCAAGAAGCCCCAAAGAATTCAATTCCACTTTATGATAAGCTCTCCACATCAAATCATAGGCATACAGTATTTCTCAAAATCTTGAAATTAAATACCATAGAATTTAGCTTTCCAATTCTAATGACTGCAAATTCCAAGTTTAATATGAGCTCAATTCTACAGACAGGTGAGAGCACAATGGCAGATAATGTCTTCATCGTGGCAATGAATGGGGTATTCTACTATAAGCAGGTCTCCCTCTAGTCCCCACACATCTGACCTGTAACTTAGTCTGGTGAGTCATGCTTGAAGCTAGCTAAGGTTGAAACCATACTGTGGTAGGTAGGTGGAGGTAGATGTGATATAAATGTATTATCTTGTGCCGTTCAGTACTGTATTAGAAAAGTGCAGATGGTTATAATGTAACCATGCTGATGGAAATGGACCATCATGTGTCTCTCTTGTTTTTTTTATTCTTAGCCCCACAGACAATCCCCATCATGCAGTCAAAACCAATTTACCCAAATATTCATATCATTCACATGTAAAAGGTGAGTAAGAGGCAGTTACAGACACGCTGTTTAATTGTAGGATTGGGATGAGACGTTTCACTCTGCTCCAGATACAGATGGTAACTGTGGAAAGCCTTTGGGGCAAAAACAGCCTGAGGGTAGAGCGCTTGACAGCGAGGAACAAGAAACATATAGAAAGAGTTTTTGAAAAGATGTGGATCTGTGTGGATGTGGTAGACTATGATGTGAATTTATACTTGAAGAAAGAACACAAGAATGTCTTAAATCTTCTATTTTGAGTGAGAAAGCAACAAATAATAAATATAGATCATTTGTGCATCATCGTTATTCTTTGTATTGACTGCTGTAAACTGTGTTTTAATCTACATCAAAGCATGTTTAAGTTAGGATAGGAATAACTACTACATTAGGCTCTATATTCTGTAATATGTCTGTAATAAATCTTTTTAAATTAATATGTAAGAAATGTCTTGCTTAGTTCAGTCACTCCACAGACAGTATCTTATTAGCTACAGTCAATCTGTTATCAAAAAATCACTGTAATTTTGCTAAATCCAGTTCAGACAAAGAGTGAAAAAGCCTGTTTAAAATTTGTCATGGCACTGCATTGTGGCGCTGTCAGAAAGCCCCATACACAACACACAGGCTGGTGAGGGAGTAGCTAAATTGGCAGGTTAATGCTTCCTATTCGGTCGGAGAGCCAAATAACAGGGCGGATGAGAGGGTGAGAGAGGGATTTGAGAAGGGGTGATGGGAGCGTGGAGGTGGTGAGAGCTGGGATGAGAGGTTGTTATACCTGCGGGGGGTTTGGAGTCCTAAGGCCACAGGTATCCAGATGAGGGATGGTGTTCAGACATGGGCAAGTTGAAAGGGCTGCGGTTGATAATGAAAGGAGAGGGGCTTATTGTGGTGAAAGATGAGGTGTCAGTTCAAAGCTCAATTTGGCGGGAGATGACCCAGATTTGAGACACAATTGATGGAGGCAAGAGGGATTGGACGGAGGCAATGACAAAGAGGTGATCCAGGTGTCTATAACAGAGATATACAGTTGCAATATTTCATCTGTGGTGATAGTTATGGTTAAATATTGGGAAGCTGTGGCTTTTAGGAAGAATGGGCATGAAATCACTCATATCTCAAAATGAACACTATCAAACAAATGGTATAACTAATTTGTGCTTTAAAAAACAAGGCGGCATCTTTGTTAACCGTTAAGTGTAACTAAAGTGAAAAGTTAGCATTTAATTAAGACATTATTTTACTTTTCGTAATTAACATGATTATTACTACTTTTTATGTTGTTGTTGTAAGGGTAAAAAAAATCCAGATATTAATCAGCACCAAAAACAACTCTATTTATAAACATATATAATAAAACAAGGTCACATGAAATTTTTAAGAAACTCAGAATTTTCAGTTAAAATAATTATTTTGTTAATAAAAAAATGTGTTACATGCTAATAATAATATAATAATAACTATAATAAATTGTAACACTAGTTTGTACAAAATTACTGGCACATCCTAGTTTGCAAATTCTGTATACTGGCATTGGAAATGAAGATAAGATAAGATAAGATAAGATAATCCTTTATTTGTCCCACAATGGGGAAATTGCAGTGTCACAACGCAAGTTACAGAAACAGTAGGAAAATAAGAGCATGCATCAAAATCAAGATAAATAATAATAAGTATTTACAATCAACTAAAAAACACAACACTGTAAGCTAAGCTAAAAGGCACAGGAACATTGCACAATAAGCTTTTCTGATTCTGTACCATTTATAAGCAACCAACAATGAATCATTATCTCGAATCTGTAACAATAATAATGAGGGAGTTTGCCTTAATGAACCGCTCTCTGCAGCCCACAGATGTGATAAGAGGTTGTCAGTTTACAGAGGGGCTTTTTGGGGGGAGGAACAGGAAGTCATCTCAGTCCATCCAAACACCTGAGTCAACAGCAGCATCTACAAACAAAGTGCCCTTAAAGCAGAGACAAAACACAGTGTCCAACAGTGAGATTAGCCTGAGACAGACTGACAGAGAGGCAAAGAGGTTTAACAGGAATGTGGCCGGCAAACAGCACAGCACAGTCTCTGCTCTTCACTGAGGGCTCAGACAACTGAACATGGCATAATGCTTAAACATATGGTATCTGACTTTTTCTTGTAAATGAGTCAAATTGCTTTTTTTATTTCACGCTGAATTTCAAAATCATACTTTCTGCATTTAATTATATAACAGAATTACATCTATGCATTTGAATAGCAATGACTTCTCTTTTCACAGTTTGAAAATCATGTACCCCAGCTGTAAGCCTGAAAGCATATTTAACCTGATCATGTGTTAAGGCCACAGATATGGTAGGAAGTACATTTTCAGTAGATTTTTTTCATATCTGTGGGAAAAATTAGTAGTATTTTCAGTGTTCAGGGCTGTATCCATGTTTGGCTTTAGGATGAAGCTGTAGCTAGTGGCACAAATAGAGTAAAATACATGGCTCAAGTATTGTTATTTTTTTTTTAGATGACTACTAAAAACCAAAAGTCCAACACTTTTTTCACTTGGGTACCAACATTTGAGAATCCACACTGACTATTACTTGTTTTCCTGTAAATAGCAGATGTCATGATAATTTCACCATACCCAGCCTTGCAATGTTTCTGTACTGAGGGAGGTGTGACCCTTAATGACACTGACAATAAATCCACACCCAGACTACAGCTCTTAATAGTATGACGATGGCATTTTCCCACACTGTACAAATAAGAAACAAGCACAACCCGAAACGGTAAAACAAATTATAGATGATATTTCTGATAAGATGTAAACACCCCAGCAATTTGTAGATTATATTTATAACAACATGGCTTTGTAAACTGTGGTACAGGTACAAATGCACACCCTTAAAGGAACAGAAACACAAAACACAAAAAATAGGCAAAGTCAAGTCAAATAAAATGTGTAAAACTGATTTTGCTTAAGGTGCACATCTCAAAAAGTTAAACCTTTGCTTCGTCCTGGTTAGTCCATCATTTTTTGTGATATTCTCGTTCAGCCCCAGTTAATCCTTGTTTAGGCATGCTCAACTTATTTCAGTTACCACTTTTGAAATGGGTTTGTCCTTAAGCCTATGTGCTTAAAAACCCAAATATATTATTGAGTAGATAAAAGAAAACTGTATAATCCCACCCATTGTCAACGATGATGAAAAATGCCCACCACGCAAAAGTCAACACATCGAGGATGTAGTTCAGGTCAAAGTTAGATTTAGGTCAATGGGTCCATTTCGATCTTGGCCTGGGCTTGCTGGTGTTTGTGAGTTGGTGAATAGCGTCCCCCTTTTCAGTGCATTAGTGTCCTGTGTTCGCTCCACACGACTCTGACATTTGAGTGCTGGCCTGAGGGGACACGACAAAGGCAGCCTGACCACACAAACACATATTCACGTGCCTAAAAGCTAAAACGCACAAGGAGACAATAGCGAAACATGGGGGTGAATAGAAACCTTATGAGAGCTTTCACAATAGGGGGCTTTCCCTTAAGAAACCTGATCCATAACCCACCAGATTCATGTAAAAATTATGGAGAAAGTATATTTAGCACATGCATACTCCAGCACCTTTGAGACAGCTTTGACTGCGTTACTTCCAGGTCAGGAAGCAGAAACGTGCGTAAAGTGTGCCCACAGTATAGGCAATGAGTAGGTCAAATCTTTATAGCCAGTGCATGTAGGTCAGTTACTAGATAAAGACGAGTTAAAAGAGTGAAGAGGGAAACAGAGCAAATAAAAGGGTTGTAAAGATTTCAAAGGAGAGATAAAGAAGATAGGAGAAAGGAAGCCAGATCTCCCTGGTGTAGGCAGGGCATAAACACAATCTTTAAAAGGCAGTCGGAGTAATCCCGGAGTAATTCCCCTCTGAAGTCTGTATTCAGCACTTCACACAACAGTGTATCATTTTCTTATCCTCATTTTCCATTTCCCTTTAAAATTTCATAGTGTGACTGCATTGTAATTAAGCTCCAATTACAATAATAATGACTTTATAGAGGATGTGACCCATTTCAATTTTGTGTTGAATAGGCAATTGTGGCGTAGCTTTTAATATTAAGGAAGGACTGCTTGAGACAAACCATGTAAAACCTTGGCCATGTAATTATGAAGGTGACCTCACTACCTTCATGTCATGTTGGGTGAACATATAACAAATGATACCCCACTTAAGTTAGAAGCCATTAGCCATTAGCCATGTATAAATCTTAATTATCAGCCAATACGCCAGACACATAGATTAAAATGCTATTATTCAAGTCACAATATAAGCAATATGAGCAAAAATACATTCAATACAAGGAAAAGTAAACCAAAATTGTTAATCTATCATTTATGCAATATTCATTTTACTTTATCATTCTGAAAGTTAGATTTCATAAGGCTAATCACGTATGAATGGTATTACATGCACGACTGCATTCAACCATTTCACTGTTGTTTGGTTATGGGGTCACTAATTGTAAAATCAAAATGCTTCTTCTAACAACAATTTTAATTAAATTTTGATATAACTAATAAAAAACTTAATATAACCTTGTTTCTCATCTTTATTAAACCTCATTGTAGTGACTGAATAATCTATGCAGCTTTATTCAAACAAAACTCAATAGTACATTGCTTAAATCCCAACAATGTAGCCTGTTTGTTTTTGTAAATGAGGTATTTTAATGTACTGTAACCTGAAACTGTTTAATGCAGATTCAAGCACACTCAGTCGCTGTGTAGCGGTGCTGTGTGGGCTGACACGCAACACTGATCACAGATAATGGCCAGACATGACAGAGATGGTTCTTCTGTCAGCCAGGAAGCAAAGAAGAGATGGGGGACAAAGAAAAGGGAGTGAAGGACGGAAGGGAAGTACTCAAAATCATCAGCACACACTAACGAGACAAAAGGGAGGAAACGAACCAGGGCACGTGCTCTCAGCACACGCCCCTCCCCCTGTAAATTGCAGGCATCCCCATCTCCACATCTCTCTTGTAGTTCACATCAGGGGGTTAATGTCAAGAGACATGACAGGAAAATACTACCCACCTGTGTTTATTAGTACAAACCATCCATTTAAAATTGTGTTGACATTTAATTCAGTTTGAACTAGGATGGCAGTGGCACGATATTGGAAAATATTCTAGTAGTGGCAAAAACTGTTGTGTCCTTAGGCAAGACACTTTGCACACCCACACCCACATTGCCTAGCATCAATGTGGTGTGTGCGTGAGTGACTGGCGGTGGTCAGCGGGACCAATGGCACAGATTGGCAGCCTTGCTTCCGTCAGCCTACATTAGGGCAGCTGTGGCTACAATATTAGCTTACCACCACTGAAAGTGGAGTGAATGAATAATGCTATGTGCTTTGGGTATCTTGAAAGACACTATATAAATCCAATGGTTAATTAATTAATCAATATGCAATATGGCTGTTAATAACTGCATTAATAACATGAAATATACTTTTTAATACAACAATACATGTAATTCAAAAAAAAAATGCACAAGCCATAATTTTTCAAAACTTAACAGAGCCAAAACCAAGACTAATCAAAGCTAATTTAGGACTTAATATAGAAAATCAAAGATAAAGTCTGCCTTTTTTCAGATGGAGAACATTGGTGTTGCTGCAGTGTTGTTGCAATATTGATAGTTTGAACACTAAAACAAAATGTGAACCGTTCTTGTTCTGGCATATAACATCAACCACATTATTCGGTTCAACATCAACTAACCCCACACACTATCATCAATGTCCATGTGTAAGCATCAAGAACAAATTCAGTGAATTGTACTCAAAAGTCATAGTTCTACTGTAAGCAACAGTGAAATAACGGCGATTACAACCATCATAACATTTTAGCCTCTACTGTAAAACTTTGTAAAGACATCTCCATCCCCAAAGAGTACTGCAGTCAGGAGGCCCAATCAGACCCAGCACACTCCCAGTGCAGCTTCAGTCCTGCTCAACCAGACAAGTCACATTACAAATGGCTGCACATGAGCACACACGTCACTCTGACACAACGCTCGCATGCACGCACTAACTCAACCGCCTTCCAGTTGCATAATTTGTATTCTTAAAAGGCCAAAGTGACACATGCAATAAATACAGTCAACTGAAATTTAGTTATTTTCAACACAAAAGGCTTGTATCATTGAAGCTTGTTTTAATTAATTGGATGAGACAAGTCATGCGATATTAAACACTTCTCGTAGAGTCCATTATTATCAATATTTTCCTTTAAATGTATATACTAATATCCATGCAGTGTGCTTTCTGACCTTTTACTAAACTAACTGGATTTGGAAAAAAGAAAAAACACACAATGACAACAACCAACTTTTAAATTAAAACCCATGGCTCACCATTTGGAAACCAATGTTGTATGTACACTCACATGGCTTACTGTAAAAATGTAATTACCATTACTTAAACCACTGACTTCAATTTGGCCTTTCATTTGTAATCATTGTAAAGTAAGAATATTCACAACTCCACTACATACTGTTATAGTTTTCCCCAAGTACATTAACCTCAGAGGAGCTCCAGTAAGCTGTAGTCTAACTGACAGACAGATAGACATCTACAGAGAGGGGAAACCATACTGCATAACACAAACATTTAAACAGCTTGATTGCTTGTGGGGATGCATTGGGGGGATGGATAAGACTCATATTTACTTTAGAGCAGAAATAAGTGGACCTCAGAGGAAGATAGAAGCCCTCGAAATGCTTAAAAGACATGAGAGGAGAGGAGAGATGATCGGTCTCATGTTAATTGCTCCATCCGTTTATCATGGCTACCACATGCTAATCAAACTATTTACTGTGATCCACCAAGAGGGCGCACCACTCTGCACTACAAGGTCAAAAGAGCCTCTTATCCTCATCTAGTGAAGGAGAAAGAGAGTGCAGTAGGCTTCAGCTGATAAAAGATAGTTATGATGGCAATACTGGTGCTGTTGTGCAGTGTTTGACGCATGATTAATGAGTAACAAAGCATAACAAATGACTTTCAATCAATCAAGATTATGTTATTGTAATCATAAATTTTAGTCAGTTTTTTCTTACTGAACTAAAGTATCTTTTCATTTAAACCACATATTTGAGCAGTTCAAACATTGTCAATTAGGATATTAGATGAAAAGTCATAAATTGACCTAATGTAATCTATGTCTGTGAGTGTGTATACTACATCATTGGCACACTTGCTTTTATGGGCTTACAAACCGTTGACATATGAGTGCACTGTTTTTGACTAAAAATATATTTTTTGATCAAATACATTAAATCAGGGTCCCACCTAATTTTAAGTGTACAAAACATAATAATGTAATACAGACAAAAGAATGTGTAAACAGATTTACTTCATTAAATCTGATTCTAATGACTAAATAAACAATGTCATTCAAACAAAACATGCACCACCCAGTGATCCAGAACCAAATGTTATGATGGCTGCAGCTCTGAGCACTTAAACATAAATCACATTGAACCTAAGTAATACATGTGTTGTTATTATTATATAGTAGTTTAGAGGTCAATGGGGATATAGAGCTATATTTATTCTAAAGGTAAGCTGACTTAGCACTATAGCAGTGTGTATCAATCTGGGTCAGTTTGTGCAAATACACAATACAAAGACGGCTATAGGCACTTAGCGTAGCCCCATCCCCCTCCTCCCCTTACACACATGATATTAGCTTACTCTAACCACACAGCTATGCACATCTACACACATGAACACACCTGGTTAAGCAGCCGGCATGAGATAAAAGCTGAGGACTTTTCTTTCTTTGTCATTTTTGTTTGCGAAAAAAGAGAAAAAGCTTTCACTAACACACACATACTCAGCACACACACCAATTCTGATCTGCCACTATAAATCTTTTCACGGATCACTTGCTCAAAACCTACAGCCAATATCTAACTTCCTCATGGCAGCAGTGAAGCAGTCAACTGAATCAAAAAAAGATAAGAAAAAGATGCTTAACTATACTGGAATACAAATAATGGCATTTAGGCATTTGTGATACTTGTTACTTAGTCAATACAAGTTTCAAATTACTTTCCCCTGTAGAGCTCTAACAGTGAGGCTGGAGAGAAAGGACAGAGGAGGTCAGTATGTACCCTCTGACCTCTCCTAATTCTTGGTCCGTCTGGATGCCTGAAGATGACCCTGGGCACAGCTGAGAGCGACACTGTGGTGGAGTGACAGATGCTTCAAAAGTGCTGGCCAACAACACTGCCACTTAGCTTTTAGCTTGTCATTACTCCCTCTTTGACAATGGCTTACTTTGAAATGCGTAATGTGTAATTCTGACTGTCTCTAAGCTAGGCTAGTTATTGATTTTGCAATTGTAAGCTGTTTTTGCTCCATATAACGTTTTGAGTGTATAGTAGTTGCTTTAAATCCTTTCGCCTAATGCGTAGTTAAGGCAATGTTGTGCACTGCAGGCACATCTAATTTTATTTCATGAAAACTCCTCTTCTCAAAGCACACAATACAACTTTAACACTGAACTGACATGCAAAGCTATGTGTGCCCTTTGAGCATGAGTTTAATGATAGGCAAATCCAGGTGCTGCAGGTCTAGAGGGCTGTGGAGGTATTCTGTTATCACTCAAGTATAAAGACCAAGCACGAGCCCAGGGAGAGCATTAATGATTTATCAAATTTTTTCATCCACAGGCGAAAAACAGAACATGTGGGCAATGCTTTCTTTATTCTCTTCATATATGTATTTGTATAGAAAGCCACTAAACAACTGCAGTTTTACACTACTAATAAAAATATATCACAATAAACTGCTATGTTGTTTGTTTACCTCGATTATAGCTACCACCAGTTATCGTAGGTAGCACCAATAAAACGTGTTAGCCGGACATGCAATTTACAATAAAAGTATCCCCCCCACAGGACTACAAGAGAACTCCATTTCATTGTGCAAGGACTGCTCCATGATACAGGGATACGAAGAATAGATTCATTTATCTTCTGTATTTAGGCAATATTTTCAAATCTGTCCTATAGAAAACAAATTACAGAAAGACAATTTTATATATCCTGCAAGTCTATAATTCTTGTTGTTTTGTTACAAATGACTTAAACTTTTTAATTAAAAGCATATATTCTAATAAAGAATAGTCTTTCCTTGTCAACTTCTGTTTCTTATATCAAACTACCCCACAATTACTACATAGACTTTTTAGACGTTTTGTTCATGTGCTGCAAGTTTCCGCTCCTTTCATCAATATCTATAAAAGCATCAAGATCAAGATCACCGTAAAATATCCTTAGCTGTCTTCTTATATCTTATATATACTATGTATCAAAAACAAAACTGTAATTTCCCATTAAAAAGTGAAAGTACAAACACCACAAATATCTTCAAATCTATACCCTTTATGTCTACAATTTGACATTTTAAAATACACAATATTGTTTATAACCTGCAACTTCACATCTTTCTCTTGCAATAACTTCCAATCATAATCATAAATTTGGCCATAAGCACTCTTAAACATATGTAAATCTACCTTTAACATACAATACTCTTCACAATTATTAGCTGTATCAGTTAAAACATTATAGCTTAAACCTCATCTGCTTTACCTGTTCTTGCTTGGCGGTTGGTCCTTGCGTTCTGTTAACAGTTGTATCCTTGTTTGAGTAACAGCCAGGCAGTCAGCAGCATGCGCCCATACTGTGAGCAAACAAGGGAATCCTCAGTCATGTCCTAGAGCACAGAGAAAACTACTACAGCACACAGCCACACATGCTGCCTTCTTCAAGCCCAAACCAGACTGGAGCTGAGAGGGGTGTGTGTAAACTGTGTGCTAGATCCCGCCCACTCACTCTTTCTCTCTCTCCTCCTCTCTCTCTTCAATTTCACCTCCTCCGGCTTGCCAATTGACTGCCAGCGTGTGTGCAAGTACTGGGTCTTAAGCCTTCAGATGTCTTGGCTGGTTCCCTCTTTTAATTTAAGTCTAGAACAAAAAAAACAAAGAAAGAGATATAGAGAGGATAAGCACAGATGCTATCACATACAAAGTAATAAACCAGTGTGAGCATAGCAAATTAATAGAAACAAATAGGAAACACAGCCAATTTAAAGTAGATCCAAAGATGGGACCTACAGCAGACAAGGATTCAATTTATTATTGCAGTTTAAATATAGAGGCTACAAAGAGTAACATAAGCATTCAATTCAAAAATAATGTATAATGTTAAAGGAATTTACATGAATCTGGTACAAAGCAGTAAAAAGCAGTTCGGTTCATTTGTTGCACATTTTCTGGCAACAATTCACTATTAATGATTTCCTTTAAAATAAATGCATTTAATTCCTTTCACATAAATGGCATTATAACATTAAAGAGGGGGTATTTTACTTCTGTGGGTATTAACTGCTAACACATGACATATTTACATCATCATGTTACCTTTTATTATTTTGAAAATGCTATATTCACAGAAGGCACATCACAGCACAAACAAATGAAACTATTGCACACCACATCAGGTTTGTCAAGTTGCTGTGTACAGTTTTGTATCTTTTTTTTATATATTTATGGGGAATTGCCATGAATGATATAAGCTTGTGGGATGAGCATTGGACAGACTTTAACCGTTAACTTTAAGAAGGGTTGAAATAGGGCTCAGGAGAGATTGCTAAAACACTTAAACACACATGGATCTGAAACCTCTTTAGGAATGTTTTGGTGAGGAAACAGCATTATGACATAATAGAAAGCTAAAAAACATTTTTAGCAGAATACCCTCTCTTTAAAGAAGTTGTTTCTTAGACATGTAGATACACTTTACGTAAGCTTTGTTCATGTCTGATGGTGTGGCCCAAAAAGTTTTAAAAGGGTTTACTTTTATCTAGAAGGAGTGAAATACAAAGCAGAAATTGTCTGCTCTTCCCACAGTATTGCTTCATGGGAATTTTTAAGGAGATCCAACAAAAGTCATTCTTCAGAAGTTGCTTTTGCTCTTCCCACTCTTCTCCTGTATTTGATCATGGTGACACCTTTCCCACACATTTATGGCTTGTATTCATTTGCTGCAGTTTAGGGTTCAGGTGGAGCAGTAATGGACTCCAGCAGTCACTAAATCTTGGTTTAATTTATGTTCAGTGCAGAAATCCACAGACGCCAAGTGACCAAATAAGAACATCTAACTGATACTTTGCAGCTGATGTCATCAACATTCCCAGAGGTGTGATGCTAACTGGAGGCACTGCTCTGTCTGAGGATTTATTAAACTTTAATCTGACCAGAAAGAACTGATTTAGTTAGCTGGAACTACAACGGGCAAGCTGATTTGTGCTGTTAAACTAGTCTCTCACATAAAATGAGTTTTTTAGGTAGTCACTCTCACCTTTTTGTTGAAAATCAAACACCTAAACAGGACCGTGAATGCTGGTATTGAATGATGTCACTGCAAAATATCAATACAATAAAAAGGTGTACATATTTCTATTGTCAGATTCTCCAATAGAATTAAAGTTGAGATGTTGATGATAGGGATTTTAACAAGTATTTTTATTGGTGGGCAGGCAACCAATAAAAGAATGATGGGACAATGGATTCCTGATGCCCTGGCTCGACCATACTCACATATCTAGGTTTAGTATGAGCATAAAGAACAAACTGACTTGTGAACCCCTCTGCTGTATTATATAAAAATAAGCTTTGTTATGTTCAATAGTGCTAACTAATCTAAATAATTGGAGCTCAAATGGACCAAGCTGGAGCATGGATCAGTGAGTCATTTGCACTCAAATGTTGTGGCCACAGAACAAAGGAATTGTAGAAACAAAATGAGGGCAATTATATAACAGGCAGATGATCCCTATTGTTTCCATTACTGCACTGTTAAAGTGGTGTGTGTGAGATTGAGTATTTGACATTTATGGTTGGGAACAAGCCGGAACAAAGGGATTCAGTGAAGGCAAAATATCTACCTAACAAAGGGCTTGACATGACGTTCAGGGAACAGGGGACAGACAGGAAAACTCGTGCTCACCGATCCACGAACAAACACCCACAGTAGTGGCTTTTACCCTCAGGCACATGTGACATTTCAGCACCTCTCCAGACAATACCACTGCCCTGTCTCCGGCTCCATGACTGTCCCACTGTCCTGCGCTAAACCAGACTACAATCCTCCTATGCTACTTCCTTTTTGTCTAGTGTTATCTAACAGCGGCTGGAAAAAAGTCACCCCCCGCTGAGGGACAGATAAGTAATAGAGATTCTCTGGAAAAATGAAATGCGTTTTGCTAAATCAACAAGTTTCAATCCTGCATTGTTTAATTGTTTAATAATTCACCAGGCATATGGTGAATTATTAAATATGAGAATGCTAACAATGGTGATCCTCCTATTGCTTGGTTCAAATGAAATGGCAATGGAGAACATTTTCTTAAAAAACAAACTGGATTTATACAAAGATATTTGGAAACTTTTAACTCACTTTTTTTTTTTTTTTTACAGAAAATATAGACACTTAAAAATGTCAGTGTCAAGTGCACTTGTGTGTGTATGGTCCCATATATTTATTTTATTGTATGTATTTATAACTTTTAACTGTATATGAATTATTTATATTCCCTTAGATGAAAAAGTGGAATGGGTGGTATAGGGAGTTTGTTCCAAAAACTGCAACACTATGTAAAAGTTGCCTGGACTAAATTAGCATTTGCTATATTTGCTCTATTAATAATATAGGCAATGTACTGTGCAGTCATAAATCAAATGTTATTTGGCAGAATAAAATAAGAAGGAGTAAAATATGTAGTGACTTTAGAAAGTGGGTAGTACATACCTGCCACAATACAGGTGAGTATGGGAGAACGTTGACACAAGATATTTCAGGTAAATGTAATAGTAAGTAATGTCTGCCCTATAATGCTCTTTCTTTTGTCAGTTTTAGTGTTAAATAACAGTGGCTAGAAAAAGGTCACATCCTGCAAACAGCCGGCTCAAGCAGGAAATAACCAATCCACATCGAGGCCAGACTTCCCACACTGATTTCCAAACACAGAGTTATTAGTTTGTAATAAGATTATACAGGGAAAGAGTGTTGAGAAACCGGTTCAATTGTGAAGCAGAAACAACACTGAAGAGTCAAAGACATAGGGGACAAGAACACCTGTAGAAGCAGGTGGAGGGTGTTATGTAAGCTGAGAACAAAAAATTATCTAAATATCTGGGTTGACTTTATACATGTACCATCTGTACATTGTAGGAGGGAAGACTCAAAATGTTTATTGTTTTGATGGCCTCGGGGGAGTTATAGGAGTAAGAAGATATGTATAAAAAGAAGCACTGAGATGTTTTGTTATAGACAAATACGTAGTGCTACTTCGTGGTCTAGGAGTAGCTGGCTTTGTTGTCTTGATCCACTGCACACCTGTGTAGCCCTCCAAACACCACATTTTATCAGATGTTATCTTTAGGGCAGGCACTCTTGGTGATAATGCAACACAAGATTATACATATTTTTGTTTTATTAGTTAATCTAGCTAGGTCCTCTCATTATGGTAAATATATAGCACTTGTCCACCTTTCCACTTAAAGCACTTTTAAGGAATCCTTACCCATTCACACTTGCATTCATGCACCATTGTACTAGGGGCGTGATGGCTTAAGTGGGTTAAGTGTCTTGCCCTCAGGTGGGAGCTGGAATCGCACCACCATGTTTATGCTGAGAGCAGGATTTGAACCACCAACCTTCGGATCAGTGGACAAACACATTATTCAGCACAAAACACGCAAAGTTCAGCAATAGTTCAGACAGTGATATAGCATGTATCACAATAAAAAAATGTCACCAAACACATTTGCATTACCTACTAATTAAATTGTGACTAGATCAACAAATAATGAATTGTGTGAAGATCATGTGATATGGCCATGCAAGTCTGGTAGCCTGCTTTCTCGTTGCACTCCACCTTTAAGTCCTTTTCAGATCTTATCACTGAGCTGGGCACTGGGGGAGGCCACATCTGTAAACAACACAAAGATGACACACACATTTGAAGCTTCCATCTGATACCACTCCTAAAACATTATATTGACATTCATGGACCTCCTGTATTGAAACTGCAGACAATAAAGCTATGCAGCCAGAATCCTGGTTCTCCCCCACACACCCACGTTGCCAGATTTGATAAAATCATTATCAGCAGCCATGCGAAGTAGAGCTAATGAATAATGTATGCTGTTAGCTAGGATAGTATCCCTTCTGGCCTGCTACCTTTCTCTCTTAGAACCACATTACAATACAAGCCAGTGCTGAGTTTTTACTGCTTTTGGGTCATATCAGCAAATCCCTGTCTGGCACTATTACATTTCCCATTAGCAATGGGCACAATACTATCTAGTCACACACAAGATATCATGCTGAATGCATACAGCCACGTGCACAAGGTGGGAAAATAAATGGCATAGACTCATTAATTTGAATACAGTTGTGAGTGACAGTCTGCCACACAGCGGACAGGCATCAGGTGCGATAGGCTGTTTTGCTTTATGATGTGATGCTGCTTAACAATGACCCACATCAGGTGAGAGGCAGTGATGGACAGCTCAAGACTGATATGTGATATGGGAACAGGGAGAGTGCAGTTATTTCTGTCAAATGTGTTAAGATCTAACATACATCCACATTCTACCCGGAGAAATTATAAGTAATGTGCATTGAGGGATGCACGTTCTGTATAAGTGAGTGAGTTTACAATGATCTTGATAACAATAAGGCAGGTACACACTGTTGTCTAAGACATTTTAAAGGTCCTATATTACGCGAGATTGGCTCTTGTGAGCTTTAAGCCATGTTATAATGCTGTTAGCTCATCAAAAACATGCCTTGTTGTGTTCTGTTTTGTTTCATTTACACATGTTTGAGTAATCCTGCATTATTAGTCTGTCTGCATCTCCAAAGCTCAAAATGCTCTGTTCCACCTTGTGATGTCATGAAGCAGTATTTTTCAAGTTAACAGCAAACTTTTAGTTTTTGGTCAGTAAAGATAGGAAATTCCAGGGCTGAAATCATCCAAACGATTCTAGTGAAGGTGTATGGAGTTTAAAACACAGTGGAGCACTTCCTGTCTTACAGCATGATATCACAAGGTGGAACAGAGTGTTTTCTGTTTGAGTGTACAACACAGCCTAAATATGCAGAGTTTGTGTGTTAAACATGTGTGAATGAAACAAAACATAACTCCAGGTATGTCTGTGATGAGGAAACAACATTCTAACATAGATCAGAAAATAGTGTAATATGGACCCTTTAATGACCATGATGTATAGCTACCTTTTATTTCAGTCTCTTTAGCGTTTTCATTACACCACAAAAAATCTATGTCACTGAGGTAAAGGATAGACTACACAGAATTATTCTTTTATGTGTTTTCCCCAATGACTTTGAATGGAACAAAAGCCCCAAAACACACCTAAATCAAAACAATGTCCCACATGTTTATATCCTAATTCTATTACAAGTACTACAAAAACTAATTTGCAATTCATGACCAACTATTTCACCATGAATAATGTGCCAGATGGGTAAAGTAGATGGTACATCAATTCAACTAAATTGCCCCCACGGCTAGTATGTAAACATCATGCATGCATAAATAGTTTAAATACATGACAAAATTAACATTATTTTATACATTCAAACATTATTCAAACTACACTCCAGTAAATGTTTGTCCTCATTACAAGGTCATGCAGCATCATCTGGCATCCAAAAGCAAAATGAGAACTCTAATACATATTCATTAAGCAGAGGTGAGTTAATCACCTGTGTTTTAAAAAGTGGAGAGAGAATACCATTGGCCTAGATTTAAAACTACAGTGGCTTTTCTTCAAACTCATCCAATTTACCTGAATATGCCCAAAAGGTAATGGTATGGTCTATGAATAAACATTTATTTTTAGAGGAAAAACTAGCATTGTTAAATTAAGATGACAAAATGAAAGATAAAACAGTTGTAGCTAATAATGGAAATGCATTGGAGTGTGTTCCATTGCATGCACCACTGAGTTACCTCTCTAAGAAATGAAGCTCACAAGAACATAGTCAATAGTCTGTAATCCAATCCCGAGCAAAAAAAGAACATAGGGGGCAGTTCAGTTTACAAAAAACAATAGTGGTATAATGAGTAAAAGTATGTGGCAATAGAATCAGAAGACAAATTACATAAACACAGCATGCCATCATGCATTAATGCAAAATTATGGTTCATTCTCTCAAGAGGAAAGAATGGACCCACCACTCCAAAAATATATCAAAGGGCAGATAAAAAGGTGAGTACAAGACATGAGCTGCATGTTAATTTTATAAACCAGGGACCAGCTGTACTTTTAGATTTGGCCAATTGATCATATACTGTATTAAAAACCCAGGAACTGACACCGTGTAAGCAAGATCTACTATGCCCCAGTACTAACCAAAGTCCTGGATTTAGAAGCTATTGTATTCATTCCGTAATCCTCCAAAAAGCCTCTCGTGCGAGATGGAAAATAATAGAAGTAGGAATCAAATACACAAGTCAACAATAAAACATACTAAGCCACAGAAAGGAAGAAAAACTATTTAAGCAGAGAGACCTACAGCAAAGATTTGACCAAAAGGAAAGGAGGATATGAGCTGACAAAACTCATCACTTGGCAGGAATATCTGGCAACCAAAACAAGCACCACAGTCAATCAGAGAGACAGTCTTTATAGACTGGCTTATCTTTTCTCCATATACTGTATACAGTCTTTCAATATGACATTCAACAGCAATCTTCTGCTATGTTATTGGACTGTATATAGTAATGTTTAGAGATGCATGAAGACAATGTGAAGCAGAACGAGTAGTTATCATATGTGTTATTTCTGTTCAAGAGATTGTTAAAGCAAATTGTTAAGATCTGATTGCTTTGTATATAGACAGGGGATGTGAAATGTGAAGGTGTGAAGTGATTTGATTATTGGCCCTAAACACACCACAATATAGCCCAGCTACCAAAACTATAAACAGCACTGCACTGAAGTCACTCAAGCCATTAGTGGGTAATGAAAATTCAGTGACAAACAGCAACCCTTCAAATACAAAAAGACAATGAGTGGATATAGGTTAAATGTACAATAATATAAAAATACATTATATATTATGTACGGTTCAATGTTGCAAGTCATCAGCTTTAAGTTACCTAGTTCTCGTTCAAGCCTAAGCATTAGGCTACAATAATTGTCACCATTGCAAGATGTTAGAAATATGATTATCACGATAATAAAATTACTTTCTGAAAAAAAAAAAAAAAGTAAAAGTAAATGCCAGCAAGTTAGATGAAACATTGATTATAGAATATGGAGCATAGATTGTCTTGAAATACCTATATTTTGTTTCTACAACTCTCAGAATTATTATTCTTAGTTCTTGAATAATCACAATAACCAAATTATCATGGCATTTCTGACTACCAATAACACTGCTTCAGTAGAAATCTGATTTTGTCCTTTTCTAAACAGACAGTTTCTTCAAAATGTGCACAAGGAAGCAGTTTGGTATTGAATTTGTCAGACAACGCAAGAACATCCACACACTTTTTTTTCTCAACCCAAGTTTCAGCCACTTCAGCTAAAAGTTGACAGCGCTAGCAAAAAGGATAAGAAGGAAAGAGAGAAGAGGAGAGGCAGTGACGAGCCTGAGTTTGGGCAGAGGAAGGAGGAGGGGAGGATTAGAGCATCTGTAGATACACCTTTAGAGACGAAGCAGCGGAGGAGTAATCCCAACAAATGGAGGAGTTTAACTGTTACCACCCACCAAGAGAGAAACCAAGTGCTGACATGCAGCTAATACGTACATGCTTTTGCCAACACAAACCTTTCACAAACGGCAGGAGGAATACGTTGTCCTGTTTTAGCCGAACGCTGGTTGTCCTGACCTGACTCTGTGCATCAGCTAAACATTGTGTCCTTGGTCTATTTAAAACCAGGGCAGTGGAGTGGGGCTGTTTTTGAGTGTGCAGCAGATTTGGGCTGAGCTGACCCTATCCACACATCAGGGATTTGATGGAGACGTTTCAGAGCCAAACACCTAAACAAAACAAGACAGAAAGACATCAGCGAGAAAGCCTGAAGCAAAACACAACAACCAACACTCCTACTAAAAACTGCATTGTTTTGAGAAAGGGAATGAAAACAAGATTAATACTGTTAATACTGATCTGAAAGTCTCCCTCTTTCTATCCAAAGAAGTGTCTAAAGTAAGTAAAGTAATTAAGGGTTATAAAATTTATTTGGGTTTTACAACTGATCCAAATAATGTAAATTTTAAGTTAGGCATCTTGAGGTTACGTTGTGATTTTGGAGCAAAAATAATTTATTGTTACTAATAATGATTAATATCCACAGTATTGTAAGTTATAGTAAGACACATTATATTGCCTTTTCAATACCATTCCTTAATTACATTGGGGTTAATTAAGCCTATACAAGATATTGATCTGATGCATTAGTGAATTGAATTCCAATAAAAGGGGCGTACAAGCCATATCTGTTTTTATTATGTAACATTTAAAGACATCATAATAACACATGGCTGAGGTTTATTTCTTTTGACCAGACTTGAACTTTTTGTGGATCATGTGAACCATAACAACCACTGCTTTTTCTGATTAAACATGCTGATAGTTTGTGTTGAGATCTTGACCTTTTGGATGACCTGTTTTAGTGTTTTCACCGATCAATTGGACAAAGATCTCTAATGAGGCGTGAAAGTGGCTTCATGGTCACAGTTAATGAGCAACCATTGATCTTGTTAAATCGAATAAACATAAACTTAATAACAGCTGTATACAAGGTCTAGCAGCTTAGAAATTCATGAATAGTTTTTGGTGTGAAGATTCCTGTTAACAAAAGAAGTGTATAATACATTATGAATTAAAGGTGAACTATGTAACTTTTCTGGTCTGTGTCCTATTCTATCCTATTACTATGATGAGATTATAGTAATAGGATTGAGTTGGATAACTAATATTATCATAACTAACCTTTTCACAGTAATTGCAGGTGATGTCATTTCTTCTCCTGAGGCCATTCAGTCCAATTAAAAACAAGTTAAATGGTGTTTTCTTGTCACTGTGGGCAGTGTAGCTAATTAAAATGATGACTTTAAACAAGACAGATATTCACACAAATAACAGGGGATTCAAATACGATTTAATGAGAATCACCTTACTGCTATTAAAATTGTACCTGAAGTGGTAAGACCGGAACTTTTTGATACCATCTTACAATCAGGGTGTTTAAAAATTATGACCAACTAAGTTCATTGCTTCCTTGACATTTAACTGACTTTTCTTACAGTTTCATTAAAAAAAATACTAATATGCAACTAAAACTGAACTAAGGCAATAGTTCATTATTATTATTTTTTACTGTAAATGGCTTTCTTATCGACTCAAAATAGCTGACTGAAAATAGCATATAGGCCATAACATCTTCTCACAATTGCCACTGAATAAATAATCAGAATTTTGAGTATAACGTGAGGAGGCAATGATCCATTTTTTCAATACACCCTTCCCCCATTTTCACTTTAGTCTTCACAAGAGCAGAGTTCAGACTGATCCTCACTGCACTGGGGACCGCAGAGCACTTAACACCTGAACAACACTTCTCTCACACATAGGGCAGTACTCAATGGAAAACTCAGGCTTACATGCACTCAGGGAAGAGGAAGAAAATTTTGAAGAAATGCTATCAGCTGACTATTAGAAAAGCATCAGAAAATGAATACATTTTAGCCATTAATAGCAAAATTAGTTGTAGTTGAAACTCGAGTGTGGAGTGGAGTGGAGTTGTTATATATCCAACCATAATACCTAGTCACAGTGGTTGGTTGTGCCCTGGCCCTGTTTTTATTGAGCAATGATCAATGTTTCACTGATTTTCTAACTTTCTGTTGGTTAAATCAACGCATTTGCGAAGTATGGGCTCTACAAAAATAAATTATCCCACCAGGAAGAGGCCCAAGGACCCAGGACACGCTGGAGAGACTATGTTTCTCGCCTGGACGGGGAGCGCCTCGGGATCCCCGCCAAAGATCTGAAGGAAGTATATGTGGTAAGGGAAGTCTGAGCATCTCAGACTGGTTTACCTTCAATGTCTGTCAACCACAGAGCTGCATGTACAGCTCTGGTCTGACACACCCCTCACACTCCCGTTACAACAACATGAACAAGCATAGCAAAGGGATTTCCAGCCTTTATCTTGTTCACTACACTTCCTCCTTCTTCCTACTAAATATTGACTTTGCTGATATTTGAATTGGAAACGAATTTACATAACGGATCCTGAGACCGTCTGTGGTAAGATCAGCATGAATGGACCTGAGGGTACATAGGAGGTGGGGGTTGCGAGAAAAGCCCATTTATGAAATTATAATTTGTGTCTGTAACACTGCACCCAATGCATAAGGAGAGCTGTGGCTTGACTGTTTACTGTTGCAGTATTGTCCCTTGGTCAGAAATAGGTCAGAGATAACACATTTAATTGGAGACGTGTGTTAGTTAGAATATATTTCAAACAGTCTCTCATGTCAACATTTAAATAAAAAATGTACAAGTATTTTATCATTGTTTACTAGTATATATAAAATTACTTTGTAGGACCCCAAAAAGTCAACACTGTCTCCTGCTTTCAATGAAACTCTTCTAAGTTAAAGTGAGTTGCAGTCAGAAAGGTTATGAGGGTCGCTGAGTTCAAAGGTCAAATGCTAAGACTGCAGTTTGACCGTGGAT
Organism: Taenioides sp. WSHXM2023; assembly: GCA_029959045.1. NCBI lineage: Eukaryota > Metazoa > Chordata > Actinopteri > Gobiiformes > Gobiidae > Taenioides > Taenioides sp. WSHXM2023. The sequence continues at coordinate 12,466,798 of CM057098.1, read as the reverse complement.
GAGAGAAACTTTAAATTGTGTTAAATATGCACTCACTACACTATGAATTAATTACTGCTGTCATTTTTATTTTTTTTTATCAAATAAGCTTTCACTTGCTCCAGTTTGGTCCTGGTTTAAGCACAGTTTTGATGTAATCTTAGTTGAGTTCTGCTCTAGTCTAGGTTTAGTGCCAGGTTTAGTCAGTTTTGTGCACCAGTGGGATCGCACCCTTAACATTATTGTGAACTACTAGTAAATATAAACAAGCTGATCAGCCAGTCCATCATGTAGGGTGTCATCACGAATGCATTTACAAACAAAAATATTAAATTTAAACCTGCTTTTAATTTTAAACCATACATCAGAGGTAATGACGAGTATTATCACATGACATAGAAAGGTTAAAGGTGAGGCCACTGGGGCCTTGCAATTAGTCTGTCTACCGACCAACCATGTCTCATAGGATGGGTACCATTTATGGCATTTCACCCCTGACCTAGGTGTTCTGGTCTCTAAAATAGTCCCTTGCTGCAAAGTCAGTGGTCAGCACTGGACCGGAAAGTGAACTTTGAACTCTGGAAAAGTGGTGAGACCCATGGGAACTGGGTACTAAAGAGTAAGTTGTTTTTGCAGCAGAGTAATAATTGGTGATAATGATATACATGTCTCTAGGTGGATAGAGTTACCAGGAAACCAGCTAATATCAGGGAAATTAATCACTCAAGTAATTTGTTTCATGCATATTAAAGAAAATATTAAGTAATAAACCAGCTGGCAGACAATTATATAAATGACAACTTGAGCTCACTGTGTAGTAGTAGAGCAATACTATGATTAGTAATATAATATGGAGTTAATTTTGACCAAAATTAATGTCTGGATCACACTCGGATGACAATTTTGCAATCCATCAGAAATGTGCTAAAATGTGCTTGTAAGTATCTTGACTATACAATCAGATATACTACTTTTCAGAAGATTACACTGCACATTTCTGTTCCATTGTATCTTTGTAAGTAGTAAGCATAATATTCCAAAATTGCATACCTTCAACATAACACCAATATTATCCTGTTTTGTTTAGAAGATACATATATCTCCTACCTATAGTATCAACAGTAGAAGTAAAACATATGTAGGTGAAGTATTGCTGATGCTTTGTTTTTGCATCTTAAAAACTTCCCACACTTAATTTGAGTGCTGTGTTGCAGATCTACTATAGGAGCCCCCAAGGGCACTCTTCAGAAATGTTACCACACAGATTCAAGTGGAAAATAAGCTCAATGTACACACGCTAAAATACCAGCGAAGTACAGTTTTTCACACTTATGTAATACATTGGAAAGGGAGGTCCTACTGGGTCTAGACCGGACTGGTTTGCAGAGCCAAATGTAAGCAGTGCATTGAGAATCTTATCTTACTCTTTGAAATGTTCACCCTCAAGTAATGAATTCTGAGAACTCTATCAAAGTAACATAAAAAGTACTCATCCTACTTATACAACACACTGAAAGCAATTTACTTTGACACATCTCTCAATAAAGTGCCAAAACCTGAATTTGAATCAGTTGATTTCTTTTGGTTTATATTTTGATAACCCTTAGCTCAGGCTCTCCCTCAATGAAGCCAGTGACTCCCTCAGTCTATAATTATTTATGGCAGTGGTTCCCATAGTGGGGTCCAGGGCCCCTGGGTGGCCTCAGAGGCATTGCAGAAAATTAAGTTTGAAACCTAAGGGGAAAAAAAAAAAATCATATTCTATTAAATGTAGTGTCAATTATTATTTGGGATCTTTGCATTGATGGGGGGCCATGGCACAAAACACATTGTTTCATTTAATTAATTTTTTGATTAAAAAAACAGAAAAACAAACAAATGGTTGATTTCTGGAATTACCAAGAGAAATATAGCTGCAGCCGCTGTGGCGGTTTGGCATCAGTGGCGGCAGAATGGAGCTCCCTCCACCACATCTGGTTCTAAAACACTAAAAAATGTTTTTAAAAGCTGAGAACAATTTATTAATTTACAGTGGTTACGCTACTCAGAATTACAGAATTATTTTTTTTAAACTGAAAACAAACAAAAACAGAAAAATCCAGTTGTCATGGCACCGTAGTCATGACAGTCAGAATGAGACTCTTGCTTTCGTCAGAGGTCCCTGGGCAAGAGGGCCCTTAAGGTTGTTCACCAAACATGTATACAAAGAAAATTTAATTTGAAATCAACCTTACATAAGATAGGGAACAGTGGCACAGACACTTTGGGAATGGGTGATTCAGGGTGTATCAGTTTTTCACCAACGATTTTGAGTTTTAGTGTATTTTGTTAGCTTTGTTGAACTGCCTTTGTTTCCAACCTGCATCTCTCAACCATCTTCACTCACTTTGCATTATTTATCATGCTCACTCAGGGTCTATTTATACCTTTCGTCTGCTTCTTACATCTGTCCTCACTAATGCAACTCTTTGGCTCTCTATGAGATCTATGTGCACATGAAGAGTGTCTAATAATTTTCCTCTTCACTTGTTTATCTAGAAGGCACTACTGAGAATCACATACTTCCAACATATTGTACATAACTGTTCATACAAGTGCATGAACATTTGGCAGGTAGGCAAAATTAGACATGCCCACAGACTTTCACATCTGGTCATATGCATATTCTTGATAGCTAGTTTGAAAATACAAACCTTGCATGTTCTTCCCAAGGGGCTGCATCAAAATGGTATTACTGCCACTTTGATTTTTCACATACTGCATTGAGGCATCTGAGGCATTCACTGCTGTGAAAAGGAACATGTTATTAGTGCATGTCATTTCATTCAGTCATCCATGCAGTAGTTAGGTTATATGCTCAAGGATACATAGGTGACAGTCTGTGCTGGGGACACAAGCCACAGCTGTTCAGTTTAATAAGATGCATAGTAGGGACCAACAAGCAAGAAAGTTAACATTTTTTATGTCGGTTTAATTGAGAAGTGTGAACTCTTGCGATGATAAATAGTATTTTCAGATAATCCTACCTTTGGTCATATACTAAATTTAAAAAGTCACTACAGGGTTTTTATTTCCGATTCAGAAAACTTTATTGGTCCCAAAGGGCATTTGATTTGCAGCATTCTCAGAACAGTTCTCATACACAAACACACAGTGTGTCGGTCCATTACAGTCCACAAGTGAAACTCGATACAATATATATTACAATGCAAAAAACAAAAAAACAAAACACTATCATCAGAATTAAGCCATTTAATAGCAGAAGGCAAGAAAGAATTAGAAAGGGCGAGGATGGAGGGACTGAGCCAGGAGGAGACCCTTTGCTTTGCTCAGCTCAGTTGGGAATTATCACCTGAACTAAAAAGCCAATATCAGTGCATTAAAACATGCCTACATAATGAATTTTGGGTTTGGGGGAATTTAAAAATACAAATGTGTGGCGTTTTTTTTTTCCCCCTCATGTCTCAGATCACTGCGTATCGTAGGGTTATTGTTACAGCAGAGTGTAGGCTTACAGGGACTGACGAAGCATAATGTGCATTTGCAATAGTGGAATTTAATTGGATACAATTTCTTACCTCGATAGGATTGAAAATAAGGCATTTGTCTTGGAAAGAAAAACTGGTGAACATGTGTATAAATACTTCTCTTGAGACATTAAACAGTCACATTTTAGACTACGAATCAAGAAACCTCACACCTTTCTTCATCGACGTGCCAGTAGTTTTGAACATTTTGGCGGCGTTGCGCCATTGGCATGTGACATTGCCATCTTGTGGTAGACTTCAGTCAACGCAGCAATGTGGATTTTTTTTTTTTTTTTTTTTTTTTAATAGAATTGCGCGTTTTAAAACATTGTAGTAATCCTTTAAAAATCCACATAAAGGAATATTTAGACTCAACTAGATAAAACTCAAAATACTTATACTTCCCAAAAGCAACAAGTCAACACATTTTTGACAGTACAATGCTTTATTGGATGCAGATTGTAAAACTTGTGTTCCATTCGTGCATCTCAATTTTTTTTGGAGCCTAAAATACAAAAAAAAAACAAAAAAAAAAAAAAAACAACAATTGTATGAACAAACATTTGAACATGTTGAAGAGTAGCACATCTTGTTTTACAGGAACACAACTTCTTAAGTAGCCATGTTGGTCAAATATAAGAGGATTTAAGTGCTGCCTGTTGAATCTCAAAGCTGATGGTTCACTGAGTGATGCCAATGACTCCACAGGCCAAACGTCCTCCAGCGTTGCCAGTTTTTAAACTTTCCTCGTTACCTCCTTTTCCAAGATCATCAGTCCCTTCATGTATCTAAGCAAAGGGAAAAGGTATGGGGTTTAGAATAAGCTCCAGAAGGGATTAAAAGGCTTTGAACCATGATTGTCATGGTTGTGGTTGGTTAGTTTTGTAGCCAACTGCATGGCACACTGGGCAGTTTAAATTTTTAAATTTTACATTTTTAACTTCACATTTTGGGATTTTGACCAACTAAGTAGCAGTTTGTGCAGTCCAAAGGATGGAATGATGGAGATTAAGGACTATTGCATTGTGTGATTTCAGCAGTTTTCTTTTTCCTGCATCTATGGCGACCCTGTATGGACTTAGCCATGCTAACCAGCTAGCTTTGAAATGCAACAGACTTTCTACACCAAATGGCAAAAAACATTTCAGAGGAGACACTTCCAATGTCATCACCGACTGAAACAACAGGGCAGAGAGGCTTTGGAGACAAAACAAGAAAGCCTCACCCTTAACCCGACTCCCCCTGGACACTGTTGTGATGCCCAGGCTTCAGGACAGAGGAGGAACGCTTTTTGTCATGCAACTTCTTTTATTTTTCTGTGCTTAAATTGCCCCTCAGGGACAAAGAAAGTGATAGCATACCAAAACTATAATTTTACAGCGTCCATTGTATAAAAGCTGGTAAAACCAAATGTAAAAAAAAATCTTACCACCATAGTTCTTCCGATGATGGAGTTGGGACCCGTGAGAGAGATGACCTTATCCAGAATGTCAACCTTAGCGATGTTATCAGCCCCTGCGCTCACATTGCCAAGGTCTCCTACATGCCTGTTGGTGGAAATACAATCACTTAATTAACAAATTAACACTTGTGTTTATTTAAAATGTTAATTCAATCAGCGTTCCTATTGCTGCCTCCTTTTTTCTGTTTCTGCCAAATAAGTTCTATAAACTACAGAAAATGTACTATATACAGCCAGCCAACTCATGACAAAGGCAAACATGTTATTCTTCAATATTACCTAGTCACAATAAACTAAACTGATACCATTTGCTCCTTTTTATACAACAGAACATAGATCATCATTTTAATAATTACATTACATCATCACATTCCACTTTGTCCCATTTATATAATAAGTACTTTTTTTAATATCCCTATTACTCAATGACAAAAAGCTAAACATCTGTAATAGCCATACTAATCATTTTAAGTACTAGATCGGATTTTTATTTTTTATTTTTTATTTTTTATTTTTGCTACCTTTCCTCATCATTGGGGCCAGCGTGATGCTTATTGTAGGGGTTGAAGTGAGGACCAGCACTGATGCATCCTGGGAAATCAAGTACACATTTGATTAGTGTTTTTTCCAATCTGAGAAATTGAACTTTCAAGCAAAGATATTTACCGTTTGTGTTGTCCCCAAAAGCATGGACATGGAAGCCGTGTAGACCAGGAGCAAGGCCTCTGATTTCTCCAGTGATTTGGACAGGAGCAGAATCTTCCTGTCAGAAAAACAAAAACACATTTAACAGCAACGGGCAGGATACTAAAGAGCTGTCAAAACCATCCATCCATCTTCTGCTTATCCAGGGCCAGGTTACGCGTCCAAGAGGCATCGGGAACAGATGCCTGAGCCACCTCAGCTGGCTCCTCTCGACGTGGAGGAGAAGCGGCTTCTCTACGAGCTCCTCGGCTTGTATCCGCGATCTTGTCCTTTCGGTCATTACCCAAAGCTCATTACCATAGATGAGGGTAGGAACGTAGATTGAACGGTAAATCGAGAGCTTTGGCTTTCAGCTCAGCTCCCTCTTCACCACAATGGTCCGATACAGCACCACATCACTGCCGACGCTGCACCAATCCACCTGTCAATCTCACACTCCATCCTCCCCTCACTCGTGAACAAGATCCTGAGATACTTGAACTCTTCCAATTGAGGCAAGGACTCCACTGACCCGGAGGGGGCAAGCCACCTTTTTCTGGTCGAGGACCATGGCCTCGGATTTGGAGGAGCCGATTTTCATCCCAGCTGCTTCACACTCGGCCGCAAAGGGCTTTTCCAACACATGTCAAAACCATGTGTTAGAAAAGCAAATCCCACTCAAAGCAGTAAAAGCTAAAACAGGGTTTGTGTTGTCAAATAGCTGAGCAAGCTCATAAAATAGCGTTAAATAACAATGCATAATCATTTTTGGATGAAATGCTGAATACAACTGTATAGTTGTTCATAGCGTTATAGCGTCCATCAGTGAAACAATGGATTCGTTGCTTTGCCTTTAAGAAAACATAAATGAACTGCTGCAAGCGTGACTCAGCAAAATTAATAGCAAAAGATAAGCCACATTTTACATGTTATACATTTCTATAACCCGCTTTTAGTCAGTACACGCAATTACTATATAACGTTAGTTGTTCAGAACTGTTTTTAGGTGCATTATTAAAGTTTTAACTGCAAGCTCAAAAGGGTCATATTATGCAACAGGCGGTTCTAAACATTGATTAACCCATCCATGACGGAGGCCGCTGATGTCCAAAGGTCGAGCCTTAAGCAGACTTTTACTACATTTAGATTTGCTAATTAGACCATGCCTTTTTGAAATGCTGTTGAATGCCTGTCGAAATCCATTTGGCTTCCCATGTAAAAACCATAGACTGTATAACATGCCAAACAACCAAAGCAACGCCATTGTTTGCAACCTAACCCATGCATTATCAGTTGCATTAGTAGTGTGCTTATTAAAGATTACCTTCATCTTAAAATGCAGTCTTGTATTGTCAAGTTACGGTATAACTATTCACAATGTACCATGTAGCACTGAGTATTGCACAGCTGTGAACCATGGTTCTATTAGTGAACCTGTCCTGTTTTACTGCATGGAGCTGTTAGCTAACCTAGCTTGCACGCATCACGCCAATGTTTAGGTCACATAAACCTCATTAAATGTTCAATATTTTGTGCAAAGCGGAGTGGTCTCACCTCCTGTGTAAAATACACAGTCCCGGTGGTCTCTCCGGCTCCTTTCAAGACACAAACAGCTTTCAGCAACATCTTTGCAGTTCAACTTCACTCCAAACGTCAAACCTGATAGAAAGTGCTAAACTAGACAGCCAAGTTATCTAAGCGCTGGGGGCGGGAGTAAAGCAGACTTAGCCAATCAGGGTAAAGGATAATTGAAATACCGGTGTCTGATTGGTTACTAAATTGTGACGAAGGATCGTGTAGGTCAACATTATGGCAATGCTTTCTGCGTTTCTGCCCCCAAACAATAATCAAATAACTTAATATATATTGGACATAGTGTGAGTTCAGTTTATTCAATTATTATTTGCAAAAAGTTGTCAGTTGCCCTTCCTATCATAACTAGTCTGAAGCAGGGAGTGTAAGAGTCTTGCCAATGGACACAGCAGAAGTTTACAATTACTGTTATTTGAATTTTTGCGACCTCAATTAACCTAAAGCCAAATTGGCAAAAAAAAAAAAAAAATGGTTATTAAACAAGTTGGTATAAAAATAGTTTATTAAAAACTGGTTTCTATGGCTGACACAATATAGACTGAAAGTCCAAGTCTTGTATTTTAACAAATAATAATAAAGACTTTTTAACCAAACTGGGTCATGTATCTTCTTGCGTTCAAGTCAAATTAAATTGACTCAAAATACATTACAGGAAATGTTACAACCTAAAATTATCAGTGACAGAAGCTTATGTACAGCAGCACTTCTCAACAACCTTCATCATAACTTTAGCTGTCTCCTTGGGTACGTTATTAAAACGGGAAGAGATTTACCACAAAGATAACAAATATATGTCGTCAGAGAAAACAAGTTTAAAGTTGATATTTAGTCTTAGCTCCAGGGTTAAACCGAGTGTGTTTCTGAATAGTATACAACAAAATACTGGGACACAAAGAGAAAGCTCCTACCTTTAAATTCAAACATAATTAAGAGAGATTCTTAAAATAATGTGAACACTCAATAGGTTTAATTTGACTTGATTGGTTTTCACCATTTTGGACATCCATGAACATTCAAAATACAAAAAGGTAAATTAAATCTTAATTTTATGCAGTGAAGGTTATAGCTCTATTACCACATAAAAGCTATTTGTTATGATTGCTTTAACTCTTGGCAAATATGATTGGAATGATCTCGTGTTGCACACAAATAGCAACCACGCAAAAAAGTCATATTGTATTAATTTCTACCAATAATTGCCCTTTATTTGTCAATGTACTGATGCATCCATGCCCATTTGTGTAACTTAAGAAATTACAAAAGGGGTATTACACATTGAACAACGACCATCTTTAAAAATATCAGTTATGGCATGTCCATATGAACACTCACCAAAATGCACCAAGAAAAGATATCTTCTTTGATAGCAAGGATTATGTCTACATTCAAGAGCCAAATAACAAATTATCATTTTGTAGAGTATCCCCTTTGATGCTCCTCAACCACCATTCAAATTTGTTTTTTTAATAGGAAAAGCTGCAAATGTGGTCAAAGTATTTCTTGTAGTAAACCTTGGTAAATATAAAAAAAACAATACTAATTTAAAACACCCTAAATGTGAATTAGTCACACTGGCACTCACATTTATTCTTGTATATACATAAAAGAACTCTACATTTGACATCTAATAATCAAAACTGATGTTTAGGGACTTTTAAAAACAAATTTGAGAGTTGTTAGTTTGATAAAGAAACTTAATAAAAAGGATGTTTCTGTAACTGTTTGAAAGTCTGTAAAGGATTTTAAGACGTCGTTTCCTGTTTTTCCTCAGAGGTGTCAGAGGTGTTACTCTTATTTGATGGTTCAGTCTTAGAATCTTCACCTTGAGAGGCTAAAGATTCAGAGTTTGTTTTCCTATGAGAACGATCAGAACTTGTCTCTCTATCTGAGGTCCGTGACCGGTCTGAGTTTTCTAACTCATTCAGCCGATCATCATTGTCCCATCGTGTAGACCTCTCCCGGCGTTCAGAGCGCCTTGGCCTGTCGCCCTCTTTGTTGTCACTTGACCTCCCACGGTCTCCCTCTCTACGGTCTCCCTCCCTGCTGTCTCTGCTCCCTCTGCTGCCTCTCTCCCCCCTCCCTCTGTCCCGCCGCTCCCCCGTGTCTCGCCCGCGGTCTCGATCTGGACTGCTCCGTCTCTCTCTCCAGTCCCGCCTGTCTCTATCTCGCTCTCTGTCACGGTCTTGATCTCGTACGCGGTCCCGCTCCCATCCTCCGCGTGGATTCCCGTCATCCTGCCATCCTGAGGGTCTGTCCCTTCCATCGATCCTGCCCCCCTCTCCAAAAGAACGTCTTCCTCCCCCAAAACCTCGGTCTCTTTCTCTGTCCCGATCCCAGTCCCTCTCAGACTCACGGTCCCTGAAACCAGTCCGCTCCCCTCTAAACTGGCGTCCATCCATTTCCTCGGGACTCTCCAAGCCTCGATGGGGCTCACCCCGAGGACCTCCTCCTGGCCTGTTGAATGAGGGTGGACCTTGTGGTGGTCCATGGCCCTGTGGAGGAAAAGGACCCCTTGCATTGTGTGAAGGGAAGCCTGGGGAATTGTCTGGATGCATTTGAGGGTGTGGTGCTCGATCCATGGTAGGAGCACCAGGGTGAGGGGGTCGAGGGCCTTGTGATGAAGGAAAACGCTGCATATTTGGTAAAAGACCTGGGGGGCGTTGGAGTGGGATTAGGCCAGGCCTGGCACCAAGCAGCCCACCGCTAGGATGAAGGTTTCCAGCTGGCCCTGGTCTTGGACCACCAGGTGGACTACCAAGGAGACCACCACTGGGAGGACCAACATGTTGCCCCTCAAGGGAAGGGCCTCCAGGGGGACCTGCGGATAAACTCCCAGGTGGAGCTCCTCTTGGACCAGTGGGTGGACCAAGCAGTGCACCTCCAGGGGGAGCACCATGAAGACCACCAGGTGCAGCACTAGGGTGACCCTCAATGGGCGGACCTGCAGACAGACCACCATGGAAACCTCCAGGTAGACTGCCGGGCGGAGCTCCTCTGGGACCAGTGAGTGGGCTGAGAAGTCCGCCGCTAGGTGCACTAACATGTAGCGCACTATGTAGACCATCATTCGGTGGACCTCCAGGTGGACCACCATGGAGTCCTCCAGGTGGCAAAGTACTGGGTAGACCTGGTCTTGAACCATTATGTGGAGGACCAAACGGGCTGCCAGGGGGGGCAACGTGCTGACCCTCAAAGGGAGGAGCACAAGGTAAACTGCCAAGGGGACCAATGGGGCCACCAGGCAGACCAACAGGAGCCCCACCATGAAAGGGCCCAAGGGGAGCTCCCATGGGACCTCGGGGCCCCCCATGCAGACCAACAGGAAGTGCACCCAGAAGCCCAGCATTAGGAGCACCAGGTGGGCGACCATGGAGACCAGCAGGAGGACCCCTGGGGATACCAGTGGGAGGACCTGTAGCTGGATGGCCGATAACTAGATTACCTAATGGGGAAAAAAGTGTTTATTAACAATAATTAAACAACACAATACTAATAAAAATGTGTAACATCCAAATAAAAACTGACTCATGGGTCCAATGTGGTGGTTAAAAATGACTGGTCCATCTCGGATGTCTTCATTTTGTCTGTTACCCAGACCAGCTGGGTCTACTGGTGGATCCTCAGGTTTTGAAGGTGGTGGGCCCAAAGGCATGCCACCAGGGGGTAGAAACCCTATCAAGAAAATAATACAATTTAGTATGATAGTAGAGACCCAACTTGAGAGAAAATTAAATCCCATGTGGAGAGAAAATGTACCTGGGGGCATATGCAAAGGGTTGAATCCTGGTCGGAGGAAAGGTGGAGGAATACCTGCAGGAAACGAAGGCAGAGGCACACCCATGGGTCCAGGGAACACAGGGGACTGAACCGGACCAACTGCAACCACACCAGGCTGAGTTGGGGCAATCTGGGAGGAATTCAGATAAAAGTAAGTTATATGGATAAATGAACTGGTAACTAATTATTAATTGGTTGTTGTTTCTTTAACAACAAATTTATTATGTGTAAAAAACCAAAAAGCTCCTATTATATATTTGTGCTTTTTCTTACATCAAATGTATTATTGTGCTTTATGGTTTTATCTTAATGCTCTGTTATTAAAATAAACATAAGAATTAGAAGAGATTGACCAGTATGTTTTCTTTCATGGCCGACACCAATTCCGAATTTGATTTTCTTCCCCAAAATTAGGTAATTTAAATTTAATAAAAACTCATCCACAGCACCTTTTTTACCACAAACCCATAAGAGAGCAGTGTAGTGACAGTCACATTTTCAGCAGTGATCTATTTGCACTGAAGTGCTCAAATAAATCTTTATGGGTATTTTTAGGCTGCAGGTCACCCAAAATAAAATATTGTCCTGTGCTGGAGATTTAAGGCTCACAGCGGATACGCTAAGAAGTCCAAATATTGGTCCGATATATATAATTGTTACAGCATCATCTAGAAAAACTGTAAATACCTGAACAGGGGGGACAGAGGGAACTGCAGGAGTGAGCACAGGGACCACTTGTATTTCGTCTGGCTGAGACTCTGTGCGGCCATTATGGGTAATTTCTTCAGAGCTTTCAAGAGTTTTCCTTGTTGTACTCCACTCTATAAATCAGTTATATCATCAATTATCTCATTTACAACACAGCAATAGCCTTTTTATTTAATAATTGATTAATGCAATGCTATAACTTCAGTAAAATGTTTTACCTGGCGCTAAAGTGTCTATATCCAGCATTCCCCCATCTCTGAGTTCATCAAGGTCCTCCTCTTTAATCTTTGACCACGGTATGTACGTGACCCCATGATCCACATCCCAGTACTGTTTAAAATCAGCTTTAATGCCTTTGTTCAATGCCCAAGCAATCTGATAAGGAACAAAAACAAGAATTTATATATTTTTATTGCAAATTAAACTAATTTGGAATGTTACTGTTACACTCTTTGGGTGTCTTTAAAAGTACTGTAAAAATCAAAGGTATTATTAATTACTCTCACCTTGATGGTTTTCTGGTTTACTTTATAATTCCCTCTGCTGAGCTTTTGTAGGGCCCTGAAAGCATCTTGTCTATGCACCATGACAATATATGCACAACCACGTGGTGGGATCATCTAAACACAAGGAAATACACATAATTAACATAAAGCTAAGAAATGTCTATTGAAAAATGAAACAATGTTTTAACCTACATTGGTTGACTCAATTTGTCCGAACTCTTCCAATAAGCATTCCACATCTTGTTGCTGTGTTCTCTTATCCAGCTGACCAACCCAAAGTGTTGTAGTGCAAACTAAGGAAAGATGAAAATGTTGGCATAGTTTAATAAATAATATAAAAAACAAAACAAATAAGCAAAGCATGTCTCACTGCTCAGTGTGTGACTCTTCAGTGGGGGTAGTCCTTTCTGCCTACGCTCCCTGTCCCGCTCTCTCTCCCTGCGCTCCTGGGAACGGGATCGAGGCGAATGATGGCGTCTCTCTCTGGACCGAGACCTCCGATGCCGAGATCTGCGGGAGCGGGAATTTGACCGTGATCTCCTCCGCTTTGGTGACCTGTAGATAAAGGAGCTTTTAGTCTATTCAAATAAATGAAAACATTACCTGTCTAGATGTCTTACCTGGAGCCTGAGTGTGATCTGCGACTGTGTTTCCCATCGTTTGTTGAGGACTCACTGAGGACTGTTGGATCCGTCAGTAATTCCTAATGAATTAAACCATAATTTACTAGTGCCTTTATTTTTTAAATTTCCAATATTTAGTTGAGTTTATTCACATTTCTACCTGTTGCTGTGGGACTACACTGTGGGGAGGATAGACCCCCTGGAAGCCTGTAGGCCCAGAGGCACCTACAGGGGGTTGTCCCATCTGAGGATGTCCCGGAGGAGGGATCATACCCCCTAAAGGAAACACCTGACCAGGTGGTAAACCAAAGGCTTGAGGCTGACCATTAAGGGGCACTGAACCCTACAAAAACATACACATCTCATGTTCAAGTTATGGATAAAAACTAATCGGTTCAGTCAGAAAAAATAAAGTCAGATGTTTCTACCTGTTGTGAAAGATCTTGCGACATATTTGTGATTTGTGGTTTAAAGTGCTCTATGTGCTGTGGGAAGGCTGGGGTTGGCTGCATACTGCTTTGGCAAAGACATACATATTATTAATGGCTTATCCAGCAAGTCTATTGAAGTGTATTTATTTTAATTAAGTATTCAGTGAATCTTACATTGAAGATTGTGATGATGGTTCATCCTTTTTTGTTTCTTCACCAGCATCTGGTTCATCATCATAATCAAAACGGTCCAGTAAGGTCTATAACACACAAAAAAAGCCTTACATTTTGCTGTTGCTTCTATAAAAATAACTGACAGTATAAAAATGACAATGCGTATCAAAATGAAAAAGTTTCTGCCTAATTTGTATAAATGAGCTAAACCTTGGCAAATGCCGTTGACTGTTGCGCTGGTTGAGAGGGAAGAGGAGGTTGTGCAGGGACAGGTCCAAGGCTCATGGTGATGCTCTGGCCCTGTGTTGGCTGCACATTGGCCTCTGGTTTGAGAGGTTTTTGTTGAAAATTCTGGAGCATCTGCTGAAGCTAAAATGAAATAAAATATGTGCTTCAGACCACAGCAAAGAAACATATCTGTTTATACTTCTAAGTACAATTGATATCTACTGTTGTTTTAATTTAAAGCCATAGACGTGGGCACAGTCTGAGAGCCCCACTCACCTGCTGTCCCTGTGTAGTCTGGAAAAGCTGAGCCACTGCAGCGAAGGCATCGGAGGTTTGGAGCTGAGTAGCCGCTGTCAGAGTGGAGTTTGGTGTCTCTTCTTCAGGAGGAGGCTCTTTGGGTGATGGTGGAGAATAAGCTAAAAACACAATAGTTACAAACACCATAACACACATGTTCTAAATGTAGAATTCCACCTTTAAAAGTGAACAAAACCCACCTGATTCATCTGCCTCTGGGAAAGGCACAGCAGCTGCACTGGTGTTTGCTGCTGCCATGTCCAAGAGAGGCTGAATGATCTCAATTTTGAAGACACCATTTTTCTGCCACAGGTTTAATACACGCACTATTTTACTCTACAAAGATAAATAACAGGAATTAGATTATATATATTATAGATATGATGGCTCCCAACTGTATTACTTACCCTGTCTTCTACTGGGCAAAGACAGAGGTTTTCAAAAGTTCCTGTGATATTTTTGGTAAATCTAGGACCAAAGACATCCTTATCTGCTCCAAACTGGTGTCTGGACTGTCGAACAATAGAATCCACCACATACAGGCCAGCAACTTTGTACTCAGGCTTACACTAAAGATTTAACAAATAAAAATTAATATACAACTGTGTAAAAATAATGAGATGCTGGAATTATTCTGACCTTTTTAATAAACTTTTCCACGATCTGAACTACATGCTTGTACAGCTGAAAACAGACATGGTTTATGAAAAAAAAACATTGTTATTATGTGGAAATTATTTGATACAAAGCAAATGGCCAAAAATTCTTACTTTCATAGCTTTGATGGCTGATTTGGTGATTGAAATCATCTTAGCTCGGGAAATTGGGGGCTTGGAGTCCATCAACGAGAATAACTACACAGTAACAAAAGTAAAGTGTAATGGGGTAAAATAAATGACAATTCATGTTGCTGATGTTTTTCATTCTATTTTCATACAGATAAAATATTTAATTTCAAGTTTTGCTTTGGTCATTGATCATAGGAATAAACAACTGTTACTGGTGCAGAATAGTATTAATAGCAGTTTTAGACGTTCCTTTCCTTGAATGTATTAAATGAAAATCTTTTGCAGAGGGTCTTTATTGACAACTGAAAGTCCTTTCAAATGGCAGGTGGCAGGTGTGTTATGTAGCTATAGCTATATAGTAATCCGGCTGAGATTTGAACCCTAAACCTCCTGCACAGTAATGCTATAACTAAACAACAGCAGAAAATACATCACGTAACGATTTCACGACATCGTAAAACTGTTCTACATCATTCGTGACACACTGGCTTGAAGAAATGCGATGTTGTTAGAGGAAAATGAATGAGTTTTGTATTATAAATGCGCCTCTATCTGAGTTGCCAGTAGCCTCGTTTTCAGCACCAGGGAGAAGGAACACTTCCACAACAGTGGTCAGCTTCTTGCAGTACATTTAAATGGTCAATGTTAGCTTTAGCTTAAATGACTATCCGACATGAAGACGCCTGTCGGAATGCACACAATGCACAAACGATATATTAGATAGCATTATATGCTGTATAATGGTCATCAGGGTCGCTGGCCACTGTTGTGTCCTGCTCGGCCTGGTTGTGCTAGCCCCAGTGAAACAGCCCTGCAGCCTGCACAGCAAACCTGGGTTTGTTGTGGCTTTTCTGGGTCGATAACAGCACTTACCTCGTGGTTAAAGGCGTTGACTGCGTCCATGATGTCTCAAAGCCCAGTAATGTCCCCCCAAAGCCCCTAACCCACAATAAAGCACTGTTTATTGAGAGAAAGCTCTGCTCAACATGTCCGCCCCCGTGCAGCTAACTACAGCTAGCCTAGCATCGGTACTCGGCGGTACAGCAAAGCATGATGGGATTGAAACATGTTGTTCTTCATTTTGGCCAGTAGGTGGCGAACTAGTGCTATGAATCTACAGTATAGATACAGTATAAATAACCATCCCTTTGTTGCTAGACTATCTACCTGAATACAAATTTAATTAAGACTGTTAATTCCGAAGAGCTATAGAAATGTTGCTTGAAGGAGGCACAAATAAATATGAATGTTTACATTTAATTGTTTTCTAAATAGAGTAAACAAATAAATAAATAAATGAATAAAAAAAAATACAAATGCTAGAATCGGCCTAAATGTAACCACCATGTTATTTATTAATGTATTTATTTACATATGCTACACAGTTGTTCAAGGATGATTATGTGTCACTGAGTTACTTATGTTTAAAACAATTGTAGGAACAATTCATTAATAGCATAAACAGTTTATTTTTATAGTTTAACTGTGCATCAAAATCGTACACTAGATGGCAGTATAGTGGTGCATTTCTTGTTTGGTGAAATGCCTAGACTGCATGGTCCATCAGGCACTTGTACAATCCCTTGGGACTCTCCAGGAAAATATGCATGTTGAACAAAACCTACACCCAGTAGCAGTGTACAACAATGCGCATAGCTTAAGTAAAAACAAAAATGACACAATATTATTATATTATGTGTTAGCCCACACAAAGCATGGTCTGTTTACAGGTGCCTTATTAATAATTAACTCAGAGAGGTATGGTCGTACGATGCTTTTAAAGAAACCATAATGCCTCGCCCGAGAGAGCTTTCACGTCATATAAAGATGAATTATGTCCCAGGTCGTGCCCCTCCCTTCAGGTGTAGGCTACGCTTTAGATTAATGAGCGGACTGATAATTAGGCCATGAACGCTCAGTGGGCAAAGGGTGTAAATGCTCCTTTGTCTGCTTCTGGTGAATTTCAGAACTTGGAAATGTTGGCAGCACTCCAAGTCCAATCGCAGCACTGATAGAGCAGAAATAGGCTGAATAAATTGGTATGGGATATGCTTGAATGAAGCTGACAACACCGCAGCTGAGGTGAATTTTAATGTAGAAAAGCAATTAACTGTTGTGTGAGAACAATTTGTACCCATTACGCCTTGCTTTACGCGCACTAAAATTCACCTAAATCAGATCTTGGACCTTTGGCTGTTTTAATGGCACGTTTGTACAGACATACTTCATGTTCTAGCAGGTGAAGTACATACATTCTTTGTTCAGCCAACATGTACAATGTGTACAAAATGAGCAAAACACCGGGTGGAGTGGTCTCCTCCCCGTGCGCTCTGATTGGTCGAAATAACTCCCCTTTCTGGAGAACGTGTATGGAGCCGTGTTGTTTTTCACCCCAGCCTTTTCACCAAGACACGCCCCCTCAGATGGCCGGGAAAGTCACTTCAAACTGAGAAACACGCTGCCAGAGCTCAGAACAACCTGGAGCTGTCCACGTATGGAGAGGTGACGCGCAGTGTAGTTAGTTTAGATGACCACAGTAGCTTGCGTCAGTTAATAACTTTCTATGATTGACTGTGACATATTTTCAGTCAATTACAAAGTTAAGCTCATAACTAAGCTCTGGGAACTGCTGAGTTGGACACTTTGGGTGAACAGGTGGCGCGCTTTGGTTCTCCTAATTTGTTAATAAGGACGAGACGCGCAGGCGACGGATTTAAGGCACTTTACCGGACACAAACTAAGCATTTAGAGGTCAGAGAGGGAAAAGAGAGGCGTCTTTCCCCCTGGCTAAACAGGATAATTTAACGGGGAACTGAGATGCCAGTAGCGGACAACGACATGGTGGTGGACAATGCCCATGGGGCAGAGGGAGAAGACATCCCTATCTCGCTATGCAGTCCAGCAGCGGACATCCTCAAGAACTTTTACCACACCAAACGCGTCGGGAACTATCTTATTGGAAGGAAGCTTGGAGAAGGATCGTTCGCCAAAGTTAGAGAAGGTCTACATGCCTTAACTGGGGAGAAGGTGAGTCTTATTTTTATTTACAACAACATAAATGTAATATATTTGTAATTACGCAATAATAAAATCAGTCCATTTTGCGCATCAAATGGCCTATCAAAAGGCAATATAAACGTTTTAAATGTGGTAGTTTTATTTAAACATAAAACAGTTGCAGCAATGTGTATTTTCATTGTCACTTAAATAATAACTTAAACCACATATTTACTAATTTGATATTTTTATTAAATGCATTTTCTCATATTTTTGTATTATTATTTTTGCGTAATCACTATAATGATCTAATCTATTCTTAGTTACTATTTGCTTTCCACAGAAAGACATGGGTCATTACTATTATGTGGAAATACCTGTTTAACTCAGGCAATCAAAAGGAGATTTTGTAATATGATCTTAAGGAGATTTTGTAATATGATCTGGTTGAAGATATAAGTCAGTATAAAATTGTGTATGTATTCGCTTGCATATGCTGCCTGCCTGCCTATCTGTCTGTATGTCCAGAGGTGGCTGTTACTGAGCATGCTTTGTTTGCTGGTGGTGGTGAGCTCATACAACAAGGGTGAGCTCACCACTCACAGTGACAGAAGAGAAGGCACAGCTCAGCCAATAGAAGCGCACTGCTGCTACTTGCATATGCAATGTTTTGTTTGATAAATGGCCCCAACGTCTCATTATGATTCTCCCAGTACAGGCGCTTTGAAGTGGACCGCCATTGGCCACTGGTTGCCTTTGTCTCCTTGATACACCATTTTAGCTGGAGAGCATTATTTGAATATAGGAAAAGGGCAAACCTAGTCTTTTAGACTCCACACTCTTCCTTGTATGAACAATACCAGATAATTGCATGTTAGTAAAATAATGCAAATAGTGAGTAAATAATTGTTTGTCAAAGCCTATAACAAACACAAATCTTCTGTCATTCTATTGATTTCATTCTGTTATTCATATCCGTGTACTATTTGGTGTGGATGATGCAAACCTATGGCAATCCACGCATTATTGGCGCTCTGTCTCGCTTTCATTGAGATGCAGGGGTCCGACAGGCAGTGCAAAAGAGAGAGAGCGCCTGGGGCTAGGGGCATAGAGTTTATTTAAGCAGGGTATTCAGAGGGCAATGAATTCAAGAGTCTTTTTCAGCATCCCTCAAAAGAAAGTGATGCTGGTGAATGTAGAGAGCAGAAAAGTGAGGAGAGGGGAGATGTTTTGGTGGATGGGGGCTTGTAAGGTCATGTGTGTTTTTCATGTCTGTAACCCACTTTCACCCTCTGTCCCGCGCCCCTGCCCCCCCTCTACTGTCTGAGGGGTGCCTGGTAAACAACCCCCTTTGGCCAACGTAGGACACCCCTCCCCCTGGTATAGGCAAGCTTACAGTAAATACAGTGAGCTCCACCCCCCTAACTATACATACAACTGGAACCCCCCTTCTCATTCACTCTGCTTGGGATAAACACAAGCCACCTATTATTGCATTGTGATGGCTCAGTGCACACATACACACAACAGTATTAATTAGCTGTAAAAAGGTTTCAGTCTTAGAGTGATTATATGGGATGAAAGGGGGCAAATACAATAAAAAAGCTGAAGGACAGAAGAAAGATAAAACATCTACAGCAAGCAGCCAGGCCCATTTCATTAATGGATATGGTTATTAGTGCCATTGGTCGTGCCTTTCTATGTCTTACGATTTCTCCTTGTGGATGATTTGTTGTGCATGGTAGCCACGCTCTTGAACCCGGTCTAGACTGGGATACAAGGAGACAGGAATGAAATAAGGTAGATGGAGATGTTAGTGAATGTAATTAGCAAGAGACAGATGATAAGCCTTTGTCATTGAGGGGAAGGGCATGTTGACTGTTATAAGAAGAAGATGGGGTGAGTAATAACGCATGCTAGGGCCCTCAGTTGTAGTTCTACAGTTGCCACTTTGTGTGTTTAGCTGCAGCCTTGAAGCAAATGGCAGAATGTTGACTCTCCATATGGCTCTTTTCAACAGTTAGGGTGGTATTAGGGTAGCATTTGCCTCTGCCCCACACTTTGTAATGGCTCAGTAACCCTCAAGTTACACATGGGGTCTCCTCACAGCCGCAGGGACTTATTGCATGCGAGCTGCCATAGATTGACAGCAGCTGCAAGGGAGAGGTTGGTGTCAAGTTATGTATCTAGCTATAAGGACAGCCAGCACCTGTTACACAACACTAGAATGTACACTTAGAACTTCACAATTAATTCATACTAGTTATAAATCAATACTTTACATGTTAGGTTATGACTTCCAGTAAATATATTATTAAATTGTGGGTTGACAATAGAAAGCATCTATAATATTAGTGTTAGTAAATGCAGCATCTGCCTTGTATTCCAAGAAACTGAAAATGTGTCTTTATCTGAAATATTTTCTTATCAGAGGTTTGAAAGCGTACAAGCAAATGCAAGGAATGTGAGAAATGTGTTTAACCAAAGGTTCAAGTCCTGGTTTAGTCTTAAAAAAATTGACAGTTTTCATACAAGTATAAACAACGTTAATCTTCTATTTGGCAGTACTAATATAACTTTATTTATTGGTTGTGTGCAGGTGGCAGTTAAGGTGATTGACAAGAGGAAGGCCAAAAAGGACTCCTATGTGACCAAGAATCTCCGCAGAGAAGGGCATATCCAGCAAATGATCCGGCATCCCAACATCACACAACTGTTGGACATCTTGGAGACCGAAAATAGCTACTACTTGGTCATGGAGCTATGTCCCGGCGGCAATCTCATGAACCGCATCTATGACAAGAAGCGTCTGGAGGAGAGGGAGACCCAGAAATACATCAGACAGTTGGTTCTAGCAGTGGAGCACCTGCACAGAGCTGGAGTAGTGCACAGGTGAGTTTAAAAGCAGTTAAACTAGTTTAAAAAGGTTTGCATATGAAAAATAGGAGACATCAGTTGGGAGGTAAGTTGACTTTGGCACTGTGCCATCCACACCCCACAATGTTTATGGGTTGAAGCTTTAAGATGTGAGTCAGACATGATCCTCTTTCTCAAAGTATGGGTTAAGTCCTTATTGTACACATTACAGTTAATCCAGATATAAGCAGATTGTTTAATAATTAATGCTACAGTAGTTGTGACATTCTTGGATATATCTCCATACAATTATGTACTACATGCAGACTGTAAAACATAAAACCCAAATGGTCTTACTGCACTTTGGGAACATGTCATCCAGGAGCCTGGGAACTGAACTGGGGGAGACGGTCAATGCAGTTAACTGTATAACAGGATTTAGAAGAATTAAGGGGCAATAGCAGACACACACAATAGCCCTAAAATTCAGTCAGCGTGACCCATATTGGGAGGGCATGAACCGGCGGGAGGAGGACTTTAATACTCTTTTGTGCTACAATAATAAATGCATAGACAGTTGTCTGAAGTAACTGACATTCGTTTTTTGTTTTACAGGGATCTGAAAATAGAAAATCTCTTGTTGGATGAGCAGGACAACATCAAACTTATAGGTAATAGGACTACCTCTAAAAGTTATGATGAAAAAGTTTTATTAGAAAATAGATTTAGAAATGATTTACACATGAAGTTTTTTATAAGAAGTAATTGAAGTTAAAATAGTAGAAGTATTTTCTCAGGTGCTACATGTGGTAAAGACATCCTGTTAACTCCTACACACTCTCACCTCAGCGCTAATCTGCTTCTGTTTGTGTTTAACCCGACACGGGGCAACAAGTTTAACATCCTGGCAGGAAAAGCTGCCACTACCCAGCAACAAAGGATAACAGTTTATTCTGCCCCCTAGATTTTGGCCTCAGTAATTGCGCTGGCATCCTGGGATACTCGGATCCATTCAGCACACAGTGTGGCAGCCCAGCATACGCCGCACCAGAACTACTTTCCAGGAAGAAGTATGGGCCTAAAGTAGATGTTTGGTCAATGTAAGTTTCTTTATAACTGTTACATTATTTTAAAACAAAATATAAAATATTGTCATTTGTCATAAATCAGTCCCCAAACTGAATTACATCAATGTTACAGTAGGGAAGGGCAACTAATGAAATGTGTTTGACTACTACTGTTTGAAAGAAACCAAGAATTAGTAGGACATCTGGCTTAAACTTTGGCCTGATTAATAAATAACGACTGCTTAGCTGAAGTCTATATAAGATCCAAAAGAAATAAGCTAAGAGTAATGAAAAACAACAAAATACTAATAATAATTATTTTTTGTGTATTTTTAGTGGGGTGAACATGTACGCCATGTTGACCGGGACCCTCCCATTCACCGTTGAGCCTTTCAGCCTGAGAGCCTTGCACCAGAAGATGGTCGACAAAGAGATGAATCCATTACCTCCCTCACTCTCCACAGGTTAATACTTGCACACTCCTATATGCAAATTTAAAGCAAACTATGATTATACATGTTATCTCAGTGACAGTAAGAATAGGCAATCAGTGACTCAATACTATGAATACACCCCCAGGGGTGATAGTGAGTGGAGATGGGACACAAAACTTGGATGCACGTAAATACAATGCACTGAACTTACTTAATAATGTTTTGAGCAATGTTGTTTCATTTTCATGAAGTTTACCGTTGAGGCATTGTTATGCAGTCAAGGTGTACAATGCCGCCAATGGCACTATTTAATTACTTTTTTTTTTGTTTCCTTTAAATTTATTGCATTGATATGAGATTTCAGCAATAAAATAAAACTATTTTAGTAAATAGGAAACCAAATAAAAAAATGTTTCAACACAATTCAAAACTTGAATCTGTTTTAGTGCTAACACACTTCAGGTAAAAAAAATAATTAACAAACATGTAATGTAATGTGTGCAATACGGATGTATGTAAAAAAGGTAAGAAGAACACGTGAGCATTGACAGTCAAACAGGACATGCCACAACAAAACCCAAAGTCAATATGCAAAGCAGGGATGATGTACGTATTATTGTCCTCAAGCTACTGACACAGAAATGCCATTGCCTATATAGTATACATCTATAATTATAGGGAACCAGAGCCAGGTTTGTGTCAGTCATAGTGCACGTGCCAAGAAATGGAGGTTTATAAAAAAAAAGTAACATACTGTTCCATTTACACAGCACTTAAAGTAGAAGATGATTTATTATCCTACTGACAGTGAGTGTCCTTAATGTTATGTATTCAGACCTGTTATACTTAAAGTCTGTGCTCTTCTCCTTCAGCTGCCATTTGTCTTTTGAAAAAACTTCTGGAGCCTGATCCAAACAAGCGTCCAAACATTCACCAGGTCATGGCGGACTCGTGGCTACAGCTGGCCAATAAGAACACAGGAGCACCATACCTCAACAGGTGAGGGTAAAACCATAATGGAGTTTCAGTGATTGCCCACTTCAAGGTCTATTCATTTTTCCCATAGCCTTTCAAAAATGAACATTAAACATTTGAAAGCTTGTCACAATGATCACAGAGTACAGTATAAAAAGATTAACAATGTTAATTATATTCAGAATAATAAAGTAGCAAATATAGCAAAGGACTATGGGGAAAATTAATGGAAAATAAACTTGTCTCATGTCTGACATTTTTTCCCATTTCATAACATTTGCATATTATTAAAAAGTAATAAAGTTGAACTTTTATTTCTTCTATAGGATTCACATTGAAGAAATTAACCACACCGTGCTGATGCACATGACGGAGAAGATGAGCTACAAACACAGTGAAGTTTTGAGTGCAGTGCTCACAAATCGAGCCTGCCACACGTTGGCGGTCTACTTCCTCCTCAACAAAAAGATGAAAAGATTATCCAAAGAGTACAGGGTAAGGAACTTTTAAAAGTGATTATGTAGTGTTTTGACCACTGAAGCAGCTACTGAAACATGACACAAACTGCTCAAACATAAATCACATTGTTTTGAAAGTTTTTGAATTTTTTACTGACAACGATTTATTTTAGGAGATGCAGTTTCAAGAAAAGAAGAAAGGGGAGAAGCAGAAAAACGAATATTTTCAGACACAATGGAGAAAGCACGTCGACAAACTTACCATCCCGCCAAAGCAGACGCCCGTGTACTTAGCGGTCAGCAAACCGGGCAAGGAAAAGAAGCACCGAACAGGTAAGAATCAACTAAAATAGGCTCTTAAATTTCACTATGCCTGAAAATGCATGTATTTATTTGATTTTACCTTGTTTCACACAGGGTAGGTTGATGCATGTCTTTGTTCGTCACCCAGCGTTTGTGTGTTGTTCCCATCCATGTGTCCAACCATCCACCCCTCCTTTCATCTACCCACCCATTGTCTGTCTGTGTCTGTGGCCCACCCGAGGAGACTTCTGCAATTGAAGGGTGTACATGCAAACACTATTTATTTAATGTGGCTTTTAAAGTAGCAATATTGATGGCAAGATACATGGTTAGAAAAATGGAATAGAATGTGGTAACACTTAAAAAGAACTGTGGCCGTAAATTTGAATGCAAAACGTTGAGCTAAATTTAATTTGTAATTAAAAATAACATTATATGAATGACTACAGCAAAGAACCGGATCATCACACTTTTTTCCTTAATTTGATTGATTATTTAAAATCATATTAAATAAATATTATATGCATGTTTATTTTATATAAGTAATAATTCATTCAGTCACCAATACTCAAATCTGCTCCAACTTCAAACTTGTTAAAATAAGCATTATTGCTGCATTATTGTAAAATCTTATTTTAAGTGTGACCACATGTTTAATCACATATGCAGAAAATTGCCAGCAAGTTTGCCAAAAAAAAAAAAGATATGTCCTAAAGGACCTCAACCTGTGGTATGTCAAACAACCTGAAGCCAAGTGTGTAGAATCCCTCAGTCATCCAGGTAGAATCCATGGCAAAAGGAGAAATTCAGTTTGTCAACTGGACAAAAGTTTTAACCTTAAGCCAAATTACTGTAACTAAACAGTGTAGTAATCCTTCTGTAAGATGTGTATGTTCAAATATCTGCTCTCCTACCCTCAGGTCTATTGCGGGCAATCACTGGTGGCCATCGTAATTCTCCTCTCGCCCCTCCTGGTACCGTTGCCTCTTCTTCTATGGAATACATGGAGATACACCCGCTCTTCCCCAATGAGCCACAGCAGCGAAGGCGTCTGGCCACTCTTCCTCCGGTCAACACGAGCCCCGAACACAACGTCCCCGCACCGCCCGCTCCCTCCCCCATCGGCATGCACTCCTTTGGGTCCCTGTCCAAAGCTGAGCAAATCGAAGACAACCCTCCTGCGCCCTGGTACAAGCTCATCAATGGGACACTGTCACCCCCGCGCCACGTTTCTGCTTTCCAACCGGATTCCTCTTATTTGAAGAAAGCCACCATCCCAAGTCCTCCTGTTCTAATCAACAACCCACAACCCAAAAAGAGCACCTCTACAGACTGGTGTGGGGGCTCTGATACAAGTGGTAGCCCACCCAGCACCATTGGTAGCCCACCAGGAAGTTCTGCATTCAGCCCACCAAAATCTGCTTTCCACCCTCTCAACCCCCACTCTGCTTTTAGTCATCCATCTGCAAATAACAGCAGCAACAGTGACCCAGAGAGTCCTACTCATCGCAGCAAGTTTCCCTCAATGGGAATAGGACAAATTTTAAAGAAAAAAGTCCCGTTACAGCCATTTTCCTTTCGCCCCGAACAAGTTGTGGAGGAGGTAGTGTCTCCGCCTCCGTATCCCATGCAGACGCTGCTTTGCGCATCAGGCGCACTCAAAACTCTTTGCTGATGCCGCGACAACTTAAAGGAAATAACTAAAGAGACAGAATGGGATCTCTCAAAATGTACAGAAGTTGGAGGGGTCTTCCAGAGCGGCCTTAGTTTGAACTGTGAATTTTGTTTATTGCTACTGAGCCACTTTTGTCCATTTATTTATTGAAGGGAATTGAAATTAGGGCTGCACAGCATGAGGAAAAACATGCAACATGCAAAACTGTGAAAAATTTGCAATATTATAATACAATATTATTATATAGTAAGTTATAAAATATAGCTGAAATATCCCTGTAATTACTAATCAAATAAGCATTTAATAGAGACAAATTTACAATTAAATGTAGATGAAGAAATTGAATTTTAAATATTTTAATTTAGTAAAATAATAATAAGCCATAATCTTATTGCAATACCTAATACTTGACACAGTTAAAGCATAAATATTGCCATAAAAATAAATTGTCAATATCTTGTGCAGCCCTAGTTGAAATTAATCATAATTGTCTTGTTACTGCTTGTTACTGCATCATGTAAGAATAGGTGGTGACACAGAGGATATGAGATTAAAAACTGATCCCTAAACAATGAGTAGACCTCGTTCCAGATCCAGATAGGACGTCATGTTATCCAAGGTGTGCACATAGGCGCTTACCCTCGTCATAAGAACACTGTATTATAGATTTACGAGATTGTCTCTTATGTAATATTGTAATAACTGGTTACTAATTGAACCGTCTACTGATTCACACCAGCTAAAGGAGCCCAACCTGTCCCCTGCCCCATAATATGTGTTCTAGTGTTTATTATTGTCTATGTGAAAACTATATCCACTGATAAACAGGCAGCCCGCACTGTCTCCTCAAGGCTGACTGGCACTGCACTATTGTTGAAACCAAAATCTGTAGTATAATGAGTGTTTTTACATCCTTTACCTCACAGCATTGTTCATAACGTCAAAAAATAGCAATCAGTATGTGGATTTTGCCACCGTGTTGCAGTAGATCTAATAGGGTAGACAGCAGACAGGTAGCAAAGTTAGATTCATTCACCTTTTATATGGTTAAAACAAAACATCCAACTTTAAACACTGTTAACTCACAGCTGTACCTTTTATAGTGTTGAAGCACCTCTACCAAAACTATGGGGAGGGTAGCTGTGATTTTTCTTAGCCAGTTTTTGCAAAATAAAACAAAAACATTAAAAAATGCATTAAAGCCTTATGAAACAGACAAACCTCGCCAAATGCTGTAGGTATGAGAAAAATTCACTTCATTTTTGTCTTAAAGATGTAGTCTGTGCAATAGTCTTAAGTGTTAAATGCAAGTATTTGATAAGTGCTCTTTTTTGGGGGCGCAATCATGTGATTGTAAATAAGATACAACTACTGTGTTCTGTCACTTGCGCTGTGCTGTATGAAGAGGTCTTCATTTAAACATTGTTAATGTTAAACATTTAACATTTTGTAGTTACCGGGAAAATACTACTGGACTTTTTATTGAGGCTTCCACTGGCAAAACTCTAGGCTATACCACTGTTATTGGTTAAGATCTCTTCCCATCAAAAAGTTGCATGCACTGTTTGACAAATTGTTTCGTCACCTTTTTGAAAATCATGTCTTTGTACCTTTTTTCTTGATAATACGGAGATTGATATGGACTCGAGGGAAAGGGGAGGGTCTTTTGTAAGATTTTGTAATGATGGTTTTGTTTCGAGTGTCAAGAGATTTCTATGCTGTATAAAGTATTTTAAATATTTATACTGAATTTACGATGTGTCTGTCTGATTCTTTAAGTGCTTACCATCTGTGCTCATTCATGCAACATTTAGAAAGTAAAATAGGTAATTCTACAAATATCTATTCATTTTGATGGTATGGTGGTAAATATTCAAATGAGAAATAAAGGAAGATTGATTGGTTTTAAACATTTGCTATGGTAGTGATAATCTATGAACAAAAAATAAATAATTCTGAATGTATATGATGACTAAATTTAGTTTTGGTTCATAAAAAAATTATTGATAGATAATCCTCATATAAACACTTGTTTACGCACAAATAAAAAAAAATCTGATTTGAGTCAAGGTACATTTTTACAATGGAAGAGTGTATTTATCAATTTTTTATTCAGAACTTTGAACATTGTTACTCTGGTTGGTTCACGGCTTTTATTGAAATACTGTCATGAAAGACTTTCACATTACTGCGTGCATTGGACAATTTTACGATTTTTCTCTAAATATATTAACCATTAGTGGAAAATATAGACTGTTAGAGCGCAATTCTATAATAATCTGCACACTTTCTAGTTAATTTATGGGTAATTCACACAGCACCTAAAGCATATATCATGTGTAAAGCACTTAGAGGTTTTGAGAGTTAATGAACATTGGCCTTCCCTCTTCAGCGAAGCGGTCCTGCTGATTTACGATCACACCTCTCCTTCTCTACGGTACCACTTGTTTCACTATATATACATTTCCCACGATGCACCTGTGCTAAGTAAACCAAAGCCTTAACAGCCGTTGTTGTGGTTGGGACAGCTGAAGGGCCCATAGTCCTGACTCAGACATACCCAGTAGCAGATACCCTCACCACAAACAAGACACTATAATCTACTGCCCCCACACCCCTGCCCCCCAAAACATAAACCTCTTTGGGCGACACTGCCTGATGGGACAAATAACACAAATGGGGTATTAGACAAACAGGACAACGTGCATAAACAAGCCTGTCTGATTGGTGTTGCTCTAATCTGATAAAAGTGGGCTAAACTGGCTCTAAAATGCATAACACCCAAACCCTTTGTTTACTATAGACACATAGATAGGGCAGAAATCACTGGGAGGTATACAATGAGACAATTGGATGATGGAATAAATAATGTGGCTTAACTACTGCTCACAGTGAAAGGGATGTGTGAACCATTTTTAAGAGTAGAAGGCACATAGATTCAAAAATGAACCATGACAGAAAGAAACTGCTGTTGTTAAGCTTGAGTGATTATACATTAGGAAGACCATTAGTGTTGGTAATTGTTACATATGGCTGAACTGAAGACTTATACAGAACATTAGGTCAATAAAACAAATAATAACTTGGATGTAGAACCACTTACTAAAAAGAGGCAACACCAAATCACATTAGTGTTTTCCATTTGGTCGATTGGGAAACAAATATGGGCTATAGGGGCATACAAAATAATGAATTATATATCCTCAAATCTTGAGTCTAGTTTTAATTATAAATTGATTTGTTGTGGTGAAACTGATTTAAAAATATATGTAATAAAAGTAGTCAGGTATTAAACTTACTTAGATAATAGACCTGCCGTACAGGGTTTCCACTTTGCAATGATTTCTAGAAGAGACCAAAGGGTTGAAAGAATGGTGTTAGTAGCTTTTGGCATAAAAATGATGCCAGTTCAATATGCAAATGAAGGCAGACTGTGAAACACATGACATGTTTGGCAACCACTAAACAATTCTTACACAAACAGGAAATAGAGCAAAAGAAAAACAATTAAATGAATGTTAAGTAAAAGATAACAGGTTAGATAGTTATTTCAAATTGATAACCAAAGCCAGCAGCTGTATAACCATGAATAAAAAAAAGCTTATTGGGGGCTGTGGTTTCCTCCATCTTGTGACTGGGAGCCTCCTAAATGGTGTCACCATGGCAACAAAGTCTCAATTTAAAATGTTGGCAGCTTTGTCTCAGAAATTACCTTCACCAAACATGCATTCAATTAAAAGCATTCAAGACTTTATTATACATTACAATTACTATTGCAAATTTAAAAATAGAGACCATTTGTGGACCTCTAATTTCAGATCTATTTTCCAAATCAGGTAAGGCTATAATCTAAAAAAATGCTCACATCTTCAACAACCTAGGATTAAACTCAGGACTAAATGAGCACAAGACCTTGACTATGAATTTTAAAAAATCATCTTAACCAACCCCATTGCCATGTAGCACTAAATTGTGCCTAAAACAACAATTTTCTCAAGCATGCCAGTACCAGAATAAGCCTGAATAGACAGAATCAACCCCAGTAAATATATAGTTATCATCACAAGATGAATTAATTATGACAGAGTTGACAAAAATTTAGCCCGACAGGTTTTCCCATGTGATCGGTCAAATGAAAGAAATGCAAGATCAATAGTGAAGCCAGGATTATTAACTTAGAACATCAATACTGGTTGAATTATGGATTGTCTCCTATATGTTCAATAAGAGGTGAACATAAACTGTACCAGACGTTATAAATGTCAATGTGTTCTGGCTTAGGTCCCAGTGACACTAATCCTGTTTTCAGCCTCTTTTGTTCCCACAGTTAACCACCAGGACACCAGGGTCTGGGTGTCTGAGGGGGGCACACACATCAATCAGCCAAAACATTATGACCACCTGAGGACAGTCTGCACCAATGTGACATTTGTGGCTTATTGGAAAGAACATTTAGGTCTGAACTAGAAGATGGCAAAGTCAACTTATTAGTTAACATTATGACCAGTAGCATATATATGTAGTAGGGGGTGGACAATATGAAAATCTTGATCATACATTAGTGATTTTTCTACATTGTTAATTAAAGAAATCTGCTTCTTGTTAGTCATTTATTTGTCACGGTTTGTTATGTGTCCTATCTAATTTGTGTACAGCACTTTGGTTGAAGTGCTTTAGAAATAAAGGTGAGTTTAGAGAGAGCATGACGGAAACTGACCTAATAGAACAAGTATACATAATACGTCTGTGTTTGAGTACAAAAAACACAATAAAATGATCTCTCCATATTGGCATACTATTCACAATTCATTTTTATATCTTTATATCCCTATGAAACACTATGTATAATGATGAACCACCAACTAATTTAAAAACATACAGTAGCTCACCCAGTCAAACATTTGTACAGGTATATCTCATGTTTGTTTACCAATGTTTTTTGGATGATTTTGGCACTACAGAGCTGAAATGTCACACAAGAGCTGCCGTTTTGTAGATACTGATACAATCATCATTGGGACCCCATAAAATCCCTGAAAATCCTTACCCACTTTCTCGCTATCACAAGACAGAATGTTCACTTGCTACTAAATGTATCACACCCAATATCAGGTGCCATAATAAATAGATAGCATAATCACTTCACCTGTCAGTTAATGGTTTTAACTCACTAAATTTGTCACTGGGTAAAAGTTCAAGACCACACACATTGGAGATCCTAGTCCATCCTCAAGACATTTGTATCAGCACCGTCAGCACTTCTCAGGATTAGGAGAGGGGAGAGAGTGAGAGACTACCTGAGCGGAGAGACGTGGGGGAAATAAACAAGCAGATGTGTCTAATGAACTTGGAGGCCTTGAGCATCCACAGGGGATTTGGGTTATTCTATCAGGACGCTCTCTGGTCAATCGGATCTCCTGTTTGATCAGAGACAGAGGAAGGTGATTATTGCAATGAGAAAGGCGGGGTAAACACAGATTAGACACCAGTGGACCAGTCAGAACTGTCTCCTAAATGGTCCAAATATTGGCTTATTGTAAAGAGACTGGTGGTCTATAAAAACACGTACAGAGACATTTCCCCTGAATAAAGATTAATCACAGGACTTGTACATAGCTCCAAATATATTTTAATAACAGATGTGTGCGCTAGAGTAAACATGCTATTACTAGATGTTTATTCTTCTTCTTCAAATAGTCTTGAGCAGCCAAAGAAACATTTTCTGTTCATTATGGTTTATAAAAGTGGTAGGAAAAAAAGAGAGGAAAAAAAACAAAAAAAAAGGAAAAAAAAACAAAAACATGAGAACCATGAGTGGTTGGTGTGGTGCAGTGGTGTGAGAGAGAGAGAGAGAGAGAGAAGAGAATTTGGTGAAAGCACTGTATGAATATTGAGGTGTGGTTCTTTGTCAAAGCAGAAAAATAAGCAGAGATAGTTGGCTGTAATAAATAATATTAAAATCTACTGACTAATCTATTAATGTGATTTTGTTAATCAGCTATCTAAAGCATGATAGCAATACTTTCTGGTAAGTGAAGCTGAATTACAGTTACATTGTGTAATAGTAATTATAGCATTCACTGATGAATATTTTTTTTCCCATACCTGTAATATGTTTTTGTTCTATAAAATACCCTTTTAACACATACATAAACGTCACCAACAGATTCTAAAGTTGGCACACAGGTGGCACTCAGAGATATTTTTTTCTCAAAAAACAACGTCAGAAATGCAATCAAAGAACAGCGCACAGCCAATCAGAACTCAGTGTCTGTGGCAACAGCAGCCTCAGCTTGAGTTCCTATTGGTTGGATGAATGATACAGGAAAGCGTGTGATTGGCCGGCTGTGCGCTGAGGCTTCATTGCCTCCATGGCAACATTGCTTCCTTATTGCTTAGGAAAGGTGAAAAGGAGGGAAAAAGGGGAGGCGACTCTCACTCAGACTCTGCCTCTGCATTATTCATCCTTTGTCCCTGAGCGCTTGTAGAGCTCTATATGCTCTGACTGACGCGCATGTGTTCTATCATCACTGTTGGTCTAGGAATGGCTGTTAATGATTGGTCGAGACTAAAGGGTGACTGAGGTGAAACCCATGCAATACTTGCCCCTAACACTGCAATGTGTCCAGCAACATGGCTCTATATATAAAATGGCTCAGAGGCTTCAGGAGCTTCACTGTCAGGCTCACCTCAATTACACTATTAGTCCTTAATCCACATTGTCCATACTGCAAGTACACCCTTCTGTGTCTAACCACCCTGCTACAGGTACTTTCAGAGCACATCTGGAGAGCAACAGCCGGACTACATTGCATCATCCTCGCTCTCTCTCCCCTCACAGGATCCAGCTCCTCCATCACAAAAAATCTGGCTGAACACACGACCGGCACCACCCACGAGGTCCATAAACAACAACACACCACGCGGCTTGTTTGTTGTTGTTTTGCCTGTTTTTTTTTTTTTTTTCTCTCATCAGAGGAGGGAGGGGTGAATGAACGGGTGGGGTTTGCAGCAGTGAGAAAAACATCACGCCGGGATAAGGGAGGGGGCACAGCAATGGACTCCTCCCCCCTGTGTGTTTGAGCATGGGATAACGTCTGCTGACAGAGAGCTGTATGGCTGGATGACTGTTCCTCGGGCGGCCAACACGATGACGAGCTGGCAACAAGCACTCCGCATAGCACGTGCTCTTAGTTACCATCGCAACCAGGCCTTGGATACAGCGTGCTGGTTGGCCGTCTCCTGTTGTTGTTGTGCACGGCGGCTGATGAAACCTTATGGGTGAGGGAGGGCACAGCACTGTAAAAGCATGTTGCCGGTTTCCCTGCCCTGGTTAAAAGTGTTGCTAGGCACATCTGAGGTCAGTTACTTGGTAAACAAACCTTTAATATGTAATCAAGCTCCCATCAGCCCCAAAGAGCACGAACTTCTTGGTTTAACTCAAAGAAATACAGTAAAGCCAAATAGATACTTTTAATTACAGACAAAGAGGGATGAGCTGCTGATCCCCAACAATCTGAGAAGAGAAAGAAAAAACATTTAATAAATAAAAATATTTAAATAAATTAACCCCATCAACTAAAAAGTGGACAAAGTTGGCAAAATCCCTAAAATAAATGACTCTTTATAAATAAACATTTGCTTTCTCTGCTTAACTAAAAATGAAAATGCACAAGAGATGTTAACCATTGTCTATGAGATCCAAATTGTCAAGAACAAATTATGTATATATCAACCAGTTACTTCAACTACAATAAAAGTTAAAGCAAAATGCACAACTAAAACAACTATGTAGGAGTGCCAAAGTGTCATAAGTGCCATATTCTTCCTCCTTTAAACCAAACCAAAATGTATTGTATTGCTTTTATTAGATTGTATTTATCTTTAAAGGTGCACTATGTAACTTCTCTGCTGGAGGGCACGCCACTCGCTTGTTTCTCTAGAGATGTTATTGCTTTGCCTGGCGATAAGCAGGTGAAATCACCAGGCCAACTGACAGGTAAGATCTTTGAAGAGGCGACTCACTCACAGTAAGAATGTATGTAATTAAAACCCATACTGTTGGACATTCCAGGTGAAGTAAAAACATCTCCATTGGGACAAGAAGGTAACGGGCCCTCACCAGACAAGCCACACCTTAAACTGAGTAAATATATTTGCCAAAATACTTCAAAACATTCAAAGCGATGGTAATTTAAATAGCAACAGAGCCAATTATGAAAATTTAGAACAATTATTTATTATTACTACAAAACAAAGTACAGTATATGAACAATAAACAAAGAGGTTAACATGAACAGGAAATCACAAATAGAAAATGGATTTTTAAGAATGGGCCTCTATAATCAAAACCTTTAAATGCTATAAGGCCATGGTGTGCAACAGTGTCAGTGTAAGCAACAAGATGTGGTCTGGGCTTTCCATTTCAGAGAGAACAAAGGGTAATGTATGTGTGTGTGTGTATATGTGTGTTTGGGGGCCGGATCGATACCGCTTTCTGCTGAGAGTGCAGGTTGGAGCTTGATGAAATCCTGGACAAATAAACATTCAGCTCAGGGCGCAGGCTGGGCTTATACTTTCTCTGCTTCAGCGGTGGAGATGTTGTCATGCACCGCGAGAGGCCAGATGACAGTGTGATTGATTACAAGTGTGGCCGCGCTTTGTTTCGCCATCGGTAAAAGTGCCACAAAGGAGCCGAGCGACTGTACGAGTTTGTGTGCAAGGTGAGGGCTAGGACAAAGCGATAGTGATGGTCGAATGGAAAACAGGGCTCAAGTATAGGTAAAGATTGTACAAAATACAAATACGAAATGTAGGCTGCTTGCATCTCGAAAAGAAGAACCCACCAAGGAGGTTTATCATAGTCAGGGAATACGTCACATCGTTCTTACAGGCCAGATTCGATCTCCTCCAGTCTCTGCGCCATAGACACCACCATCAATTTTATCTGGAAGAGAAGGGGGGAGAAAAGGGTGTAATGTTAATGGCGAGGTTTTGAATTGCAAGGAGAAATGTAGGGAGGGCGTTTTAAAGAGATTTCAATTAGGATCTGATCAACAATGGACAGAAGCAGGAAGCAGGGGAAAGGAGAGATAGATGGAGAGAAAGAGAGGGAGGAGGAGGGATGAGATAATTGGAAAACTGGAGAAATGGAAGAATGACAGACTCCAGGGGAAAGTGGTCAGGGTCGAATGGATGTGGGGAAGAGAGGGGAAAGGGGAGAAAGAGAGAGATAAGAGGGAGAGAGAGTGGACAAGAGACAGAAGGAGACAAAAGAGTGAGAAAGAGACAAAAGGTAGAAAGAGAGAAACAGATATGAGAGCGAGAGAGAGAAGCAGCAGGTCAGGGAGTGTACCAGAACAGATTGAAAGAAAAAATCCAAACAAGTGTCTACAAGTCAGTCAGATTGAAGACATTAAAAAGACAGCACAGGGGAATGGTGACATTATAAAATACACAGGAGATGAAGGCACACGAATAATAAAACACAATATAAATGTCTGGATGTAATAAGAGACCACTGCAAAATTCTATCAGGTTTCCTTTATACTGTTGGTGAAATGTGCTACATTCAATACATTTCTGTGGCGGTATGCCAAAAAAGCAGACACAATACTAACATTTCTAACAAATAATACTAACATGTAGTTTCAATATTGGTTTTAGTATCAATTAGTATCTAGGTATCAGTTTCTATGACCTTTAGTAGTTCTTCAGTCATTTAGTCGATTAATCTGTTGATCTTAGTTGACAAAGCTTGTATTAGTTGATTAATTATTTTAAGATTATTGGATTTATATGCACAACCACAGAGAGAAGGCTGGAGCTGGACTTTAGGGAGTGACTGGACAGTTTAATCTTCCTTTTCACATATGAAGATGTGGTTTACTTATATACACATATATACCTCTGTATCAAAAGTGGTTTTCGTCTGAGATTCGAACAACTTTGAGTGTTTGCCAAGTCGTGCTTCCTTTTAGTTGAATAATCGATGCACAGGACATGTCTTTGCCTTCAACCAACAATGTCTTTAGTTAATATTTGGGTCACATTTTGATTAGATTTTGACTTTACTGTGCTTCAGTAGATTTAATTTTTCAAACTGACATTACATCTATCTGGTAATAATGCATGAAGAACACAAACTTGTCAACAGGCAAAAAACTCCAGCTATAGGTAACCTCCAACTATAGGTAATCGCCAGCGGCACTGAAGTGTCAAATGCAGAAGATACATTTTGAAGGGCAACAATAAGAAGATAAAAGAACATCTTTTATGAGGAAATTACTGCAGCAGCAGAATTACGAAATAGTGTAAAATATATAGATAAGGCCTATGAAAATATACATAAGTAGTATCTACACACAGCTTTAGATTAGAACCTATAGGGTTGCCAAAAGTATTGAAAAATCAGATAAAAATTAATACTAAAGCTAGTATCGAAACTAGATACTCATTTGAGCAGGGAATGATAGTAAAAAAAACATTCACAGGACAGAAATTACCTGGGCCCGAACAGCTTTAGAATGAACTTGAGTATCAGAACAAGTATAAGACGACCAGTATACGCCCATGGACCGCTATGGAACCTACCGGTACTGAGGAATTACACAGATATAAGGCCACATGGTAATATTATCATTGTGGTATCAGAATTGGTATTGAGTCTATTCCTTAGTATCGAAATAAAGTTTGAAATTTTAGTATTGTGACAACTCTATAATCTACTTAGTACTTACACACCTTTATCCTCACAAAAATACATTTAGAATATTTTCATTCTGGTAGAATAAATTATAGTTTATTTAGATAGATTTGCAATAGCCCAAAATTAGGCTCTCTCTTTTTAAGAGAAACTGGCCTGGGACAGTCATCATACTCAGAGAGATTAAGAGATTAATTAACTGCAGTGGTCTCTTTATGTTTCCCAGAATTGCAGACGAACCATTAAAAAACATGTGCCTGGCCTGTTTCAGTATCAGAGCACAAGCATTCGAAGATTAAATTTGTCTAAATAAATTACATTGTAAAAGCAGCCATAATGTTTTCAATTCAGAGTACGTCCAGGAGAGGAAGGTGAACTGAGTAGGGCACACTTGCCACCAAGGCCATATGCCATAACTCATTGTAACAGTCCATCTCGCCAAGACTTTCCAGGCACGCCCGCTATTGATCTCTTTCTAAATTTAATGCTTTCGTCCTTGGCCTGCGCGTCAACCTCATATGAAGTTTCATGAATATCAGTTCTGTCATTTATACCATTATATTGGAAAAAAGACAAACAGGCAAGGACAATTAAAGTCTTACAATGCTGTGGTCTAGACTTGGTGCAAGTTCAGTTTTAAAGTAACACAAAAATAGAAGCTGTTCAACCAGTTTTTTGTCAGGGCTTAATAGTTTGTGATGGCAAATGTTGTCATAAGAAACAGTTTGATTTCCTTTGCAAGTCTAATGCCTTTCATCTAATCATATGGTCCCCACGAGTAAATAGGTCTATGAAATAAATCAACTAAAATTAATTCACTCAAGTCAGTTTAATGTACAGCATACCTCCACTGGGACTAAACACAATCAACGATGGATTTAAGTTGCAGCCTACATAATAGAATGAAATAATATATAGGGTGCGTCTGTTCGCTTCATCTTAAGTTAATGCTTTAGGCTTAGTTAGAAGTTGCTGAATGAAAGAAACATCCAATTTGTTTGCGAATGAATACAATGAATACCGGATTTAGATTTTCACTTTAAATACTATACACTTATACTATATATTGCAAATTATGTAACACCTATATGCATCAGTGATAGGGTTTTTGAAGTATGGGAACTAACCTGGTTTATTTGCCATTGCATAAAGTTATTGAAGGTAAAAAATAAAATCCTGGTCTCATTAAGTTATTCGAGTTAATTCTAATATTAAGCAAATGTTTTATTTATTTTATTTATTCTTTATTTCAGACACAAATATTATTTGATCCATAGTTTAAAAAAGAAAGAACAGGCTACAAAAAATATATACAAGGTAACCAAATTAGTCCATGAAGTAAATTAAAGAGTGTGGAGTCTCCGTGCCCAGTGCTTTCTCAGAGCAGAGGTGTAACGACATGAGCTCATTTGAGGGTTGGTCATTATGATGGCATTTTCAGACATCTCCAGCCACCGCATAAATGTGTACGTTAAGTGTCTAAACAGTGCCTCACAGGTGAAGATGCCAGTGCCCACAAACAGATGATAGGCACTGTGCCACCTGGGCACCAGTTTATTTAAGTATAAAATTATATTATGATTATGCAAACTATAATACTGACTACTTTGCATTTCATTTGACTCATTTTCATTTCATAAGCAAAGCTAAATGCTGGCTAAATATTTAAAATATTTCTCAATACTTCTGGTCAGTATTATGGTTCAGCACTTGCAAGTACTGTATGTGTTGTGGTCTAATTTGCATATTACTGCTGAAAGTATTTGTCGGCACTGGCAAAGTTTCAAGAGGGTTTGCCAAATGCGAATTCAGTAATTAGTCATACTGAAAACCACAAATTACAAAGCTACTTTTGAAAATGAACACAATGTCAACATTAAGGGAAAATTTTAGTTATTTGAAAATGTATTTATTCTGTGTTATTAAAACAAAAAAGCAAAAAAACTGCAAATTGTACCCCTGTATAAGCCTGTTATAAAAGATATGTAGTAAAATAAATGTACAATATTAATTTTGGCTCAATATGAGTAATGTGTATGTATTTTGCATATGTATATATATTTTTGCAGTACCTTTTTCTAACTTATTTTCTTTATACTTATATACAGCTTTTATGTCAGAGCATATGACTCATAATAGATACTAACAAAGTTTCAATGATTGAAATTTTTTGCGACTCAAGTTTTATTTACAGTGTATTTTATACTTGACTTTTATGTCAATGGCATAAGATAGTATGATATTTTCTATATCAATATAGCAAATCAAAGTTTGTAATGGCGACAGACCTATCACGCACTTACCAGGAATCCAGAATACACACTTCAATACGTTATGAAGATGTGAGTCTGGTCACTGGTGAATTTATGAACACGTGGATTTAACCTTGCGCAGAATTCGAGATATTTGTGAGTTCACAAACTCACGAGAAACCATCTTGGCTGATGTGCCAGGTAGGTGGCACACCAATCACAGAGCAGCACTGAGGTTTGTGCGGAAACCAAGGCAAAGCACGCAAGCAGACCAAAACAAACATGCCGACGCCAACAGATGTACTTCAGCCTATTTTAGCGTAAATACGGACTATTTTGTTTGTGAAAAATTTGCAAAAGGTAAGCACTTTGTGCATTTGTGGACAATGAAGATGTCTGTGCTTTTCTCTCTGTGCTGGATGGAACAAAAGTTAGATTTTTTGTCTTATTCCGCTGTTGTGACGCTTCGACCAATAGGTTTCAAATAGCTGTCATGACGTTCCACGTTTTCCAATTGCTTTCAGCCAGAGACACAAGCATCACTGACTAAAAACATCTGACTGCTCGATCATGTTTAGTTGGAATTGAGACATGACAGAGAGCGTGGGGACCAGACTGATATCAATCAAATACAGACATATATCATTCTGAATATGCCAGGCAAATCACCCACAACACATTTAAAGGTTAAAGCCTTTGGTGACCCAGAACCAAGAAGTATGTATAAATAACCCCTTATTTAGGCAGAGCTGTGGTAAACTGTTAGCCATTTGGTTTTTGTCATTTATAACGTTATACACAAATTATGCTGAATGAAATGGTACTCAGCATTATTTGTGTATGTGAAGGGCTGTCCGGTCCCTGTATGACCGGAGCAGGAGCTGTGTTCGCATTGCAGGCAGTAAGCCGGACCGGTTTCCGGTGCATGTTGGTCTCCATCAGGGTTGCCCTTTGTCACTAGCTCTGTTCATTGTATTTATGGACAGAATTTCTAGGCGCAGTCAGGGGCCGGAGGGAATCCGGTTTGGGGACCACAGGATCTCATCTCTGCTGTTTGCAGATGATGTTGTCCTGATGGCTTCATCGGACCGGGACCTCCAACGTGCACTGGGGCGATTTGCAGCCGTGTGTGAAGCGGCTGGGATGAAGTACTCCAAATCCGAGGCCATGGTTCTTGACCAGAAAAAGGTGGCTTGCCCTCTCCGGGTGGGTGGAGAGTCCTTGCATCAAGTGGAGGAGTTCAAGTATCTTGTGGTCTTGTTCACGAATGAGGGGAGGATGGAGCATGAGATTGACAGGTGGATTGGTGCAGCGTCGGCAGTGATGTGGTCGCTGTATCGGACTGTTGTGATGAAGAGGGAGCTAAGCCGAAAGGCAAAGCTCTCGATTTACGTTCCTACCCTCACCTATGGTCATGAGCTTTGGGTAATGACTGAAAGGACAAGATCGCGGATACAAGCGGCTGAAATGAGCTTCCTCCACAGAGTGGCTGGGCGCTCCCTTAGAAATAGGGTGAGGCACTCAGTCAGATGGGAGGAGCTCTGAGTAGAGCCACTGCTCCTCCACGTCGAGAGGAGCCAGCTGAGGTGGCTCAGGCATCTGTTCCGAATGCCTCCTGGACGCCTTCCTCGGGAAGTGTTCCGGGCATGTCCCACCAGGAGGAGGCCCCAGGGAAGACCCAGGACATGCTGGAGGTACTATGTCTCTCGACTGGCCTGGGTACGCCTTGGGGTCCCCCCAGAGGAGCTGGAGGAAGTGTCCAGGGTGAAGGAAGTCTGGGAGTTCCTGCTAAGACTGTTGCTCCCGCGACCCGGCCCCAGATAAGCGGAAGAAAATGGATGGATGGATAGAAATGGTACTCAATTGACTGTCAATAGTCATCATGTCATATAGGGGAAATTTCAGAAATGTCATGGGAATTGGCACATTTATTCACTGATATATGAGCGTGACATGGTTAAAAAGGAAGGAAATTAGACAAGTTACAACAAGTCACCAAAGAGATTTTCTTATAAATAAATAGGTCACATGAGTTTGGGCATATTATTTGTTTGTTACTGGGGAAATGGGATTGTCATCCCTTTGCATTGGCTGCATTAAACTCTACAATCACTGACCCATGCTTTTGCTTTGACTTTTTCATCAGTTTAATGGGGTAAAGCACTTGGGTCACCTGTGGTTGCCCCATTATGGAAAAAGACTGCTTTACCATTTTGTGTGATTGTTTGTGGTCCATATCACTTTGTTAACTTGGTTTATTTGATATTTTAATCCAATGTGTTTACTTAACAAAAATGCAATTCATTGACGATTAATTTAAAATGTTACGTTTTCCAATTTGTTAAATAAACAACAAATTTGCTTGAATAATTTAGCTGTTACTTGACAGTTGGATCATTCTCAATAATAATTTCTCTTGAAATTTGCATACAGCATATTCAGCACAGGCAGGTTACTTACAATCAAAACGAGTTTTCCTTCCAAAGGCAGAGTCACATCAGGTTGTCCATGCCACATCCCAAGACCGATTACGGTATATCATTTTAAGCTAATGGTAGTATGTACAGAGTAACTGAATATAACAAAATAATACAGAATTTTACACCAGAATCCAACAAAAGAAGTTACATATTACACAAAGAATGATATAATGATACTGGACGGATTTCAAAATTATTTATGTTTGGATTAGTTATTCTGTATTATTTTATTGTTGAATAACTATACTTTTCCTTTTTTAAAAGAATTAACTTGCTTGTGTTAGAAATATCCCCCAAACTCAGCAAAACAGCAAAAAAGTATTAAATAAAATGGTACTACCAGAGCCCCCTGTATTCTCAGCTGTATCAGTGACAAAATGCCAAGAAACTAGTGTGACATGAAAGAAAAAGTATGGAGTTGGTGAAGGGCCAAAGCCACTATATGATCAAAACATGTTTTTCTCTCAACACAAAGATTCCTCTTGCTATTGTCCACGGTCCAAATGGCTGTTTATTATTGTGACTCACCATCACCACCTACAGGCCAAATGAGGCTAATGGGAAAAATCAGACAAAGGGGATGTTGAGGTAACTGGAAGCAAAATATCCATAAATTATATATTTTGCATTAAAAAAAAATAAATGTTCCCCTTTTTTATCTTCACCAGCTATAAAATAATACAAATAGATGGATTTTATTATTTAAAAGTTAAGAATGGTTTGATAAAATGATAAATGAGATTGCATATAGTTTAGATATTGTTATTATAAGGGAATATATTTTTAAATATTTACTTTTATTTGTTTGTCAGACCTTAAAAGAGCACGATGAGGTAATGTCTGATCTAAGGGTCTGCCGATCAAAGCTGTGAGGTCTTCCCAGAACAAAGCTGATGTCATTGTTCGTGTGCAACCTGTGAGTTAGTAATCAATGTAAACCACTCAGAGCTAATGATGTGAAAGCCTTGACAGCAAATCAGTGCAAGACAGCAACTAATTAGTGCCAAGTAATTAGTAGAAAATACACTACATTTGCTATTATAGATCTGGCATTTATTAATAATTATGCTACCTGTGAAATGGATTTTTGTATTATTTTTTAAGCATCATATGAAAGTTTATTTAGTTATGTTATTTGTAGTAGAAAATACTGCTCTGTGGGCAAACAAAAACAGAAGAAGGAGACAAAGAGAAGCAGAGGTAATAATTCACCTCTCTCAGCTGTTGCTCCACAATGCCTCTGTACTCCAGTGTCACCGGCTGCTCATCGGGGCCCTCTGCTGACAACATCTGGGTTGCAGAGCCCAACACATAACTGCAATATGAAATGGAACATGAATGAGAAAATATGTATGTGTATCACAATTATATTTATATCTAGATTTTTGTACAATAAATAAATAGGGCAATTAGACTTGCATTTTTTAAGACAAATTATGCAATCATATTCATTACATTTTAACATACACAAAAATACACTATGTATTTATTTATTTATATTTATTTTATTTATTCTTTGTAATATTTTTTCTACCATGTGCATGATGTGAATGATGGTGATGATGATGCCTAGCACTCAGTGGGATAGGTTCCTTGCACAAGCAATGCAAAAATACAAAGCTTAATTATTCAATTACAAGTGCTTATTATTAAGTTGAGTTGCTTAGTTTTGTTTATTATTTGTCAGGGAACATGCACAAACACATTAATCTTATAAAACAGAGGATGCTTTGCACTAGATTTAGTATAGAGCTAATTTTCATCTGCAGTCCCTGGGAAGAACAGTCTGTGGTTATAGTATGGTTTCTTACATGAATAAACATACCTGTCGATGTCTGCTACATTGAGGCAGAAGGTATACCTCTTGTGGTCCAGTTGCTTTGGTGTGGACGAATAAACCACCCCAATCACAGAACGACATCCTTGACAAATGAGGTCCACAACCAGACTGTCAAAACATTAGATTAAGTTACATTATATTATTCTGTACATCAATAACAGAATTGAGTCACATCATTTTAGCATAGAGCTGCACCTACCATGGAGATCTTTTGTCTGGTTCATACATACGTTTCTCTTTTCCAACCACGACATTATCAGTGACTTCTATGATCAAAACATACAATGGGATTCATATTAGTATACAGCTACCATACAGGCCAAATAGAAAATGTTTAAATTAAAGGCATAAGAAACAAAATGCATGTATACTTTTTAAACGTATTTGATTCTGGGAGTCCTCGCTACCATCCCACGAGAAGGAGTCGCCGACTGGCAGCTTACATTTCCCGCAGATAAACACTACAGGCCCGTCATCATCTTCTTCTTCGTCGTGTCCAAATAACTTTTCTTCAATAATTGAGGGGTTTGTACTCGTGTCAAAAGTCTTATCTAGAGATTTAGCAGGGTGTTGTTGAGATATTTTTTCCCTGGTCGCCATCTGAACTTCTGTCCCACACTTTTTTGAACACTCGACTAGGCAGAGATAGAAAAATAAAATGCAACTCGTTTCCGTCTTCGTTTTTGCGTTAGAATCTGGTTTGTATTTCCATTTTATGCTGAATACTTGCACATGCATTAGTACACATGCTAAGATCGATATCTTAATATTCATATTGTTCAGGGTGTGGTTTAAATTAGTCACAGTTGCTATTTTGTGTCGCAAGTACTCATGCCATATGATTCTAGGATTATATCTCGCTTGGATCATGTATTGTCTTTGTAAAGCACGGACCGGATATCAAATCCGTCGCCTCCGATTGGATAATAACCAGGAAGTCATTTTGGGGCGGGAAATGAAAAGCAACACGAATAAAATCCTCGTTTGTTGACATTCAGCTGACAAGATCCATTTAGAACGTTTGTTCCGTCTTTTGAAATGTGTGAGAAGATAAAAAAGGTAAAATACCTTTAAAATCGTCTAGTAAAATCTTTGGGTGCTGTTTTAGTTTAATTATCTATGTTTTTGGCAGGTCAACAGCTGGCTGAGTACAGTGTTTGGGGATCAGCCTGTGCCGCAGTTTGAGGTGAACACTCGGACAGTGGACGTGCTTTATGAGCTCGCCCAGTCCAGTGAGGCTCGGTGTAGTGACACGGAACTCCTCATTGAAGACCTTAACCAGAAAGCATCAGAATATCAGGCTGATGGTGAGTATTGTAATATAAACATTTCTACATGCAAAT
Source organism: Taenioides sp. WSHXM2023 (assembly GCA_029959045.1). Lineage (NCBI taxonomy): Eukaryota > Metazoa > Chordata > Actinopteri > Gobiiformes > Gobiidae > Taenioides > Taenioides sp. WSHXM2023. Next base: position 12,422,636 of record CM057098.1, on the reverse strand, counting down.
CTTAAAATGACAGGTTGTCTTCTTTTACATGATTCCATTAGATGTGGTTCACAACTTGAGTCATAACTTTTTTTTTATTATTATTATTTTTACTCTCAATTACATCATAGATTGTTGTTATTATTATTATTATTATTATTATTATTATTATTATTATTATTATTATTTTATTTATTTATTTATTTTTTTTAAAGCAAATGTTCTCTTATTGTTTTTCATAGTTTGTCTGTCATCTGTCTCCATTGTGTAGGTGCTTATTACCAGGATGTTCTTTTACAAGGTGTTGGCCTTTCTTGTGCAAGTCTGTCACCAGCATGTACAGACTATCTAGCTACTTTAGTGGACAATGCAATAACTCTGGCCATTAGAGACATCTCCCTGGGAAAGTATGTTTTCATCGAGCTGCTCGTGCAAGAAAAAAATCTAACTGGCTGTAACACAGAAACTTACTTTCTTATCTTCAGCTTTCTGCCAGCTGTGAATAGCCTTTCTAATGAACTGCTTGAAGCTGAGAAGTCAGACCGACATCTTGAACGGGACCTCAAGGCTCTGAGAAAAAGGCTTGGGACTACTTTGGTTCTACATGGGAACTTAGAAGAGTAGGTTCTTTTCTATATTAACGTTGGTGTGTATATTGCATATTATATTTATCATTCATATCTTTGCCATCATAGGGACATCAACAAAACTGTAAAAACACAGGCTGTGGAGAGTGCGAAAGCAGAGGAGAGATTACTCAACATGGATTTTGTGACAACAAAAGCAAAAGAGCTCAGCCACAGGCGAGAGAGAGGAGAGGTATTCCTAGCAAAGCCAATTAGCGTTTTAGTCATTTTTAAACTTCTCATTCGATTTTGAAAGAGGTGAAAACAAAAACAATTTTTTTGATAAAGTTATCAAATTACATTACCAAGGAAGTCAAAACACAACCCCATTCAACAAGAGGACATGAAATATTCCCATCTTTAAAATATGAACATAGCTGTACAGTTTAATTTATACTGTGTGTCTAGTAGTTGTCGTCTTGTTGGTATTTGCTTGAATGCCAAAGATTTGCCTCACTTTGACTTCTACAGGCTCAGCTTTTGTCCAGGAACATGGATAAGTCTTTGACCCACCAATCCATAGTGCAACTGTCACAGGTAAATACATTTTTACGCTTTCTAATTTGAATACAGTTCTGTTTTAATGTAGTGATGTATCTTTGTTTTCTATCCTTTCAGGAAGTCACTGCATTGAAACAAGAAATTGTTCCCTTAAAGAAGAAATTGGAGCCTTATATGGACTTGTGCCCAGTAAGTTTTTTTTTCTTCCTTTTCACTTTGATACTGCCTTGTAAAAAGTCAAGGTGTTACTGTTGTTTCTAGGCCACTCCATTGTGTCGGTAATCTGGATAGTCAGTGTGTAAAGGTTAAGAAAATGAAAAGCAATGGTTTGATAGTCTCACAGTGAACATTAACAATAGGCTGTATTCTCATTGCAAAAGAAAATAATGACTCATTTTAGTTTCTTACTGATTAACTAATTTCAAATGAAACAAGCATTTCTTTTTAATTTCTAACAGAACCCATCTCTTGCTCAAGTGAAAATTCTAGAGGCAAAAACAGAATTGGTGAGTATAAAATTGCAGATGTGAAAGGTCTAGATAACTGTTGCTCACATAAGGTATTTCTTAATTTCAGGCATCACTTGACTCCAAACTAGAGATGGATATGGAGTTTAAATGAATGTTATTTGTCAAATTTTATTTATGTCTGAATTAGAAAATAAAGCAAATGTGTATCTTGCTTGTTGAGCTTCATTGTGGTATTTTTAATTCCCATTCAACACCGAAGTTTGAATTGAATGTTAATTTTGCTTCACTCTTTCCTAATACAAATATTAAAAGTTGATAATCATCTTCTTAATTTACCCTTTTTAATGTTTCTATACTGAAACTCAAAACATTGACAACAAAATTCCTCTGGCTTGTGTGGGATAAAGTACTTGAATGGGACTTGGAAGCTACTCCCTAGGTGCCTAAGGCTATAAGTGCAATGAAGGGTTGAAATTTGGAGGCCCTCTGTCCATTTTGTATGTTAAATCTCACCCCCTGTGAGTCCCCGCTTGACTCTTGTATGCCGGACATGCAGAGTGTCTGTTACCATGGAGGGGGTCCCGGATTTGGGAACAAAAGCTGTGTACTTAATAGACACTTATTCAAACGAGCTGTCTGGATATGTTCAATTGAGGCATTTAAAACAACAAACTAATTACTACATATTTTGGGTTGGAGAAAAGTAGGCTACCAAGGTGTAATAGGCTAAATGTGATCAAATGTATTTAAATTGTCTGTGCCTTTTTTTTTGTTTTTTTTTTCTAATATCTCCATTTATCCAGATTTATTTAGACACCTCTTACAGGTCAAAATATAGCAAAATGTAGGACTACCAAATAAGGAGACTGAAAGTGGCCATCAATGCAACATGAATACTTATCCCTTACGCCCCTATTATCCAAAATGTAAACACGTGCCTCCTCCGTGGGTAAAGGCTCCAACCAGTGCGTCATTCCTCTGTCAACCTCTCTCCCTCTAAAATAGTTTTATCTGCCACGCCCTCTTCACATTTTCCTCTCAGCTGTTACTGTAAGTCTCTTTCTGTTTCCTCGTGAGTGTTATCCATTCACAAATATTGTGGCTTTAGCGGAGTGGTCGGGTCCAGTTGTACGTGTGCACTCGTGTCGCCTGTCAGCTCCAAACAACTTGTTGCGCAGCTGCTATTTTGAGCCTGCCTCTGTGATCCATTACCGCGAGCCACGGGGCCAACTACACTTCATCTTCCACGCAAAGAATTTCTAAGAACTTGGATATAAGGAAACCCCGTCTTTTAAACTACAGTTGTATCGTGGAACTAATGGGGTGGGCAAGCAAAGGCGCATTCGTACGCAACGCAGTGAACAGGATTTGGCCCTCAGTGGACCGTTTAAGGCGCAGTCGAGTTTCTTTAATATGATTACAGACACGAGGGGGTAAAGTCATGAGCTGGATGCGCCCTGGGCACGGGCTGGACTTGAGCCATAGTCTCTTCTACCTGAGTTTACTGCTGTGGGTCAGACGCATCAACGGACTGGCAGACTTCTCCAGTAAGATGAGTAGGTTTAAAGATGCACTGTGTAACTTTCTTGTGGAGGTTCTGCCACCTTTTTGTCTCAGTGGAGGTGATATAGCTGTACCTGAAATCTTCCACCGTATGGCATTAAATCTATATCCATGTAGACAAAGTTACGGTTCAGATGTGTGGAGAGGCAAGCCCACTCATTAAGAAGAATGCATGCTTTTCACAAGGTGTTTATGAGCAATAAAAACCCATGTAAGTGAATAAATGAATGAAATTGGAATGGTCCATGGAGACAAACAGGTAGTGGCCAGAAAAGTTACATAGTGCATCTTTAGACTAGATTTGGTCCTGGTTTGGTTCATTATATTATGTTACTTTTTTATCAACACGATTGCATGTGTCTCTATTTCAGACTATCTGTCCCGGATCATTACCAGTCACTCCACTCATGCCTGTGATGGTCAGCCCCTGCGTCTCCACTGCCCCAGACACTCCACCATCTCCATCCAGTCTGCCTTCTATGGCAGCGGAGAGGCGCGGCTGTGCCAAAAACCAGAGTCCTCACACCCGCACCGAAACCACAGCTGCTCTGCTTTTACAGCTCTACAGGTGCATTTTATGAAGGGGGGAGTCAATGTTTTTGTCATTGAAGGGGAATGGCTAAGGATTAGGGACCAGTTTGTTATTCAGTTATTGAGATGTGCTGCTGTCCATATGTTTTCAAGCTTTAGTTTATAAGTGTGATACAAATGCCAGGATATATTATAGGACCACTATTTATAATCAGGCATTGCACAGTTGTGTGTCATTTGTTCAACAACTAATCCTACACTGTACAGAACATGGCTACATTGATGAGATATAAAATTATAATACAGTGCTTATTTTCTATTTTTATGAATGAAAATTCAAATCAGAAATATTTACAAGCTATATAGTTACATTTTCATCCAAAACAGTTTCCTAACAAGATTACAGGAGCACATGGACTTCTTTCACTATGACATTGACACATGACATCTGTGGCTGGTCACCCACCATTGTCAAATAATTTCTGCTCTATTCTTAAAAACTGTACTATAACTGTATATAATATAACTGTATTATATATTCATATTTTACAGAAACTTCTGAGTGAGTGTCAAAGCCACAGACATTGCCAGCTTTCTGTGAACCACCTGCTGTTTGGGAAAGACCCATGTCCAGGCACCACCAAATACCTCCATGTGGACTACAAGTGCAAACCAAGTAGGCCCAAGGGTCTTTTTTGTCCTTACCTACCACAACCATTTCAGATAATTTTGTTGTTTATTAAATGTTATTAAATGTTATTAAATGTTGTTAAATGTTATTAAATGTTATTAAATGTTATATGGCTTTTAAATAAGCCGGAATCAAGTTCAAATCAGCACAAAGCAGGGTAATAGAGAATATCTAAAATAACAAATCCAAACAAGAAGGTCTCATAGGCTTTGTAAATATTGTCTTACATTCCCACCATTCTCTCTGGTTCATTAGTGCTTTCTTTTCTCTCCTCAGCTGAGCACAAACGACATGTGGCATGTGATGGAGAGAGTCTGGTCCTGCGTTGTAAGCCCCCAAAGGTGCTCAACGTCTACGCAGCTGTTTATGGGAGAGGTTTGGGTCAGAGCCACACCTGCCCCTCAAACAAGACTTTACCACATTCATTTGGTGAGAATTTTATTTATTCTTTAACATCTCTTCATCATGGTTTAATACAGTATGTTGTAGAGGTTTGTGTCGACAATTTCAACTCAATTGAAACTGCATTAATTGCAATAACAAAAGTATTTTCTATTTACAGAAAATTGTGTATCTTTTTTTTTCTTTTCTCCACAGAGTGTCTGAACCATGAAGTGGTACATTTTGTTTCCAAGTCGTGCTACAACAAACAAAAGTGTGCTGTTGTCGTCAGCAACAAGACCTTTAGAGACCCCTGCTTCCCAGGAACCAGGAAGTACCTCAGCGTGCTCTATTCTTGTGGTAGGCGTCTTGATACTTTCCCATGCACACATTATTATCCCATAAAACAAATATAAAGTCCAAAGGAAGTTATGTCATGCATGTTCTTGCGATTATCCTGTTCATTATGTGGCATGCTTCTACAGTTTCCCTTCACTGATCCTTATCTATCGCTCTTATTGGCTTTTCTTATCACACCCCCTAAAACAGTGACTGGGAAATAATAGATGTTTGACTGGATTGGGCTGAAAGACTGACTTCCTGCTAAACTTCCTGTGATTGGCACAGATGCCAGTGAACTCATGCAGCTTTATTGTTCATGGATTATACTCGATATCAGATGTGAGTTGAGCACGCTGCTGAAATATTTCCTTACATGCACACTGGCACCAGCCGCACAGACCTTTATCTAGAGGTCTTGTATTCTCTGGCCAAAATCAAACTACACATCTCTTTCCAAAAACTGTAGAACCGCAAGGTGAACTTTCTGGTGGAGTGTCCGTCACATGCTTGTCTCCATGGAGATGCTTTGCTTTGCCTGTAATGTTCAGTATGGCAATAAACTTATCTATCCATAGAGGCATGCAAGTGGCACTACCAGGCCAAGTCAGTGGAGAGGCTTGTCTGTTTACAGTAAGAATGTATGTTTTTCAAGATTAACATCTGCAATTGATTGGTGGACCTTCTACCAGTAAAAAAATATTGTGCACCTTTAAAGACAACTATTTCAATTCTTTCAACATTTCAAATACAGTGTCATGTTTATGCAAAACTTTAGGGGGCAGGAGTGCTACTTGGATGTGTAGAGACTGTGCAAATTGTCCTTTTGGTGCTCTTCAGTGTAGGGACCAGTCTCAAATACAAAACTGAAAAAGCTGAGGCACTCAAAAAGTACAAAATAATTTAAAGCCTTTAATACCACATGGCAGATAAAGTTAAAGTCACGCCATCGTGTTTGTATCGTGGAACTAATGGGCAATCTTGTCCTGATGAAGGCCGAAGGGCCGAATTGCATTGGCATTTATTTGCCATGTGGTATTAAAGGCTTTTAATTATTTTGTACAGTCTCATGTTATGTGTCGTGTTTATCACTCAGATTTTCTCATATTTCTTTGTCATTTTGGTCATCAAGTTTAAACCTAAAACATTTGAATTTACATCCAATACTGTTTTTGTAGTACCCCAGAGTTTACTGAGAGAGGCAGACCCCAGCATATTTAAATCCACCTCTCCTCCCCCTGTGGACAAAAAAGAAGGTAAAACTATCAGGCCAAATGTTGTGGCTTGACATTTTGTGGCATTTTGTCCCATTTCCGTTCTTCATCCAGATGAGCCTGACGTTTTCCCAAAGGACTCCAGAAGGCCAGAGGCTTCAGGGGTGGTGATGAGCGACTCACTGTCAACCTATGTCTATATTAAAGGTAAAGATTACATATAGTACAAGAGCAACTTCAGTAGTGTAGTACACCAAGAAAAAGGATGTGAAAAATATTTCTGCAAGTGAATTATGACAGAACCCTAATTAAATAAACATGGCCTTCATAAACATGTTGTGATTTAGTCAAAAAATACAAATAATTCTTATTTTCTAAGGCAATAGAGAAATAACCATTTGATTAGTCGAATAAACACAAATTTACACTCACTGACTAGCTGAATACTAAAAAGTAATTGAAGAGCATGTTACAGGGCCAAACAATATGGTTTGTACCTGGGGCCCAGTATTTTATATTACAGCCATTGACTGCAGCCCTAATTGAAGTTCAGAGGGCAGAGTAGTACTAGAACTTTTTTAAACGATTGTAAATTACTCTATTGCCTACCCGAGGGCCTTCTGAAAAGCACACTTGTATTCTCCTCAGAGCACTCGGAGATGGCAGCTCTGCTCTTCACCTCCAGTGTTTGTGTGGGCCTGCTCCTCACACTGCTGGCCCTGTCAATACGAGTGACCTGCTGGTGTCACCGGACCAGAGATCACACACCAAAACGTGAAAGACCAGTCAAGAAACAGGAGGAAGAGGAAGTTAGTGATGATGAAGATGAAACAGGGAGCTCTTTAGTCTCGGAGGGGGAGAGGAAGACTGTTGTCGGGTGGGAGGAGGTGGCATTTGTGAGTGAAGCAGCAGAGCGAGCGGAGAGGATAGAACGCAGAGATATGATCATTCAGGAGATCTGGATGAACGCTTATCTGAACGGCGGCTCGTGTGAAGCCCTCTGAACCAAGACACCAATGATTCAAGAACTGTTTTGTAACTTTTTGTATCCTTCTACATTTTTAAGTATATTTCAAATTTTATAATATATTTTTGACACTGAGGCGTCCTTCAGAAGTTGGGGCCTTTTTGTACTGTTTTTCTAAAATGTTTCTTTATATCCCAGTAATCCAAGACAAATTCAGATTTTGGTATTTGTTTATACAGTGCATCTGGAAAGTATTCACAGCGCTTCATTTTTTCCATATTTTGTCATGTTACAGCCTCATTCCAAATTGTATTAAATTCATCTCTTACCTCAAAATTCTACACACAACACCCCATTATGACAATGTGAATGTTTTTTTGACAGTTTTTGAATTTATTAAAAATAGAAAACTAAGAAATCACATTTACATAAGTATTCACAGCCTTTGCCATGAAGCTCAAAATTGAGCTCAGGTGCATCCTTTTTCCACTGATCATCCTTGAGATGTTTCTACAGCTTCATTGGAGTCCACCTGCGGTAAATTCAGTTGATTGGACATGATTTGGAAAGGCACACACCTGTCTATATAAGGTCCCACAGTTGACCGTGCATGTCAGAGCACAAACACCAAGCACGAAGTCAAAGGATGGTCACTCTGTCAGAGCTCCAGCGTTCCTCTGTGGAGAGAGGAGAGCCTTCCAGAAGGACAACCAGCTCTGCAGCAATCCACCAATCAGGCCTGTATGGTAGAGAGGCCAGACGAAAGCCACTCCTTAGTAAAAGGAACATGGCAGCCTCTCTGGAATATGCCAAAAGGCACCTGAATGACTCTCAGACCATGAGAAACAAAATTCTCTGGTCTGATGAGACAAAGATTGAACTCTTTGGTGTGAATGCCAGGCGTCATGTTTGGAGGAAACCAGACACCGCTCATCACCAGGCCAATACCATCCCTACAGTGAAGCATGGTGGTGGCAGCATCATGCTATGGGCATGTTTTTCAGCAGCAGGAACTGGCAGACTAGTCAGGATAGAAGGAAAAATGAATGCAGCAATATACAGAGATATCCTGGATGAAAACCTGCTCCAGAGCGCTATTGACCTCAGACTGGGGCGAAGGTTTATTTTTCAGCAGGACAACGACCCAAAGCACACAGCCAAAATCTCAAAGGATTGGCTTCAGAACCACTCTGTGAATGTCCTGGAGTGGCCCAGCCAGAGTCCAGACTTGAATCCGATTGAACATCTCTGGAGAGACCTGAAAATGGCTGTGCACAGACGTCTCCCATCCAACCTGATGGAGCTTGAGAATTACTGCAAAGAAGAATGGGCAAAACTGCCTAAAGATCGGTGTGCTAAGCTTGTGGCATCATATTCAAAAAGACTTGAGGCTGTAATTGCTGCCAAAGGTGGATCAACAAAGTATTAAGCAAAGGCTGTGAATACTTATGTAAATGTGATTTATTAGTTTTCTATTTTTAATAAATTCAAAAAATATAAAAACAAAAACTTTTCACATTGTCATAATGGGGTATTGTGTGTAGAATTTTGAGGTAAGAGATGAATTTAATACAATTTGGAATGAGGCTATAACATGACAAAATGTGGGAAAAAGGAAGCGCTGTGAACACTTTCCGGATGCACTGTAAGAGTTAAAACAACAAGGTAATATTGTACAATATTGTACTGTAGAACATTTGTTTTTAAAAGAAATTGGGTGTGTTCAGTGTTATATTTATTCACCACAAAGTTAAGCTACAAGTCAAAAACACTGTATAAAGGGCTGTTACAACTTAATGTGATTCTCAGCACTACAATACTTGAGGGCTACATGATTTTGGAAAAACAAATTGCTGATAAGATGTCTGTGCTATTTGCTGATAAGCATATTTACATACTAATAAGTAAACATGCCCAGGAGCAAAGGCTGAAATATAAGCTGCTTAACTAATACAACAGAATAACAACAAAACCATGTGCAACAGGGACTCCCCGGACTGCAGGACTATCTTTGTTAAATAGACTAAATAAGATTACATTCATTACAGAACATATTTGTAAAGGTCTAAAGAAGAGGGTTGGCAAAAATTATATAACTTAAATAATTGTTTTCTTTCTAATTGCGAAAATCTTAAGATAAGATATGCCTTTATTAGTCCCACAGTGGGGAAATTCCAGTGTTGCAACGCACAGTTCAAGAACAGCAGGAAAATGGAACATGCAGTAAAACAAGATAATAGATTATGGCTCAAAAATCATTTAAAAATAGACTTAAAATAGACTCTAATGTTACACACTGTTTCGGTGGAGCAAAAATATAAAATACCAAAAAACTATACTATAACTATATAATAACTTGAGCATTGTATTCTTGATTATTTTTGCCGTGTTGATGGCATCTGTGTCCATTTAGAAACTGTGAGTCTGGAGAGCCAGTTACTAAGCAGTGTCAAGCTATTTGCAGTATAACGTTATACTTGATGCAATAAAGGTTAACTTTTAAATAAAACAACTTGCCAAAGAGCATGTGACTAGTTATTCAAAACAATGTCATTAAACCAGTACATTTAGTTTTTATGAACAAAATATAATAACTATAATTATCAAGTCAAGATGTCCAAATATCCAAAGTATTAAGATTGGAACAAAGGTTATAAGTTTGTCAGAGTTCTTGTGCCACAAACAGTAGACAAAGATCCGGTGTAGTGTCCACACAGGTGCACTGGAGGCAATGTTGCTGTATTGTAGTTACACCCATGTGAAGTATTTGAAATTAAATTGTTTCTTAATTTCTTATGATCTTATGTTATGTAATGAAGTAAAATGCACAGATAAGGCACAACATAATTAATGACGGGACAGATTCTCACTCTTTTAAGTGACATTTTATTGAATAATTTATTTGCAAACCCATTGTGTTATGAACATTTCTATTAGCTGGGCACAAATTCTGAAAGTGGAAAATGGCTACCCACTTTTTCCATCCACATGTGACAGGGAAATCCTGAATCTAATGAACGCCAGGTGGCCATAAGAAAGGATACTAAAAAATATACTGGCTTTAAAACAATATAAAAAGTAGCAATGGATACAAGTTTTAGCAACTAAGATTGCATTTACTTTATAATAACAAATCTGATGTTTTACTTTTATTATTATTATAAGATCAACTAAAGAAAGGGAACAGGTCTCCATTAAAGTCATTTCAAACTTGCATGGCTCAGTGGTAACACCTCATAGTCAGAACAGTCAAAGCAGCAGTTTGGAGGCATGCTGCATGTGCCAGTTTTAGACTTCATCTCGGTCCCCATTTAATGTTGGTTAAGCCTTGAAACTGTCTTTTGAGAGCCTGTCTATCCGACCAATCAGAGTCCAGGTAGCTGTCGTCATCGGCCTCCTCCAGTTTCTATGAAAACGCACACAAAATATAATCTTATTTAGGAAAACTATTTGTGGGGGGCGTAAAATGTTGCACAAACAAAACAACTGTGTCCCCTACCTTGAGTTCCTCTTCTCTCCTGTGGTAGTGCATCATCATCTGTTTGTGCTGTTCCTCAGTGATAAGTGGCTCCCTCGCTGGCGCCCCCTGGCCTTTCTACATGGGACAACAAGTGCATTCATAACTAAATTCAACATAGTACATAGTATTGAAAAATAAAACATGGGATGTTTCCAACCTTCTGAATTTTTACCACAATTTTTGTCTTCTCATTTTTGCCTATGTAGTCCTGGAGCTTTTTCCCTCTCTGCATCTCTTTAGCAGCCCACCACAGTTGACAGTCCTCCTCAGGAACAACTTGAAGAGATGCCTGGAAGTGTAGTGCATCACAGTAGATAACGCACGGTAATGAACAAAAATTGCAGCAACTTAGACTAAATTGATATTTTTGGTAATATGTAAAGTAATATATATATATTTTTTTTAATGGTATGAAGTACATTATTCTAAAATACACAGACAATGCTATGGAGAAAAATCCGCTTCTCAGGAAAAGATTATTGATTTATTGTTAGTCTGTTGAAGAACTATTAACTAAGATAATATGATTCAATCAATTTTTGATGATTCTGCAATTTCGTGCAAAAGATATTAACCTCAAGCTAAAGGAATCTGTAAGATAACAGGTTTCTATCTCATCATGAGCATGGCTCAATCAATAAAAGATTATCACTGAGCAAGGATAGCCATGTATAATTGTCAAATAAAATAGTTTACCTGTGTTCCCGAAAGGTCTTCTCGGTCCTCCATCTCCATCCGGATGGGGTCATGTGGAGGCAGACCCATGGGATAAACGATCATCACAGCTCCTCTCAGCTGGTCGAGAGCCTCTTTCACCATGTCCATAGTGACACACACATTAGCCTGGACTTGTTTCTGTGACAGAACAAATGCAAATCTACTTAAGAGGTTAGACTATTAACAAAAATAAATGCTACTTTGTAAATAATACATTACCTTTGAAATTAGTAACTTTGCTTCTTCTACTGTTTTCATCAAAACCTCTTTCATTTTGTCATTTGGAGCTATGAAATTAAAATATGTATATATGAATGATTCATATTAATAATTCCTTTGTTTTACTCACAATTGAGCTTTTACCATTAAAAACATGTAAATGTAAATATACCACAGTGACACCACATATGCTCAGTGAGTCTGCATGTACTGCATATTAAACAAAGGCTTACCCTGTCCATTCCTCCTTCCTATCTCATCCTGCCTCAGCACTGGACCGCCACTAGGAACACACTTTTCTTCCCATTCATCTATGAGCTTCAGCTCCACAATTTGATCCTCGGTTAGGCCCTGCATGTTTGGTGGTAAAGTGATGCCATGATCTGCTAGCTCTGCAATTTCTGTAGAAAGATCACATTAGGTTTCAAAGCGACAAACCAAAGCAATATATGTACAATAGTGGTGATGAGATTATGTGAATGTCGGGTAGTATTTACTTATATAGTTTGTTTTGGGTCTTTTCTGGCTACCCCAGTGCAGTTTAAGGTCTGGTTAAAATGATGATTGATTTATACAGTATTTTCAGTTAGGTCCAGACAGATATCTAGGTATAATTTCTGATGCAATGCCAAGCCAAACAATCCACTACATACCATTTGGGTATCATATTCACCTGCGCATATTCTCTCCACCTTGAGCCTCCCATTGTAAATAGATGTAACTTGCTGGATTACGGTCTCCAGAGGGACGTCCACAGCAGTGTTGAACAAAAACTGGCTTTCGTCTCCTCGTTTCACATGTAACTGCACCATTCTGCTGTCTTTTGTTCCTCTTTACCTCCTGGAAGCTGGAAAACTTTTCAGGATCAAGATGAACGATGGAGTAAAAACGCGAGGCTGACCGTTCAAAGTTTGGGACACGGTGTAGTCATGGCAACTGGAGTGGTCGCGGTAGCTAGCAAACATTAAATGCTAATTGCTATTGCTATTGGCATGTAACCACTGGATAGAGAAAAACAATGGCGGCGTCAACTTTTTTAATTTACGGACCAAGGGCCTCTCAATAGAACAATACACGTGGCTAACCTTATATATGCTTAAAATAACTAAATCTACCTTTTAAACCATTTCTAAATAACGTCACAGTGGCTAGCCATAGCCTTTAGTTTTCTGCTTCCTCGTACCATAGAAAGCTTGTGTCCCCGTACAAGCTTGTATGGGTCCAGTACTGCCATCAGGAGGACAAAACGAGCACTACACAGTTACATATAAGTCATACCTGCTTGGTGTTAAATTTATCAAATAAAGAAATACTATTTATAAAAGCTATCTACATTAAATAAATAAATAATAAAAAATAAATAAATAAATAATAAAATTTAAAAAAAAAGCTCCAGTGTTCAGGTAAACATACATTTATTTTGCATACATACAACACAAACTGCTTCATACATAATGTGCAATCAGCTTTGCACATAAAATATAGAACCTTGATATTAACATGAATTACAGATCCACGTTTCACTGGAATACATACAGAATATGTTCAACAACACAGACTTTTTTACTATGGATTATAAGAGTCATAAGAGGGGACACCAATCGCACAGAGGGAGCAATGTTTCCTTTAAAAAAATGTGGAATATGACACAAAGCGCTGGCTTGTCATCTCAGTTAATGCAAATACTGTACCTACTGCACACAGGGAATACACAACGGATGGGAGACAAGACTTAAGTGTGCATGAAAGCAAAGGCAACAATATACTTCTGCTTACAAATGTTTTGAGTGCAGCGATTTTAGATTATTGTCTTTATTTTACAATCATTTAACAAAGCGCATAACAAAGCGCATAAGCGTTACTTTAGCAGGTCCGTTCATAGATCATATATATTGTTCTCAGTTTCAGATGTGTAATTTATTAAAGAAAATGCCCCCGATCACACAAGCAGACCCGTTATAGAATCACTCACCCTTTTGTAAAACTATTGCTTTTTTTTTATCACTGTCAGGTTCCTCACTGTGATTTTGTAAATAGAGAAAATACTAACATGCCACCCTGATAAGACCTGGTCAAAGGTTTAGTAACAATTACTATAGCAGCTGGATAAGTGGATCCAAACACAGAGGAGAGGACACTCTACACACTGCAATTGAAATCACATTTGAAATATAGGCCAAGGACACTACATATACAAAAGTCAACTGAAAATCATATCTGGGGAAATCCTATCAGTCAAAGAGTTAATTAGCCGTCTTAGGAAAAAAATAGTTATAGATATAATGTCCATTTTAATGACTGCTATTTGAAACAAATGTCCTTTGTTTGATAATATTAACACATCTGCATACAGTCATGCTCTCTCCAGCACAGATAGGTGACATACTACTGGGACTGAATACAGTTGGACGTTCCTGAAAGTGTGAGCATTTACGCCTATAAACACAACAACTTCCTGAGGGAAAGAATCCTCTCAAATTTACTGCCATTTCTGCACACACTCACAGCAGAGTACAGCATACTCCAATATACAGACTATATGGACCTCAAACACAACACACCATTTAATACTACAGTGTCAATACAATTCCATAGAGACGTCTTTTAAAAAATAAAATATATTTTTACATGAAATAAAATAAAACCTCTCATTACTGCAGTTATGTGGAGGTGACATGCCCATCACCATCTTCACAGCAGGTGCACACACACGCCCAAAGCACTCGCTCTCCGTTTACATTAGTATTGTACGCTGCTTTCAAACTCAAGATCGCAACATTGAAAATCCTCTCAGTCAATTGTCTGTATCACTGCTATCTACAATAATAAGTAGGATATGGCATTAGTGCATTCCTGTTACACAAACACGTATTTAGTGAATAGTTTCCATATTGAAAAGATTTTTATACATAAAATCACTATGTATCACTTTTTAATATAGAGCTACAAAATATATTTAGCGAAGCATAACAGCCTATTGATAGATTCTTTATGTAATGATAACGTTAAGTCTGGCAGCAGTAAACTGACTCACTGCTGTTGCTCAGTTCAGCATCAGCTAGGAGCCAAGGACAAAAACCAGTGCGCACTAAATTACATTCATGATAAAAGTAAGCCTAACATTTTTGGTCACAAACAAATAAACACATCACAGAAAACAGCAAGAGTAAATGTAAATGTTTGCGAATGCCTGTCAGCAATAAATTGGGTCAAATAAATATTATACCAAACATTGAATGCAGTGCTGATATTGCACAGTTGATGTGTGCGTATAGATAATTGATATACTGCAGACAGGCACAAGTTTGCTGCTGAAACATTAAACATTAAAATTATTTGTGGTAAATATATGGATATGTTGTGGAATGAGCAGCTATGTGTGAAACATTTAGTTGTTAGTGTGATACTGAAACCCTTTTTTCATGAGTAATAACATGATATACTAAATTAAATACCGTCTCTTTTTTACATTAACACACACATATACACATGATAATAGATCTATACATATTATAATCTGCATATGCCCTTTATTTGATACTAGACCTATCGCTCTGTGGGCTCCAGTGAGAAGAAAAGGCCGTCAATGGCTCCATCAGGGAGCTTTGGGACACTGGCTGTAGTTCTGGTCGGGACAGGAGGCGGAAGATATGGGAATACTGAAGGAGTCGAGGTTAACCAGTCTGGTTCTGAGCTAAAAACCGAACAAGACGGAGGTTCAGTTTGCAAGCTTGTGGGGAGCACAGGAGCTTGAGGTGCCATATTTGTTGAAAATGCTGAATCGTCATCAAATGTGACCCACTGCTTGTTTGGTTTTGCGGCGATGGATAGCTGCGGCTGGCGAGAGGGTGCGAGAGGAGGAGGGAGCGAGGAGGGAGGAGCTAGAGGCAGGCTAGGGGCAAGCGGTGTAGAATCGAGAGGAAATAATGGAGCAGGAGTTGGATTTAACGGTGATCCAAATAAAGAAGCAGATTTTTGTAACTGTGGAGCTGCTGCAGGAGTAGGGACGAGCGGCTGGGTGAAGGCAGACATTGTCCTGTGAAGATTAGCATGTGGCTGAACACTAAAATCGGGAGTTATTGATCGACGTGGTTCGTGTTGCTGGACTAGGGTGCCCGTGAAGGGGTTGGTGCTACTGGGTCGTGTCGGTAGTGGGTCGGCGGGAAAAGGACCAGGAGATGCACGTAGGGTCTCCTGTGAGCGACTCCGCGATGGGACCGGTGGAGGAGGAGGCAGCAACACAGAGGTGAAGGGAGAGGGCGTGGATAGAGAAGATGAAGAGGAGGAGGACTCAAACTGGTCACTGAAGGCTGAAGATTGGAGGGAGAACGATGAGGGGAGAGTGTTCGAGGTGGAGGCAGAGGAGGGGACTGGTGGGGGACAGCGCAGAGAGGAGCCCCGCGTCAGGGACTGTGTGTTCTGCCATTTTGAGGAAGAGGAGGAAGAGGAGAGGAAGTCAGATGTGAGGGCTTCAAAGGGGTCGGGCTTCCATTGTGCTTCTCTTTGGATTCCATTCAGTCCATTGGTCTAAAAAGAAAAGGTCAAAAATGCTCATTCACTTTACAAGGATGGGCAACTTTGGGTACTACAGAGATAATACCTAGAGGAGATTTTGTAATGACTGTTAAGTAACACAATCTAAATATTATTAAGCATCATCAAATACATTTCAATTGGGTCTACAAGCAAGCTGTCTTTACGCAAAAGACTAGCATTTGAATCTCCACGAGGTATGGTCATAAAGTTACTAATGCTAATTCAAAATCATACCAATGACAACATGTCAAAATTAAAATTGAGAATAAAATGGAGTCATGTCATATGTGCTCACACCTAATAAGCCAAATAAGCCATGAAAGGACCAATGTTGACAAATGACTTCAAAATGCCAAAAACTGTTACTATGGTGTGAGAGGCTGCAATACTCAAAACACAAAGTAATGGAGGCTTGCAGTGATCGAATAATACAGTTTAAATTAAAGAAAAAATTGAAAAGGAAGGAAAACAAAGGGAGGAATGTGTGGTCATAACATTGGACCATTGGAGGTGTTATTGAGGATGAGAGGAGTTAATGTCAAGTACCTGTCACCCTGAGGGCTTCTCCGGCTTGTGAGAAAGATACACATGTTTTAGAAAGACAAAAGCAGGAAGAAAGACACACTACGATAAAGGAGCAGCAAAACAAGAGGTAGTGTTTAAGCACAAGCTTGAATATGCAGAGGTTAAAAATTCTCTTAACCTTATTGTTTGTTATAATTTTATCAAATATAATAGGATATGCCTGACAATATACAACCTGATTTTACTGTCTTATTTGCTAATGATATAATTTAATAGAAACACACCTGTGAAGCAGAGGCCGAGTCGGACTTGGAGGTGTCCGTTGGCAGGACATGCTGAGAGCGGGACCGTGGGGGAGGTTTGGGGGAGGCAAGGGCTTGTGGGGGTCCTGATTGGGCAGGGGCAGTAGCAGGGGGCGTGGCAGCTTGTTGAGGCTGCAGTGGAGTAGGGAGTGAGGGCTGCATGGGTGGGGGCAGCTGAGGTGCAGGGGCACTGGGCTGAGGCTGCATGGAGGCAGGCATGGAGGAAGCAGCTGAAGGTCTCGCCGGAGCAACAGGCCCAGAAAGAGGAGGTCCTGAGGATCCCGATGGGGGAGGGCCACTGGGAGGAGGACCTGTCAATAATAAGAAAGGAAATCAATCAGTCTTTTACACTGCCCTTTGTGCCAGAGATTTAAATATAGGCTTGTCTGAGTAAAATCTGCAGAGAAGAGCTTCCCCCTTCTGTGGTAGTTTTTAATGACTGTAAAACACTGTGTTATATTTCGTATGTTTTGATTTGTTTCCTCAAAGGTGCAGACTAGGCAAAGAGGCAGATGGGCAAATAACTGACTATACTGAAGTATGTCTATTCTCAGCTGAGAGGTAAAAATATGAATTTTAATTAATCAATTAGGACATAGCTCTTATGTAATTAAGTAATTTCTCATATGGCAAATAATCAGAATTACTTTGCAAATGTCCATAAATAACCTTTTACAAATATCCTCTTACCCGGGGGCAGATCAGGCTGTTTGGCCTGGGCAGTGGGTACAGGCCTTGGTGCTCCAGGGTGAGTGTCTGGAATTGGCCGTGGTGCCCCAGGGTGAACTTCTGGCATGGGTCTGGGAGCTCCTGGATGGGAGGGAGGGGGAGGCCGAGACTGTGGAGGCATACTGATCACCCCAGCACGCGGAGGGATATTCTGAGGAGAGGGGAGTAGAAATGCATTTGACTTGTTTCACTAATAATTTAAATCCAATGTAAATACAATCATTCAGACTCACAGGTCTGGAGGGCCCAGGTGCTCCTGCTGCTGTCTGTCCTCTTCCTGAAAGATTTATGATAAAAAAAGCAGCTATAAATGTGTAATCTTTATGTAATGCCCCCTACTAAAACCACAATGCCAAGAAAAGTGAATCAAAGTAAAATAAAGCAGGCCTGAAGAATAACTTTTTACATAATCCACAAATTGGACCAATGCCCAGATGAGAAACAGACATTTTTGGCAGACTTCATTATTAATGATAACCCTGCAATTCCTCAGCAGAAGGGAGTAGTACTTGTGATGTCCAAGTCTGGAAAAGTTTACAACATGGCTTCATGGTTTTCACTTTCTGAGCCTGAAAACCTAAAAAAGAAGTCAAATGACAAAGTCATTTGTAACTGCACTGTGACCAATACAAGTAGAATGACATCAGGGATACAAGCAAAATTCAGTCCCTCCCAGTGTCATCTAGACACAGCATCATGCCAGATATTATTCCAATGCTTCTTTGGCCTCCAGACAAATGAAAAGCAGTCAAATTCATTGCATAATAATCTATACACGAGATTCTCAAATTTGTCAAGCATGTATTGCCACTCACCGGCAGCAGCGTCAGGGCGTTGAAGAGAAGGGCTTTTGGCTCCTTTGCAGCACAAACAAAACCAGCGCAAACCAGATTATTATTCACAAAACTCCAATACTACCAACAAGGAGCAGCATATTCTCATAGACTACAGGTTCAGATATAGGGATATCCCATTTCATCTTATACACATACATACATACATACTAGTATTCTACCATTAGAATATTTGAAGAATTGGTTGTGTGTTTCCAACCAGATTATTCCAGCCCCATTTCAAATTTACCTTAAAAACAGACCATGGTCACAGTCTACATTCCACCATCAATATCAAAACAACACTGATACATTTTTAATCTACAGATTTCTGATGATGGCGACTTGAGCCGTTACCTTCACTGCCTTTCATATCAAGCGGTAGGCTGACCAACACACCAGAGTCTTGAAATCAAACAGTTGACCAATTAAAAATCAAACACAACATTCCAGTCTAATTTACTTCATAGTATGGTACAGACAATTTTATAATATGCAATATAGACCTTTTTTTTTTACAGAGCTAGCATTCAAACATTCTGAAGGAATAAAGGGGTCAAGAGTAGAAAACCTTCCCTTGACCCCCTTGTCTGTGTCAGAGTGCTGGCGAGTACTGTACCTGAAGGAGGAGGCGGGCGCTGAGGGGGCGCGGGTCGAGCAGGAGGAGCATTGGGGCGTGGTGGAGGGGGGCGTTTGGGCTCCAGATTACCAGCGGTAGGTGCCCCAGGCTGGAAGTCAACAGGAGGACCTAACAACAAATGCACACGAATTAGACAGAATATAGACATTAGACATTTACAATTTAAATGTGCAAAAATCCACCTAATAAAAAAAAAAAAAGAACTGTAGTTGATATCAACCCAATCAAGCCACACAATCAATCAAACTCAAATAATGCATATTCAGGATATGCATTTTATTGATGCACCATACAGTGCTCTTTACCTGTACTTGACCGTCTGCGCCTGCGTACTGAGGAGCTTACATCTGCTACCAAACAATGCAAAAACAACTGAATAAATGTACTTTTGGATACATAATGTTTCTATGTAATTAGCACTTCAAACAAAGTACAAAGCCAACAATGGGAATTATTTACTCTACTAACTCACTACAAACAGTAGTTAACTACTTAACCACAGATATGCCCAATGTCATTTTAGACATGTAGGCATAAAAGTTGCTGAACTTACTAAGATAATATCCACTGATTCAAACAAATAACAAAAAATATCTGAACACATACTGAAGTACACCAAAAAAACCAGACAGTTACTTCTGACACACTTTACTTGACTTCGCCTGCCAAATGAGGGACTCTGTTTCCAAAGATTACAGTGCAGTAAACATTTTGTTTAATACATAAAAAAATAAAAAGTAAAACTACTTTTTTTTATTTGTCAAATACTCAAAATTCAAATTGGGGACCAAGCAAGTGATACTGTACCCAGCGAACTAATATACATTATGACCTATTCTCCTAAACCAGTACTGGCAGTGTGATAGTAAACAATTACAAACAAATTTACCTAACTTGCGTCTGAGTAAAGGACTGAAATCTGTTTCAAAGCATTTATACAATAAAAAAATAACTGTATTTAACATTTAATTTATCCAGTATGTGCAGGAGCTACACACACACACACACACAACTCATATCCTAAACAATTACCACAACGGCATTTACCTGACAGCCTCCTGTTTGGTAACAGACCCACATCTAAATAACAAAATGCACAAAACATAATTAATAGGTATTCTAATTTACTGCTTATGTTTATAACCTAGTTACAAGTGAAAAGCCACAATTACAATAATCAAGAAGTAAAATATTATATACACTATTGCAATCCACTTTGATTTAGGATATATTCTAGATAAATCTCACCACAGAAGTTTACCTGACAGCCTCCTGTTAGTTGGTAGGCCCACATCTGATTGATGCATTAACAGAACATAGTAATACTTAAACATTTTGTGTGTTTGTGTGCATGATCAAAGCAGCAAGCAGCTCACGTACACCTAAAAAGCCACAACAAGCTTTCTTAATCTAAAGAGAGCTTAAACCACACAGTGTTGTATACCTGACAACCTCCTGGGTATTGATGATGGACACAAGTCTGCTCCCATGAGTTGTGAACAAATTTTAAGTTCAGTTTATCAAATCTTTGGTCAAATATGGATAACAAACCATTTACCTTGTGAGGGTCTGGTGGGCTGTGCACCTCTGCTGGGTCGGCTGGGGGGTGCGGTCTCTCCAGTGGGGGAGGGACAGGGGCTGCCGCGAGGGGAGGGCAGAGGGGATGACCCCGGACCCACACCTGCTCCGGGCTGCAAGTGCTGGGGCAGAATCTCTTCCACCTCCTCATCTACTTCACCTGGTACACACAATGGACTATTATTATTAAGTAGTAGTATTATTGCAGACATGTTATTAATGCAAAAAATATAACATCATGCAGTAGTAGTAGTAGTATCATTAACAATTACAAGCAGTCTTCAAAAAGGTAGATTTGGGGTACAAATGTTCTTGCTAGTAAATCCCTTTATTCTTCAAGGCAAAATCAGACTGCAGTGTGCTACCTGCATCTACTAATTAAGATTTCTAGAATTGTCTGAGCGTTGGCATCCACCCTGCTTCACTTTGCTGTAAGGATTTGTAACAGCTAGGAACTAGTTAGATGGATTTAAATAACTACTTTTCATTTTTATCACTGATATTTAGTTTCCCCATCCACCCTTACCCTCCATATCAAACTCATCATCGCCCATGTCAGTGTCCTCAGCGAGCAGAGTGGAGCTGGCAGAGGTGGGGATACTACCACAGATCCTCTCCACACTCATCTCCTCCTCCAGACTCTTGATCCAACCTGGACTTTTGAGACGAATATCAATCACTTTATCCATGACCTACAATGTCAACAGGATACATTGAATAAGACAGGAGCCGGACATGTGGACAACACATGCATAAATAAATTGAAAATAGACATATTTACAGTGGAAGCACTAAGAGAGAGGGCAGCCAGAGCAGAGTAACCTTCCAGGAAAGTCACCCACATCTTCTCCTCAACAAATCTAAAAAAGGACAAACAATAATGACATGATCACAATGACTTCTATTAACATGCAGGAAGCGTTTCAATGCTGAAATGTCAGACTCACCTGATCAGGATGACCTCGCCAAAATTAGCAAACTTGTCCAGCAACTCATCAATGAGAGCATCATCAAAGTAGTCATCTGGGCCAGAGGAGCAGAGGGAGACCAGGATGGTGCCATCCGGTGGTCCTTGAAGGGCAATGACATCTTTGTAAACCTGGTGCCTCGCCTCAGGGTCCACCTCCAGGATATCCACGTCTATCACAGCAACCACAGGCCTACAGGTAGGTAAGCACATAACAAGGGGAGCTTGGGTAAGAGTTGTGCCAATAACATTTTAATTTAATTTTCTACATTTTAGTGTAATTGAACTGATCATTTGGTTCGATTTTGTGGTAATAATGCTATGTTAATAGATGCTGGGGTAGTTGAGATGAAGTTTAAAAAGGTACATATTTTCTACATTCATGAAACACAAGACATTAAATGATTGATGGTTCAGTGAGGAAAAAGAAAATGCCATCTGGCATAGCAGTAGTTTTTCCCCATACACAGGGCTTAGTGTTGTTCACTATTAAAATACAGAAATAAATACACAAATAGTCACCTATGATCTGAAGTCTTCAGCTCTGCTCTGCCATAGTATTTGAGTGTTCCAGGGCTCCAGGGTTGATCTGGATCATCTTCACATTCTCCAGAGACAGATGCTGCTCCCACTACATTCATCTCTTCAGCTGCAAAACACCAACCGTTGTTTTCATACAAAATAGTAGAATACATCCTATAAAATTTTGTCTTAAACTATATTTCTCACCAGTTTGGTCAAAGTTCCATTTTCTTCTCTTCCACAGTATGCGGTCAGTCCAGGCCGGTGTGCGACACTTCTCACTGGTGTCATAGTCCTCAGAGAACAGGTCATACTTATAGGTCGGCGCAAAATCCAAGTTGCCCTCAATGAACTCTTTGAAAACCTAAAACATAATGAAATAATTATTGGTCATCATCATATTAAACACATATACACAAACAATTTTGAGATGTGAAGGTGAAGTGTGATGTTTCTGTTATTCTAACAATAGCGAATTATCAACAAATGTATCGTAAAAGTGTCCAACGTGTACTGGAGTAAAAAATATATATACTTTTCCTTTCTCTCTCGCTTCAATATATAAGTCAGTTTATCTCCCCACATACAACAATCAAGATATTTATGTCCAAAATGTGGTGTGAAAATTAAGCTCACTAATCCAGCAGTTTTCTGTTCAACCAGTTGGTCTCCGGCAGTCAGAGCATCCCAGTTCTGCTGTTTGATGAGCTCTTTGACCTCTTCATTAGGCAGGTTGATGCGATAGTTGAAGTCTCCACACCAGAAGACATAGTCATGTGAATCCAGTAACCGGCCCTGGTTATAATAGTAAATATTTTAATTAAGCAACTGTATTGTTATTATAAATCATGTCTTTGAATCACATTTTTGTACCATGGGGAAGCTGAGTTTACGAGAGATTTCATTGTAGTCATCATTCCTCTCTTTGACCTGTGATTGTCCAGCAGCGAAGTGGGAGCAGAGGAAGCAGATGCTGGTGGTGTGAAACAGCAGGCGAATGGCCACACCACCTTTATTACCTGTGGCCCCACCCATTCCAGTTTTTACAGTATCTACGGCAACATCCCTGGAAATCAAAAACAATTCATAACAATGCTGAATAGAACATGCTCTTATAGAAAGTAGAACACTGTGGCGTAATAAACAAGTACTGTATGCCCTGTTGTGATACCTGATGTAAGGGGCATGTTGTGGGCGAATGAATACAAACAAACACACGCCAACCAGTTGCTCTGAGGCCAGCAGCACGTATTTATGGTCCCGGGAGATATTCTTCTGTAACTCAGCTGCCCAAAGTTTTTGATTTGTAGTACTGGTGGACAAACAAAAAGCTTTACGATTGGGTTAAGTAGAATAAATATAATAAAACAACAGAATTAGTAATTATTTATAAATTATTCTTAAACTAAACTGATCATTTCAGCATTACAATTCCCTTTGCTGAGATGCATCTCAACTTTAAAGCTTGCAGCAGCTACTGAATTTAGCCTTATTTGATCCGTTACACACCAGTGAACAAGTAGACAGTCAGAAAGCTACACAGCTTTCTTATTTCTGCTACAGCATATTTAAAGTTCTAAACTGTGAAATACCAATAAGGTAAAAATTGTGTCCAACTAGTTTTAAAAGCTTGAATATAACCTTTAGCAACATCTGGGCCACTGAAGAACACGCTACATAAAATGCAGTACAAACTATAAGTATTGTTAAATCGCTCATTAATGAAAAGCCAAAAGTCTTTTGTTTAGTTCCTGGAAAGGTATGTCATAAGCTCAAACACACAGGTCAGTTACCTCAAACAGGAATTTAGCACCATCACATACCTGGCACTGACAATGTTCCCAGCATTAAGTTCAACCATTTCTTCAAAACCAATGGCAAAAATATCTATGGGGTTTGCCTTGCTGTCTGTAAAGAGGAAAAAAAAATATTTATATTCAATTTATTTTAGATCAGTGGTCCTAAAAACATTGTGCAGTCTATTTAGAGGTTGTTCACTTTAAAGTCTGTCTTGTTCTTATACCTGGATTAGCCCTCATTTAATTATTATTGATTATAAATTTAAGTGTAGCTTCAAGTGAGAACAAGTCCTTGTTTTGTCCTTTTTAGCAATCTATTCCTCATGTTTTCCTTGTTTTAGGTTTGAATAGTGTCAGTATAGCTAGATATTTGGCGAAGTGTTGTAAAAGTTTGATAACCACCAGTTTACATATTGTTATAGATTAAATTTTACTACACTATAAAATGAATAAATAATGGCGTACCCTGGAAGTCAGGAAGTCCCGCCTTCATGGGAGCATCTAGGAGCCAGTCATTGAGAGTCTGGTTGCGAAAGGCAATGCTACGAAATTGTTTACCACCGTTCACATTCCAGGTACCAACACACACTCTGATCTTCTTTGGCCTGGTGTACTTCTGGTAGCTCTGACACATCCCCAGCAAAACTCTGGGGGATGCTGTGGAGCAGAGATTAGCATGAATAATATGAGCAGATACAATTTGTGAGTGGTTGGGAATCAGAGAAGGTGATGCTAAAGAAAATACGGCAATGAGATCTTTTCTAGACATTTAAATCAAGAGACATAAATCAAACACAGAGTACGACTGTTTTAACCATGTTAAAATTATAACTAACTTACCTTTTAATATCTTAAACAAAAATTTAAAATTATATACTATTTTAGGGAGCTGATGACATGCAAGGGTCAAACCACAATTGGGAGGGACTGATACAATGAAAAAACAAAGCATAAAAAAAAATTAAAAATGATAACACCCATTGCTTTATGCTGGCTGATTACTGTACCTGATTGTAAGACCGGCTCAGTGACTAAGATTGTAGGCAAAAGGGGAGAGAAGGGAGAGAAGGGCGGGTTAACCAGTGTTTGAGCAGATAATGCCAAACAGAGCATCAGAGTCGGGTAATCTAACTGGGACACAGCCCATCCTACTTGAAGCAGGATTAGACACTTAAGACCTTCTACATTTTAGCTGTTAGTGGAAGAAAATTAACAATCTTTAAATAAGTTACATGAAACTAATAATAAGAAAGATTACCATAAAGACTGGAGGTTGTGAGTAGTGCTCGAGCCTTGTCTGCCAAGTCACTGTTGAGAGTAGAACCCAGTCTGAGTATGTCTATGGCCTCTTGCTTCGACGTGTCAAAGAAGTTGTTCTGAATTGTTCTGGTAACTGAGCGAGCACCATCTTTAAGCTTCCCAGCCTGAAATAAAACATTAGGTTAAATGTTGAATAAAAGGCATATCAACTCCCCAATGAAAAGAAGCAACAATAAGATCATGGGAAATGAAAGATGACATGAAATTTTTGAAACCAGAGCAGAAGATCAACACTGCAATACAAATATGGTCTCACCCAGCCAAGGTAGCATTTATTTTATTTTAACTTGTATACAGAACCAATCAATGTGAAGAAAGGTCCCAATTTTAACTGGCAATATACGTATGTCAAAGTAAAACATTTCCAGTAGTAATACATTCTCAAACAATTTATTTGCGTGTACTATGGATGTAATGTAGGCCTTAATACCAAGCATCCCAAGCAAAAAAAAAATCATAAGACAATAAGAGCTGTAGAGAACCCTGAGTGTCCCTGAGTGTTTTGAATGATTTAAACTGAATCCAAAACAATAATCCCACAGACACAGAGCGGCAAATCAAAATGACGCCTGACATTTTCACTTACCATAGGGGCAGAGGTCCAGAGAGAGCAGAGAAAAACAGCACATACAGGTTAGTAAACTGGAGCACACAGGCCATAAAATGTCCATGCAAAAACTCTACCTCTATCTGCTATTTACGGTATATGTTTATATACTTCACAGACTTTACATGAACAACTCAATGTGCAACTGCAGTCTACACTTGAAATTTAAGATGCAGAGAGTAAAATTCTGTATAAAGGCCACCACACACTGCATGATTTTTCAGTCTTGAATGATTTTTACACATGCGACAAAGAGCGCACACCACAGACACAAGAATCTTGAGATTTTAAATCTCAGATCGCAAAGACTGCAGCGGGATATGGCTGCGTACCACAGGTTACAAAGCTGTGAGCACACCTCGCGTCTGCCGACGACTCGCTTTGAGACTCTGAAGTGTTCAAAAGAGCAGAGCATTGCAATCCTCGTGTAGATGCAAGACAAAACTGTGCTTTATTATTCGTTAAATGTGGTGCAATACTTCAGATACATGACATTTAATGCACAGAAGGCTGGCAATAAAGTACACAGGAAGTAGTCTCGATCGCTAATATGCAGCGTCACCCAATCCGAGTGTGTGGATGTAAACAGACACACATGAGGAGCTTCTCTTGCCTTTTTACTTTTAAAGAATGCTTCAAACTGGATTAATAGCGATGTTTTGTGGACTGTCATTACTTGCAGAGGACAAATTCTATGGATAATATGGATAAGATGTTGCAGTTTAACTTTACAACTTTAAGAGAGGGAGCAGTCTTCTCATTATTTTCGCTATTTCCTGGGTTTGTATCTTATGCCTCTGTGTCTGTCACTCTGTCTGCCCCTGATGCTGTTTTACTGTCTGTTACTGTAGCGTTGCTCATGTTTGGTGGTTACGATCTGACAGAGCAGCTCAGAGTCACACTGACACCACACACAAGCACAGTGGCTTCAAAATCGCATACGAAGACATAAAGTCAGGTCACACCTCCCCGAACTCGAGGAGATGCAAATGACAACCAAAATCGGGCAAATTCTCCTGTAGTGTGTGGCGGCCTTAAGGGCTACAGGACATCAAATCACAAAGACTGCAGTTATTTAGATAATGGAATGTCCTTGGCAAATAAAAAAATATCCAGTTTTTGTAGAAAAATCTCATACTTCAAATGTTAGTAGTCCACAATATGACTGTTTTCCAAAATAATGCAGCCCTATTCTGTATCATATCATAGTAAGCAATCATAATAACACAGCCAAGAGTTCATGATGTTCAACCATATTCTCACAAGCTTTAGGTAATAACTGTTTAGTGTGCACAGCTAGCTTCTGTATAATTTACAAACACGTATTTACATGGCTTTCATACTAGCAGGGCTTCACTCATTGTCACAGTGTGTACCTTTGCCTTTCCATCCAGCGCTCCAGTGCCTGCATAGATTTTACTGACGGAATCTCCGTTTTGAGACCACATGGTCCGGAACACTTCCTGGAACCTGGCCACCAGCTGTGGCTTTTCAGTCAGACCCATTTCCTCAAGCTGCTTAGGCAACATCTAAAAATCAAAGGCGTATGTATAGTTTTAAGGAAATTAAACAAGTAAAAACATTGTTGTCCATGGATGATTTTTTAAATAGTATGGCAAAAGCAATAAATAAAGAATAATATGGCTTCATATGGCTTAATATGGCAATGGCTTCTCTTACCTCAAGACCAAAGAAAGCCTGGACACTGTTGGTTCTGTCCAAACAATCCAGACAGTTAGTTCTCATGGTCCCACTCTGTGTCCTGAGAAGCCAACAATGTCAGTAGAAAAATCAGTACCTCTCCTCAACAGTTAAAAATGCTGTACAAAAACATTTCTGACCTGGTAATCCCTGACTCGCCCGAGTAGTAAAAGAAGCCACATTCCTCAATAAATTTGGTGAGCTGTGGTTTGAGAACACTGTGTAGTTTGTCTGCTTTTCCTCCTCGGACGTTCTGATGGTAATCAAAATTTACCATCCTCACAGCTGAAGCGTGCTCAGAGGCTTTCAAATGGCTCTATAAAAAATTACAAAGAAGCAAAAGTATTTTAGCTTATCATAAGATTATAAGATCATAATAGAAACTGCTAACATCGTCTTAAAACAAATTCTTGAACTCACCTGAAATGCTTTACTGAGCATGTGCTCCCCTTCTTTGCTCCCTAGCAGGTTAATGATGACCTGTTTGCCATATAATCTTCGAAGGGCGGTGAAATGTCTGGTGACAAGAAAGAGTGGAGATTCAGTGAAAACAAAACATATTTGCATAATCAAAACCTCTTAAAACCTACTTGTTGTTTAGGGTAAATTTATAACAAAGCTCATATCAATATAAATTCACACTTAACAACATCTTTAAATGTAACAATAGTCGAATATCTTAACAACTGAAACTAAAACATTAACAAACATTATTACTATTCAATTGTATGTGTTTGTGGCTCCTGTCAACCACAGAATGTTAAGTGGAGCAATGTCCAGCTGTGTGTTTCCATCTACATGCACTAACAAGTCTAACAGACTGAATATGTATGTACCGTCTGATTAAATATGTCATTTCACACTCTGTTTAAATCTCATCAAAATAGATGAGATAATAATCTGAGCTTTTTCCTTTTTACCTAAGGCTGACTGTCTATTTTGGTCATTCTCATATTCTCATACCACCACCCGGACAGCTGGTAGTAGATAAGGATGGAGCCAGTTGCAATGTTATCAAGGTGGGACTTAAAGATATGGGTGCCCAAAAGGTTATCCTGGTCCCTACACCCGTCTTAAATACTGCTTTTTTAGTGCCAGTGGTCAAACTACCCATTAATGTGAGAAATTAATGAGTAGACTGTTTTAACAGATTGTCAAGACAGTGCCAAGTTAAAGCAGAGTTTTCACATAACCTCACTATAATCAATATTACTAGGTACCTTTCAAAAGCTGGCGCATTTGCCTCAAATCCTCTAGACAGTTTGACTCGATGAGAACCGACCTAGTGATCAGAAACAGCCAGAAAAGAAAGAACATGCAAGTCACGATGTCCATTTTGCAAAACAAATCACAGGGCAGCTTAACAACAGACAATGCAGATGGCAAGAAACCTGTGGAACAAATAATTAAGCCTCAACTGCTAACAGATTGGTAATAATCATCAAAGAAGTAGGAAATGGCGTGAGCAAACAGAAAAATCGGACACTAAGCAGCAGTAGACAACCTCCTACATCAAGATTCTGTATTTGTGTATGTATTTTCTTTTGTGCTTTAAACCATGTACATGACTCATACAATGTAGTTGCACAACAGCCTCAAGATATCATGCAGACCTGTACATGTTCAACTATGACAGTGCTTGTTTCACTTTGCCTGCCCCATTATTACACACTTTTGTTAAGCAGTCTTTTAAAAGTTCTCAAATCTTTTATTGGCATTGTGATTGCACATGATTTGTTCTTGGCAAGACTACATACAATATTTCGTCCCATGCTGCCATTTTGTCACTCCACTTGTTGTGACGGTCTCTATGCTATGCATATTTAATAGTTTCCTGATGGAAACAGAATCGCTTCGGTTTACAAAACCTGCTCACATTTCAGTCTACAAGGTCTCAGGAACAACCTCACCCAAACTTAGAAATTGTCTTTTAAAATGACAACTAATCCACTACACCTATAAGTTTAATTACTTATGATAATCCCTCTATACACTACCAAAACTACCTACAAATAATGATGTAAAAGCTAATTCTAAACTTATCCATCTGAATAGTCATTTCAGGGAATGTTCAATGGCAAGGAGAAAACTATAGAGCCACAACTAGCAAAAAGGGCTAAGCACTAGAACAATGATTTGAAGGTGGAGAACTACGTTTCTGTCTGAAAACAATCCCAAATACCACTGCTAATATTTTTGTGAATCCATTTACTGATACTTAATGTAATATTTAAAAAGGTACACGACATACTTCTGTTTGTGTTTTCATTGCTAAAAAAAGTACTTTCTTACTTTGAGCCGAATTGTGTCTCCACTAATCTCACTTGTAACTTGGCCTGGTGGTGTCACCTGCTTCTCCCCATGGAGATAGAGCTGTTTAATTCCTTACTGAGGAACATTTCAGATCAAGCAACAGCATTTCTATGGAGACAAACAGGTGGCAGACTACAAAAGTTACATGGTGCACCTTTCATGTAATGTTTGAGAAATTACTGATTTAAATAAGGATCATTTATCATTCATTGGTTTGGGTATGTTTTCAGACCAGGCTCTCACCTGACCAAAGATCTCTGGGAGCTGAGGAAAACAGAAGAATGGCCTTTACCAACCACTAGAACTATAAGAACTCTCCCCCACATCTGATCCAATCCACCAATCTGTGCAATGTCAGGCCAAGGACACAGGCAGGCCAGTAACATTATTTATTATGCACTTCAGAGGTCTTAGTTCATATCATAAATTGAATCATGAGTGACACTGATATTATTGCAAATCAAATGGAGAACTAGGATTTGAATCAAAGCCTTGTGTTTGACCTCTGCATTGCACAGAAGCACAGTATGGCCGTACCAGCACCAGCAAAGGCAGATTTGAAACCAATTATACCAGATGGGGGTTCTCATCCAGGCCATTAGGGTTCCGATTTTCATTCAGTTGCAACCAAACACCCTTAATGGACTTTTTCTAGACACATTGTGGAAGAATGTTACAATTACAAGCTTACAACTTGAAAACAAAACGATTTTACAATTTCTATGTACAGCACTTCTTCCAGTACCTTAAAGGGGATGTTATGATATTCACAAATCTATCACAAAATTAAGATAATGAAACAATACTGATTTGGGTAGTAAATGCTATATCAATTACCTGAATTCCAGGCTGTTCCCAAAAGAGGGGAATGGACCCACGGATCTGAATGAAGGATGACACTTTGTCATCCAGAAAAATAACCTAAATAAAGAACATATTTACCACAAGTATTAATAATCAACATTATAGAGCGAAGGGTGGTTAGCTTCATTATACTGTGCATTACAACATCATAGAAAACACTGTATCTAATGCTATTATGATCAAATATTGGAGGCACACATGTGTCAGTAAACAAGAGGAAGAGGAAATGATAAAAGAGAAGTGAAGCACAAAGAGACTCTTCCATGGAATAGTCTGACATTGGAAATGTCATCAGTAATATTTCATTCTGCAGAACTACAAAAGCAGAAGATGAATGTCAAGAATGTAAAATGAAGATTTGCATGTGTGCGCTTCAAAAGAGATTAAAAGCCCCCTTTTTTCCCCTAGATAATGACTAATGCTCTGTTTTCCTGTTGTTGCATTATCATCTGACAATGTTACCCAGTAGACTTATTGTGACAGAAAAAATAACTGACCTGTTCAGTTTCTACAAAGTTGGCGACTTGTCCGTCATCATTGGTTCCTCTCACATTGAAGCGAGTGCCGGCTCTCTCTGAGCTGAGGCGAGAGAAGATACAGGCCTTGGCCTGTTTGTGGCCTGCATAAATGGTCCTAATCTCCACTCCCCCACACATCAGCCTCAGCAGCCAATCATCACAGTTTACTCCATAGTGCTTTAGATGCAGGTGCAGGGACTGGTTCCTAGTAGAAAAGGCAAATTATAACCTTTAAAAACAATTTCAGTTCACTAGTAAAAGAAAACAATGGCTTTCACCAACCAGAAGAAGCGGTTGTCTGTGGTATCCTCCAGGATCCTGCGGTGTGCATTGAGGCTCAGGTCCATACTGACTCCAGTGGAAGACCAGGCGAAGTAGAAGTGTCCTGAGTTGAGGACCTTTCGCACCTCTGCAATACGCTCCTCATCGGCAGGGTCATTGTTAAGGGAAATGAAGTCAGTTTGTGTAACTCGGAAAACCTCAGAGTCCTGGACTTTCCCCACTGAGCTGCACCCAGACACCACTACCAGACTGTGGAGCATTGAGTCACCTGCAGGAGAGAGGTTTAAAACTAATAAGACCTATGTAATAACAACATTTATTTTGCACAATACTGGTAAAATACAAAAAAAACAAGCTTAAGATTTAGTTGACATTATGCCTTATCTTTTACAATCATATAATTTCCTTATTATGATAACAGAAATGCCAAGGTCAGGTAGAGGGCAGCTAAAAGCTGCTTATGACTATGTAGTAAAACACTGAACACAGAAAGGACCAACAAAAAGCTGTGCAGTTTACATTATTACATACCTAGGTTTAATCGAAGGACACCCAGAATTCCATAGGCATCCTGGATCCTGGTATATGTGTTTTTAATTGCCTCTTTTTCTGCTGCAGCTAAAACAGATAAAGATGAGTTTTTGTTCATCATTCACAAATTATGTATCTTGTTACAGTGAAGAAAGAAATAACAGCAAGTTCTCTGTGTTATAATGTCTATAATTAAATTTGTTTATATCTTAGTTCTATAAATAAACCCTTAAATCATTACAGTTCAACCTTAACGACTTACACAGAACAGCCACAGCCCCCGACTCAAACATCAGGCATTCTTCTCTGCCCCTGGTCTCCACAATGACACTGTAGGGGGGTGGATCCAGCTTGTGGTAAATTCGAAAGCCCTTACTGAAGGCCATTTTGCTCCCAGCTGGTACACCTAAGCACTGATCTGAAAAATAATCACCAAATAACATTGATAATTACTCACTTATCATTAAATGTAGGTCCATTAGTATTTGATGTTGATTAAGATGAATGCTCACAGACATGAAACTTTGACATCATACATGACTGCTGTGTTTATGGCTTTTAATGCTGGGCTTTAATATCTGACTTAGAGCTGTCAAGAGCAAATCATAGCACTGACTGTTCTAGCATTGGTATGTGCATTAGTGGCCCTGTAGTATAAACTGTTTTGGGTAATTGCCATTTTGAGCAATAAAGATTACGTAATACACTCCTGTTATTACGCACGAATTACTTTATAATATGTCGGACAATGATTCAAAAACACGCATTCATTAGTAATTTCTGGTAAAGGCCGTTAAGGCCAGAGCACTAAAGATATCTTGCATCCTTGCAGAGCCAGTCACGACACTAGATGGAAGTGCAGGAGGAAAAGCTAAACGCCAGCATTAATCCCCTGACTTAGCGCTACTGCTGTGTTTTGCTAAACGATCTGGTGATACCCTAACAAGTGTAAAGTAGTAGTATAATCTAATTTCTATAGGAAACCGTATAAAGCACTTGCCTAGGCTGCTGGTTTGGTTAATCACGGAGAGCGCTAAGACTGGTTAGCTTCAAACGATACCTGGACGCCCAAATAAGCTCCAGCAACGTATCCTGCTGTAAACTAACGTGTTTGAGAAAATACTCATCTTTACCACCATTAAAGCGCACATT
Source organism: Taenioides sp. WSHXM2023 (assembly GCA_029959045.1). NCBI lineage: Eukaryota > Metazoa > Chordata > Actinopteri > Gobiiformes > Gobiidae > Taenioides > Taenioides sp. WSHXM2023. The sequence continues at coordinate 12,389,199 of CM057098.1, read as the reverse complement.
TGTTCATTCAGAATCTATTTAAATGCTGGATCATGACATGAGAAATAACGTATTTCACCTTTCCGTCCTCCCCCGCCGGGTTGATACTTCGCTGTCACAACAAAATCCTTCCCGGTGTGTTGACCGAATGGTACGGTCCAAAGTGAAGCGCCTCCCCTGAGTTACCGTAAACCGAAGAGCAACAAAGCCATCTTTTTACCGTGGAAATTATAAATGTTAAATGTATTAACAAACGATGTACAGGACAGAGACTATTACGTATCGATCGCTATCATTTTACCAATAAAAACAAAATGTTCTTACCGGGTTTGGTGATGACAGACAGCTGAATCCCGCCTATGAGCGTGCGGTTTACGCAGGGCCGCAGCCAATTGCGTGTGCGGGAGGCGGAGCATTTATGAAACGCAGGATGGCTTCATAAGACAGAAGCAAAAGAGAAATGTTTTTATGTTGGAGACAGTTGAAGTGCGATTTAACTCACAGGGTCATTTAAACGGTAAGTGATGCATTTTGCTTTGAGTTTGGAATAATGTGTGCTGTTGTCTATCTTTTGTATTCCTGTTTAGCATTGCAGCTCATTACTTGGGCAATTGTAAACATGCATGGAGAGAGAATAAAATCAATAGATAAAGATAAACATGAACTTATTGAATTGTTAATGGCTAAGAGCAAACACTGGCAATACATAAAATGCGTTTGTTTACTGTATAAAATTTGACAAAACCAAGCCTTGAGGGTTGACATGAAAATTGACACTGTCATTGTTCACAACAGTTGACATGACGTGTGATCACAATAAGCTAATATACAGCTCTTCACAGTAGCTCTCTCTTTTCTAGATCACTGGGTTAGGTTTGTGTGTGTGTGTGTGTGTGTGGTTTTTTTTTATTATGTGCAGCACTGGAAACTGCCTTTGTTTGTCAGGTGTGCTATACATTGGATAGAATTGGACGTTTCTTTTTAAAATATACATTTACCATGTATCATGTTTTGTTTGTGCAGTGACAAGATGAAGGGAGTCTATCTCGTGGAGCCTGCTGTTGGGCTTTACTCCTTCTCAGCTTTTCTCATCTTCCCTTTGATGCAACAGTTTGTGTATCGCCGGCTCTGGGAGGATATAACCAACACCACTTACCCTGAGTTTGACAATGTTACTAAATGTGTAAAAAACTCCAGCAGCAATGAGACAAACCATCACGAGGCAAGTGGATGGCACAAAACCAGTTATGCAGAATAGAGAAAAGCCTGTGTTATTATGTGAACAAACCTTGCCTGGTATTAAGTTGTTGACTGAGCGTGCATTCCTGATTTTATATTTTACATTTATCTATTCTCAATAAGCACTGCAGTGCTGTTTGCAAATAAAGCTGTTTTCACATAAAAGTGAAAATGTACCCAAGTGGAAAGGCTATTTTTATTTACCAATCACCAACAACCACAAAACACCTGCTGTTGCAAACCATCAAAAGCAGCAGTTCTCCTTTTTTCTTCAACTCTGTATATTCACTAAAGCATCGTTTTTTTGTGTTTCTTGCAGGAGGTTCAGAAGCAGGCGTCCCTCTTGTCCCTTTACTCCGAATTATTCTCTGCCATCCCCAGCTTTATTGTCACCATCCTACTTGTGGCTTACAGTGACAGAGGAGGACGCAAGATTGCCATTATAATGCCTGTGATTGGAACTCTGCTGTACATAAGTGGCCTGCTGGCAATTTCCTACTTTGAACTAAATGTATATTTGACCATTGTCTGCTCAGTTGTAAGCTCGTTGTTTGGTGGTTTTGGGACATTTCTAGGAGGTTGCTTTGCCTACGTCTCTGATATAAGCAAAAATGAGCACCAGAAAACGATACGTTTGGCTGGTGTTGATATGATTCTCGGTGTTCTGGCTGGGGTGGCATCTTTGTCGACTGGTTACTTCCTCAAAGCAGCAGGATTCAATTGGCCATTTATAACCTCTCTTGTTGGACTGCTTTTATTATTGTTGTACGTAATTTTTGTACTTGAAGAGACCGTAAAGAAGGTCCCCCCTGACGCCTCTAGATTGGATACACCTCCACAGGTCTCAGCTATCAAACAAATGTTTTATAGCATTTATCATGTGTTTGCTGGTAGGGACTGTAGGTTCAAAACTATACTGATCATGCTTTTAGTTGCTTTCATAATTTTTGCCTTTGCGGATGTTGGAGGAATCTCCCTTATTACTCTGTATGAGCTAAATGAACCACTTTGTTGGACTAGCATTATGATTGGATATGGCTCAGCACTCAGCACAATGGTGTTTCTAACCAGTTTCTTTGGAGTCATGGCCTTTTCTTACTGCAAGGTGCCTCAGACCATCATTGTCATGGTGGGCTTTCTGTCCTTCATCTTAGGCATGCTCATGGTGTCCTTCACCAAGACAACTGTAATGATGTTTTTGGGTAAGAAAAACTGTATTCTAGTGAACAATTACATATGCATAAATTTCAGATCATTTAGTAATCTGTACAAAGTATTCTATCACAATTGTCAATAATTTACTGAACAGTACTCTTTAAAAATGTGTTTGGGTTTTCTTTGTGTAGTGAGAATACCCATGCTCCTGGCTGCTATGCCTTTTCCTGTCCTGCGCTCCATGATGTCAAAGCTCGTCTCAAAGGCTGAGCAGGGTAAGTGCAATTGGTTAGTTTTTTTGTTTATTTATCAGGGACAATGCACATAAAAACATTGGTCTATACAAAGCAAAATTACTAGTTTCCACCATCTGGACTTCAGACTCCACAAAAGCCAGAGGATTATATGTTTTATGTTTGTAGAGTCAAAGTTCAGTGCAGTCTGCCTTTTCATCTGTTTTTTTTTTGTACTTTCTTATTCTCTTATCAAAAATATTGAAGTGAAAGTTGTCTGTCAAAAGTTGTCTGTTTTAGTATACACTTGGTGTCACTGACCTTTTTTTTTTTTTGTATGCCTTTCAGGAGCTTTGTTTGCCTGTATATCATGCACGGAGAGTATAACTAGCACTCTGTCAATAGCAGCTTTTAACAGTATTTATGCTGCTACAGTTGCTTGGGATTCTGGATTTATCTTCTTGCTGTCCGCAGGACTCTGCATTATCCCTTCTATATTGATTGGGTAAGTCATAAGCCATATGCAAGATTTCAATGGCATCACCACTTTGTAAAATCCTGTTCATGTATAGGTGGATAATCAATTTGACACTAATGTAAATGATCAGATCTAGCATTGTACCTTAGATCTAGCATTGTACCTTTTTATAAATTTTCCACTCAGAGTGGAAAATTATTCTAAAGTCTGAAAACAACATATTTCCAAAGGTGAACATAATATTGACTGATATTGTCATGTGTCATTTACATAACATACAGGATACATGTCCTGCTTAGTCAGACAAAATCCTGCTCAATCACATGTTGCTCCAACTGTCACAGTTCAGTAACTAAAAATGTGTCCTCAACTCTTCTAGTACTCTGAAGTACTTTAGTGCATACTAGACTACCCATGTGATTGCTTTATGAACTAATAAAAGAGTGAGGTTATCTAGCAAAAATAGTACATTTAGGTATTTAAGTATTCTAATTTTTGTTTTTCAGAATTTTGATTGTGATGAGAGTGGACTTCAGCTCAAAGGACAAACAAGTTCCCATAGATGAACAGGGTCTTTTCCAGGACCAGAACGACAACAGAGAGGCCATAAACTAAGTAAAGGTGCACTTTCATTTTTCTCGTTCGCTATTCTGTGGTCAAGGAAAAGTTCACGGACCTACCTCATATATGAAGTTTTTTTTTATTAGTAGTATTTTGCTAATTACTTTTTTTTTTTTAATCTGAAAGATTAGTAACTTGGAGAGTTTGCTTTGTGAAAAATACTTGTGTTATTTTTTTTTGTTTTTTTTATCCTCAAGGGAAATATGATAAAGAGTCTGAAAAAGAGGTAAAGGTGGGAGTTGTATAAAATAATCAAAATGTCACAAGTACTGTTATGCAAGATATTATACAATAAGACTAAAGTAAATGCTTCATAAGCATATAAAGTAATATGTCTGCAGTTGTTTTGTTTAATTTTACAGTCTATTCATGTTTAGTGTAACCCTTGAACCTCAACAGACATTCACAGGCACATTATACAGTATATGTAGTTTCCCACAGATTCTGCAGAGGCTAATTTGCATCATACACAAATTAGACTACATTTTCCGGACTATAAGCCGCTACTTTTTTCTCACACTTTGAACCCTGCGGCTTATACACCGATGCGGCTCATATATGGACGGATTATTCGTCTATGAACACAGCGGATGCGCGCGCAGCTTGAGTGCAGAAAGCGCCGCTGTCTGTGCGGTGAACATGGGTTAGGGTTAGTTAGAACACTCACTAGCGCTGTTGTCAGCACTAAAACAGTTTATCGATGCGTGATAAAATACGTTCTGCTGCTAAATGAACATTAGTGAGTGGGATACGTCTTAATGACCCGTATGTGTTAAATGCAGGTGAGGCGTAAATGACGAGACGAAACGTCTCAAACTTCAGTAGCGGGACATCCACTCATACATGATCGATACAACTAACCCCGACCCCCGGGAGAGCCTGAAATCCTGTTGAAATCCTACAAGACACTGACATGATACAAGACACCGACATGATACAAGACACTGACATGATACAAGACACTGACATGATCCCAGACAGGACAGCGGCTCTTTCTGCTCGAGACATGCGCAGTAGAGCGCCAGAGCGACTCTCGCGCGTGACGAACTGACTCAATGCAAAAAGACGACAAAAGCTTTAGAGGCAATACAAGCAGATGCTCGGAACCTGAAAACTTCTTGAAGACGTGGACACCTGCGGCTTATAGACAGGTGCGGCCTATATATGTACAAAAATAAAATTCTTTGAAAATTTAGTTGATGCGGCTTATATTCAGGTGCGCTCAATAGTCCGGAAATTACGGTATTTAATAATTCAAAATTTTCCCTTTTCTGAAATGTACAACAAACAAAAAATATGATTTTGCTATACAAATTTATTTTCCAGCTTGTTTCTCTTCTGATATAAGAGTATTGAAATTAGGATTGCCTGTGTCACCATAGCTTCTGCAGAGTCTGTGGGACTAACTGAGTGAGTGTTTTTTGTTTTGATTAATTTTCTGACTTAAAATTTTTGTTTTTGTATCTCGATTGTTATAATAATATGTGGGAAAACATTTAACTTGCATAGAATGCAATGTGAAAATGCCAAAAACAATCATGCACTTATTCCCTGTGCAAAGTCTGACTTTATTACCAAAGTACCTATGAAACCTGGAATATTTATTTACTTGCTGCATTTGGTAAACATTTGGTAAACCTATGGTGGTAACTGGAAATGTATTAGAAAAAATAGGAATGAAGGGATATTTTCATGCTAGTTTAGGAATCAAATTAAATGTAAATTGGGATTTTAACCACACTGCATCATTTGAGGAGGACACACAAGGGAATATACCTTTTTAACAAATAACAATCAATTCCTCTTATGAAGATTTTAGTGCCCTAGTAAAACATTATATATGTTGGCCACTAGGTGTCACTCACGTTTCAAACATTCCCCTCTGGCAACTGTGACTAGGCAATGGGTAAGAGTCAGTGTAATATTTACCACAGCATTTTTGAATATTAACTGGAGTTGTCACATGAAGATTGAATGTTTGTCATATTTCTCTAAAATAAAATAAGCTTTACACAATGACTTTTCTTTGTTGTTCAAGTCCAAAGGTATTTTCACTGTTTTATTCCCTTCCTTACTTCTGTCTTTGAGTTTATAGATCATTTCCTCACAGACCGTTTGGACACGTGCAAAAACCTAGTGTCATGTGGATGATAAATGGTCATTCGTGGCGCATTCACGCGTTTATCAGATTGCACGGTCCCTCTGCACTGGGTTGTATGGAGAAACAGAATGCTAACTGTGCGTAATAGATGAATGAGATGACTCTAGTCTACAGTCACTGTAGTCGCATCACGTGAGAAGAATATACTAAATGGAACTCAATTAGTGATGGACATAGTGAGTTCAGAAGTCAGTTTTGATAGTATTTAGATTTAGTATTTAGTATCTATAAGTTAGTGGGACTCCTACAGAAATAATATACAGAAAGAATAGTGCGGTCTGATACATGCTGTTCACTCCTTTTCCAATAGGAAACTTTAAACAGTTGCCTAACTCACACACAAACCTTCTAATGTGTTTTCATAATGTGCACTTGGTATATTTAATTTCCATTTCTCTGCAGCTAGATTTTAAAGTGAGCTTATCATTTAAGTGCAAAGCTGTAAGGTTTTCATCACCCTTCTATATACAATCAAAGCAAGAATACTCAAGAGTGGGAAATTATTCTAGAGTCAGAAAACAACATTTAAGTGCAAAATGTGCACTGGTATTGTCATGTGTCATGTACATAACATACAGGATAAATGTCTTGCTTAGTCAGACAAAATCCTGCTTGATCACATGTTGCTCCAACTGTCCAAAAATTCACTAAAAATGTGTCAGCAACATTTCTAGTACTCTGAAGTGCTTAAGTGCTCACTAGACTACCCATGTGAAGCCTGCTTTATGAACTAAGAACCTCACTGTTAAAACATTGTCTTTTATCCAGCAAAAGTAGTACAGTTAAGTATTTTAATACAAACAACAAATCATTACCTTTACAATTGCTATTTGTTTTTCAGAATTGTAACTAAATGACTGCATTACTAAACAAGTAATCTGATTACAGTATTTTCTTTGTAACTAGTTACTGCCCAACACATACCGCATAGCATACTAATATACTATACAATTCAACTGGGACTCCTGGGAACAACTATGAAATCTATGCAGCACTCTAAAGGATAATGGGATCTGATACTGATACCTTTTCTCACAAACAAAAGTTTGAATGTATTTTCACAATGTGCACTTAGTATATTTTATTTCCACCTCACTGCAGCCTGATTTTAAGGTGAGGTTATCATTTAGGTGCAAAGCTGTGAGGTTATGGTCACATTTTCAGCCCGTCATTATGAGGTGTGGTGAGAGTGACGCAGGTTTTCCCTATGCTCTGAAGGATTACAGGGGAGATGGACTGGTGTATATTGGAGTCAAGCAATAGGGTTTGGGTTTAGCTGAATCAACAGTGCTATCATCTGCTGCCGACCACATCACAAATAAACCCTTTTTATGTTGCTCGAACTTGATAACAGACCCCTATATCTGTAAGCCGGGAGATGATAATGAATTGAAAACTATTTGAGGTGGTTTGCGTGACAGAGGCAGAGGCGCTCCCAAGTCTGGAGACAGATGATCGATACAAGATGATTTTTTCCACTGAGTGTTGAGGGTTTCCTGTAGTGCGAGTTGGCTGACCAGGAACAGAAGCAGAACTTGGGTTAACTGGAACAGCATATCATTTAAAGAAGTGCTTTTAAAATGCTTTGAATTGGGACCCACTTCTAGCTTACATCAGTATTTATTGGTATTATTTATGTACAAAAAAATGAGTTTAACATTAGATCTGAACAATGCAACATATCAATATGCAAGTTTTGCCCATATTATGCCATTTTCTGATTTATAATGTTGTTTCCTCATCAAAAATAAACCTGGAGTTGTGTTTTGTTTCATTCACACATTTAACACACAAACCCTGCATATCTAGGCTGAGTTCTTTCCTGAAACAGAGAACACTCTGTTCCGCCTTGTGATGTTATGTGGTAATACAGGAAGTGCTCCACTGTGTTTTTAAACTCCATACACCGTCACAAAATTAGCTGGATAATTTCAGCCCTGGATTTGATAATCTCTATTGAACAAAAGGTAAACGGTAGCTGTTATCTTGAGGACCACTACATGACATCACAAGGATTTTCAGCATTTTCAGCTGCGGAGATGTAGACAGACTAATAACAAAGGATTACTCGCTGTGTGAATGAAACAAAACACAAAACATCCATGTATATTTTTGATGAGGTAACAACATTAAAACATGGCTTAAAGCTCACAAGAGTCTATTTTGCGTACTATAGGACCTTTACATTTTAGCATGTGATTTAGAGGAAATAATTAGATACTGAGAACACTGATTTAAATGAAAAATGCTTTGACTAACCCTGGATTTCCCCCTGGATGCTTACTGTGCAGCATTTACTGATCCACATCTGGGACTCACTCCTGTGTGCACTGGCATCCTCTTTGTGACATGTGGCCAGACACCGGGAATGGCACTCTTAAAATTATAGCGTTTCTCTTCCCATTTCCTTCCTTGTTGTATTTTTAACTGGCATCCAAAGACATCCAAAGTTTTGGGAATCTTAAATGAGTAAATGATGTACTGTATATGGGCTAGTTTGACAGTACAAAGGCTATGTGGAGATTGGTTGGCTTGTTTGACTTTTAGATCTTATTCATTATTATTACTTATTATTAATTCTGTTTTGATGGAGTTAAATGAGTAAATGAAATCTGCATAGTACAAGATCACACTTATACACTTTAAACAACTGTAACTGCGCTGATGTTTGATGATTTTTGTTGTATTTGTTTTGTATTTTTCTATTAATTTAATGCCCTCTCATTATTATTATGATGATTATTGTTGTTGTTATTTATTTATTTATTTATTTATTTAATGTTTTTATTTTTTGGGAATACCTCTTCTAATCTAAATTTGGGCTTCTTCCTGTTTAATTGATAATTACTATATTATCATTTCTGTATTCTGCTGAGTTTGTGTCCTTCTATTTGACCACAGCCCCTCTGCACCACTTCTCTTAAGAAAATCAAATAGCCTTTTATGATCTGTTATATATATAGATCTGAGGCCGCTGTTATTGGCACACGCCTAAACCACAGGAGCCCCTCTTTTCTGTCTCCATCTCCTGCTCCCAGTCTGACCTCTTATGTGGTTTTATAAGTCCTCTTACCCCATAGGCCTCCACTCCAAATACTGACATCTCCACACCACTGTCTGTACATTGTAGAAAATTTACATTATGGGAACTTCATGCTGTTAAGATAAAAATGTAAGCAGTGGGTCCCAAACTCTTGTTGTCGTGTGTCAAAAGTCTAATTTTCCTCCAATACACTTGAGGAAAATGTCTGACTCTGAAAACATTATATATTAGAATATTTGTAATTATATTAAAGCATCACATTTAAAACGTATGAACCATAGCTTGGGAGATCCAAATAATCAAACTTAAACACAAAAGACTAGAAAACAAAACTGGCAAGTTTATTTTTTTTCCAAAACTCTCCTCACATACCTTCTTGTACCTCATACATAGTGTACCATACTGTACATAGTTACAGAACCACTGACCTATAAAGCATTGAGACTAGAATGGAGCGAACATGCCATGACTCTTTACTGCTCTCTTGTGTCTGGACTAAAATTATTGTTACATTTACTGCTCATGGTGTTCTGATTCTATTATTAAATTCTCCCATTGTTTTCTTGGATATTAAATAAAAATTTTAAAAAGTGCATTTATCCATCATTCTCCTCATAATATGCAATTATCCACACCATGAGAAGATCTGCCTGCTGAGTACCTGATAGCTAGTAGGAGAAAATGGTCTTGGGGGTCTTATAGTGACAACCCCCACATGGATAACACAGTGCCTCATAAAAGGTCACTGTGTTCAATCAATACTGTGTGGTTGTGCTTCAGTGGTTCACATTAATAGGAGGCTGTGGAAAGCCTAGGATCTGATACATTCATTCAATATTTAGGTCTCTTTCGTTATATTTTCTCTCACTATATTATGAATTATGTTTTGATATATTTTAACTGGTTTTATGATGTGCGTTGACAGCACTGTATGTCCATCGACAGAGATTGAAGTGTTCAGAATCTCTGCAATGACATAAGCTTAAGGTACTTTTTATTGTCCCCGGATATTTGCCCCCTGCCTCTGGGTCAACTTGTCAGGAGCAGTGGGCACAGCAGTGCAGCACCCGTGGACCCTTGGCTTGGTCAGGACTTGATTTGCTGGAGGATTTTACCTATTATGCTAAACTTGGTTTATTGTAAATTCTGTAAAAATCTTGTTTCGTCTCGTAGTAATAGTGTCTCGTCCCACATGAGTTACTATATTACACAAGGTTAAAAGTTAACAAAAAGCTAGAGTGAATGCTAGAGTGCTAAAGTTACATCTTTGTTTATCATGTTTATATTTGGCCTGCCTTGTGCCCCTAGTCTCTGCAGCTTACTCTGTACATGCTGGCCACTAATTACTTCTAGTATGTAACTATTTTCATTAGTTTTGCATTAACCAATTTAAAAAAGATTTTTTTTTTTTAAATCAACGTTTTTAGCTAATAAAATGATAAAAGGGATGTTTTTAATTCTTTAATATCCTGTTTTAATATCCTGATCTTGTCCAACTCATTAAAGAACTAGAAAATCTATGTATTATTACATTATTCCTTGTGTGTTTGGAAAAGCAGCTGATTTAGATTGTAGTTTGTATTTTGTCTCTTAATGAATTAATCCAAACAGAAGAGGAAGTCTGCACCACACAGGAGTAGTAGCGCAGGATATTAGTTTATTTTGTGTCTTGATAAAAACATTTTACGCGTATTTATTGTCTGAGTATTCCCAAAGTCCTTTCCAAAATGAGTAGTCTCTGAGCCAAACACACCAGTACAGTTTTCTTGCTTTTGGCCCATCACACATTAGCTGGAGTGTGTAGCCCTGTGCTGGTGATATTTGAAGAGACGAGTGTGCATTCTGAAGGAGGAGAGGCTCGTCCCTGGGGCTGTTCTGGCCTTATGTGAAGAAAGGTCGACTCTGCCAGCTGTTAGGGCTTAAGGTTTGGCTCTACTGGAGCTCATCAAACATCTGTCTGTATATTATGCATGATAGATGTGGGACTGTCATTTCTTGAGAAGAACTAAAATCACATATTCAGAGACAATGTATAGCGGTAAGCAGTATTCATTTCACTACTGCAACCACCACCACTACTAACCTGTACTTCAAATAATAGCCTATACTTTTTAATATCATCATATCAATACTAAAAAAATGTTGGTTGTAAATTTATTTGTGTGGTTTTTGGTTTCTGTGTATTTCAAACAGAATAATCCACAAACTAAAGCCAAACTGCTCATTCAAATTACATGAATTACACTAAATTACATGAATTACACTAACCTTTAATTAAGTCATTTGAGTGCAGCCAAATCAAAATGTTGTACTTTCCCAAGCTTTTCATTCTCAGAACTGTGTAAAAGAAACTTTTTTTTCCATCAAACTCAATGACTGTGTTGCTAGATTTTTATTTTTGTTATTATTTGATAGATTTACAAGCCCTGATAAAGGACTGTTGTTTTCAGAACACCAAATTGATATGAATACCTGCAGTTTTCTCAGAAAGAAAAAAGATATAGTCATACAACAGACATTATTTTAGCAATTATATTTTTTTAATAGCAAAATATATTTGTAGAGGAATGACAATGCAAAACATATGTGCGGCCATTTTAGATTTGGGAATCCACTTACTCATTGTAATTTCAGCAGCTCATCTTGGTGTACCTCTGTGTTTGGACTTAAGTCATTTGGCCAAAATAAACACACATGTGCCGCTGTAAACCTGAAACTGACCCACAGCTTCATTTATCTTTGTGCAGCCATAACAGTTTGGCCACGCCCTCCACCAAGGCCCTCCGAGTCACCAGTTCAATCAATGCCCACTCCTCTGTGTATACACCAGGGAGTTTGTCAGGATGAAGCCCGGCTAAACACAATACAGCCGCTGTGGAGTGAATTCCTTTATATGTATATAAGTGTGTCCTATAGCGGAACTGCGTGTAATTTTTAACAGTATAGAAAAAGTGTCTTTCATAAGTTGTATTTTACTGCGTTGTTGGCAATTGGACTATACTATACAACATTACAATATTCATATCATTTTGGAGGCATGCAATGTGTGGCAGATTTTACTAGTTCTTGGTAGTGACCCACATGCTACTAGGGTTGCTAGATTTTGTGGGGAAACAAGCAACATATAATATAGTCAAATGAATGTGACAGGCCTAGTTTAGCCTGAATGATACACACATATTGAAAGATGTGCAAATAAGCCAGGGTATCTTCACTATTCAGTTTGAGAATATAATGTGTGTGACTAATGCAATATTGGTACATCTCTCCTTTTCCTTGATAAAGGTTTGTCTAATTTTGAAAACGTAATTTTAAGGTCCACAACAAACTAATATTTTAAAGACAGAGCATTTTACTTCTATGGGGCATTAACTGCTAATACATAACATATTTAGATCACCACGTTACCTTTTATTTATTGTTTTGAAAGTGCTGTATTCACCGTAAGATATTAACCTGTTTTATATGTTTCCCTTTTGTTTTTTGTGGAGTCCTCCCTTCCCTTTGTGCTGTCATTTCTCCTTCAAAGCTCTATTACAACACAATCAGCATGTTTCCCGGTAATGAAACTACTGCATACCACATCAGGTTTGTCATGTTGCTGTGTACAGTTTTGTATCATGCTTTTGTATTTATGAAGAACTGCCGTGTGGGAGCATGGCTAACGTAGGCTTGTGGGCTGAGCATCAGACAGAATCTTACAGCTAACCGTAAGGAGGGTTCGAATAGGGCCTGGGAGAGATCACTAAATTACTCAAACATCCATGGATGTCCTCTAAAATCTCTTCAGGTATGCTTTTGATGAGAGAACAATGCTATAACATGGGAGAAAGCTGAAAAAAATATGCATGTAAAGTTAGTCCAACCTTGAGTTTTTATTGCTGCTTTTGGGTATTTTGACTTTGCCGCATGAGAAAAAAGAACATGATGGTACTCTGACTTCCTTGCACCTGGTGAAGTCCATGGTCTGCCAAGCTGTTTCCTGCGTTAGGGCCGTAACATGCTAACTGCCACACTGGGGGGTCAGGAAAATGCTTTGAGTCCCACTATTTCATCTTTCTCCTTCACCTCACTCACTGACAACACGCCAACAAGCTTTATCTTTAGCCAAAACCATTTAATAAAAACATACTATAAATTTGTGGTATAGCACACCTACCATTTTTAAAGGTTTTCCCTGAATAATTCAAAACTTGCTCAACCAGAATAAGCTGGCTCCCCATCAACTATAAGTGTGGAGCTATTTTAAGTGAACTCAGGTGACCCATGATCTGCGGTGCATGTATTTTATCAGTAACAGATGCTTTGCTCAGACTTCGAATGCTCTGAGTTGAATGTGATGCTTAACAGTGGTCCAGACTCAGCGTACCCTCCATTTGACCTTATTGATTACCCATTTATCAGTTAGCCTTATTGGATTGGATATTGGAGAAACATCATAACACAGTAAGTTTCTTTCAAATTGTGTATTGCATTTCACTATGTTTCCACATGTTTCCACAAAATTTATTTTGAGTTTTTAGCCATGTTATAATGCTGTTACCTCCCCAAAAGCACACCTGGAGTTGTGTTTTGTTTCATTCACATATATTTGAGTAACGCTGCATTTTTTGGATGTCTATATCTCCAAAGCTCAAATTTCTCTGTTCCAACTTTTGATGCCAGGAAGTGATAGTTTTCAAGTTAACTTTTGCCTTTCATTTAGTAGAGACTGGCAATTCCAGGGTTTAATTATCAAAGTAATTCTTGTGAAGGTGTATGGAGTTTAAAAACACAGTGGAGCACTTCTTGTATTACCGAATGACATCACAAGGTGGAGCATAGTGATGGGGAGAAGAACTCAGCCCAGATATGCACGATTTGTGTGTTAAACATGTGTGAATGAAACAAAACTTAACTTCTGTTTTTTTATGCTGAAACATTAACACAAGGGACTGTTGGATTGTGTGAAATAAACTGTTTTTCTCGTCTCCATGGAGACTGTGCAAGAGGCTAAGCTAAGGAGCTAGCTAGCTATGGCCATTTGAGATGCACACATGATAATCCATCAGTCATCCCCTATGTCCATTCTACTGTTGTATTAAGAAAGTGGAGCTAAATATTCAAAACCATGGCAGCTCTGAATGTTGGATGAATTGATAGAGAATGCATTTCACTCACCAAATCAAAATCACTTATCTCATAGTGTGCCTCGGAGTCCTGCATTTTATATTGCATTAAAATTGCAGCTTTTTTAATAACCAAGCTCAAAGTGTGAACGGACTGTTGCCTCCACAAACTGGACACGTGACATAAAAATTTGGGGTGATGGATCAACAGACACTGCCAAAGGGTTTTTCCCCTCTATCGTGTTGTGTCATTGTTTTGTGCACAGCAGGCTTAAAGCTCATTCATCACCGTCACATTCCAGCAGCCATCAGCATATGATATCAGTTCACTCCAGGACATAACATCTGTGACCAAAACTTTAAAAAAAATACTCCTTTTATAAGTCATTGCACTGACTTATTTTCCATTCTTAATTACCATGCATGAATTTGGGTCACTGTCGCACATGCTCCATGTGGGACTGGAGAATTGGTCAAATGCAGAGAATCAGTTACCACCTTAACCTTTTGTTTTATTTAATTAAACTGTCTACATCTCCAAAGCTCAAAATGCGCTGTTCCACAAAGAACTGAAATTATGATTCTAATGAAGGTGTATGGCGTTTAAAAACACAGTGGAGCACTTCCTGTATTACCACATAACATCACAAAGTGGAACAGAGTGTTTTCAGTTTGAAAGAAGAACTCAGCCTAGATATGCAGGGTTAGTGTGTTAAACGTGTGAAACAAAACACTACTCCAGGTATGTTTATAACATACAATATAATATAATACAATATAATTCATGCTTATCAAATTAAGAAGCTAGGGTTAGGAAGTAGAGTATTAAATAAGTAAGCTTGAATCATTCTTAATAAACTCATTTTTAATAACTCTGCTCATTATGAATTCATCTTAGCTCATGCTTTATTAATGCTAATTTAGGTTTCGTTGATATAAAGTAATATTATTATTTCTTATACACATTAGTATTGCTCCCATATTCCCGGGCAAACCAGTCAGTTCAAAGAGACATTTCCAGCTGCGTCTCCCACCATTTAACACCATCCTGGTCCTTAAAGTGACAACAACAGGACGTCCTACAACAACAAACATGGCTGACCTCACACACCTCAGTCCACTTCACATATACATACCCACACATATATATAGTGCATACATGTGTCTGAGCAGGCATGCAGTCTGGTTTCCATTAAATCACATTGGGGAAAAGTGTTAGCTTGTTTTAAAGGCCTCAGTGCACAAGCTGTAATTTACAAACGGAGTGAGGTCAGTGAACGTAGAGGAGCTGTTTTTGTACAAAGCTATTATTGAAAATACAGAGCAAAGTTATGGGCAGCATCAAAGCAAAGACAGTTTTAATGCGTTTTAAAAAATGAACTAAAATTCAGTGTTTGGGTTTCTCCCACATATTAAAGTACAGACAATATTTCATTAATTATATTTTTGTATTAATCTGTACTCAGCTCACAAATGCTCATCAAGTTTTGTTTTTTTTCCAAGCTGACAATGTACTTTCTCACATGCTCAACACCAATAAGTATACAGTATGTGTCTGTGTATGTATTTATTCATATTCTTTAAAGGTGCACTATTAACTATTAACTTCTGATGGAGAGAGGTTGTTGCTTTGCTCAGAATGTCACACAGTATGGCATTAAAGTTAAAAGTTAGATCTGTGGAGACGTAAGCCCATTCACAAAAATGTAATTGATTAAATGGGCAAGAATTATAAGTTTAATGACATGCAGACAAAGCAATAACATCTCCATGCAGGCAGAGGAGAAAGTCAGTGTATCTAAAAGTCCACATGTACAAATGATAGTCACACTGGTTTCAACTTGCCTGTGGTCATAACTAATCAGTATGGAGCAACACAGATAAATGGTATTATGGGTTTCCAGTGATAGAACAAACACGCAGGGCTTTGTATATGAGCTCGGTTTGAAACTGTGCAGGAGTGATACAGAGTTGTTTATAAGTCACTGAAATCTTGACAGTTCAACAAGAATGTGTAACTGGGAATGACAAAGTGTTGACCAGCCTGGCAAAGCTATGAGAGATCTGTGGCCCTGGAGAGAGCCTAGAGCCCTTCCCGAAAGTGGAGAATTAGAAAAATACACAAATGACAAACAACAATTATTCCTAAAATCAAATGACAACACCTCATTTAATTTCATGAGCAAACTTCGTCACAAATCATTCAGTATTATCCATTGTCAGGAATCTTTGCAAATTCTTTAGCCTAAACCCTTTGTATATTAATATTTCAGTATTTTGAAAATGGACCAATATCTGGATCAGCCAAGTGTTTACACAAGTTCATCCCTGTTCCGGGTTGCTGATAACGACTATCTCCGTCCATTATGTACTTACGTAGGGTGGAAAAATACCTAGTTTGTCCGTTCTGGGTCACTGACTCTCATTCACAATGTGGACAGTTGGGATACAAACGGCAGTAGCTGAGAGGACTACTGAACTCTCTTTTACTTATTCAACTTTAAAGGTCCTATATTACACACACTGGATTCTTGTGAGCTTTAAGCCATGTTATAATGCTGTTACATCATCAAAAATTTACCTGGAGTTCATTCACACATGTTTGAGTAATCCTGCATTTTTATCTTATTGCAATTTCAGGGCTGAAATCATCTAAATTATTCTAGTGAAGGTGTATGGAGTTTAAAAACACAGCAGAGCACTTCCTGTATTGCCACATAACATCACAAGGTGGAACAGAGTATTTTCCATTTTCCAACTAAATATGCAGAATTTGTGTTAAACATGTGTGAATGAAACAAAACACAACTCCAGGTATGTTTACGATGAAGACACATTATAACACAGATGAAAAAATAGCATAATATGGGCCCTTTAAATTGATCAAATGTGCAAGTCCTGATTCTAGCAAGATAAAAAACACTGTCAGAAAAGTATTGATGCTAAATTTTAATGTCAGAACTCAACAAGGTGAGGACCCAAAAGCAGACAAAGTCCAGGGAAGGTTTAACAATGATTTTTTTTTACAGGAATTGATCAATGTTGCAGGGAGGGAAGGCAGGTCCTGGAGGAGCAGGTAAGTGTGGAAAGCAGGGTTGAACTGGCTGGAGCAGGAGCAGGACCAAGCAGGCTGGATGTAGAGCTGGAGCAGAGAACAAACGGAGCAGGTAAGTAAAAATTGCAAAATACACTTGGCAAAGATTCAGAAAAAGGCCGGTGCAAATGTTCACCACTTTCTGTCAGAAATGGCGTGGAGAGCACAGGCTTTTATACTGGTGAAGATAAGCGATGAGACACAGGTGTACAGGCCAGCCCAGGAGCAGGAAGGAACCAAGGTCACGCCCAGCAGCCCCAAACAAGGCAGGTAAGTACTGAGGTAAGTGTGGGGGAGGGACAACAGGGGAGAAACAGAAAATCTGGAGTGTACTATGATATTAAATGTATTCTTAGAACTTGTTGGCCCTTATATATGTGTCCCTTTTCCATTCTATTTTAGTTTATGTTGTTAGCATTTTTAAAAAGATAATCTGAGTAATGGAAAAAAGTGACAATATATTTAATTTCCCAACACTTTACTTTCTATTAGTGGAGTTCAGACGTGGCATGAGACTTAATCATAAGTCTTGACTTTAAAAATGCTGAAGATTCATATGACACTGTACTTTCTTTTGACAAAAGCATGAAGCACCACTTACGTCTGATGATTTGTTGATGTATAAATGCTACACTTGGCCCAGTAACACAGTGCATTAGCTGTAAACTCGTGACTCAAACCTTCTCAAGTGATTTTCTCTTGGTTCCACTGGGTTTAGACATAAAAGAAGCAAAAAAGCTAAAGGGTAAGTGGGGACAGAATGAGAGAGAGGGTGTTTCCAGTCCAGCAATGCAAAAAACCTGAAGATGATACTGTCCTGAAAATCAAAACCACCTGTGATTTTAATGAATGGAGCCAAATTTCCCCCTACATCCCAGGATCCCAATGTTGTTGGAGTTTATGAGGGTTATATTAAAATGAATGCCAAATTAAACTCCTGAAAACTAACAGAGAACATGAGTAACATTGGCTAAACAATTGGGAAAGAACAGGAAAAGACACAAACATCCCCGTCATCTGTATGGAGTATTTTGTTCCATTAGATACAAGACATGCAGTTTTTCCTTTTCAGTACTGTGCTATAACTGCTGCTTAAAACATTTGTATTAACCCGCCGTAAATAAATTTCTGTTCCTAATATGGAACTGGCTCTAAATTTGCTCTTATAACTGCTAGCCTCATGAGCTTCATCTGACTGGAGCTGAACGCTGTGGGTGACAGCACACTTCCTTAGTCCACTTCTTTACATAGTTTATGGTGGGGATTGAATAAATGATAATTAAGTTAAGTGAAAGTACTGTATATTTAATGTTGTGCATATGTGTTATTACCCACCAAACTTCAGATGCGTCACTAATATTTTTTCTGTAATTAGTAAAATGTGTTTTTATACGATACTTCACATTAGTATTGGCAAATATAATCTTACAATTCTTCAACAACAAACAACAACTTAAAATGGAGAACGCCTTGCACAGTTGTTGCCTCTTGTGGAATGTGATTTGAAACACTTGTTAGCCCCTACATTCTTATTCTCACCACATCACACAAATTATAGACTTTAGGCATGTGCCAGATCTGAACAATGCTGGCATGTTAGTCATCGGGACAGATGGGCAAAATGGAGGAAAGAAAAACCGTGAGTAGCCACAAGCCTCTTGTTAAAATCACTGCACTAGGCCGTATTTATGCACCCGCAATCATCACAGTGGCAAATCAAAGGCAGTTAAATCCTATGGCAAATTTGGCTGTTCACAAAGGATGAAACTGTAATTTGAACAGTAGTTTCTGGTGGAGGGTCTATCACCTGCTTGTGTCCATGGAAGTGTTATTGGTTTGTCTAGAATGTTCTGTGATATGGCATTAATTTTATCTTTCTCCACAGTGACAAATGCGACACCACCAGGCTACAGGTCATAAGGAAGTTTACTCACTGTAAGAATGCATTTCAAAGTATTTTTGAGTGATAAAAACAGCTGTAATGAAAAAAGCTTGATCGATACACTATATGAGGTAATGCTAATACCTCTAGAAAATGGTAACAAAAATAATTTTTCAACTAGGATATCTGCTTTTTCTATTGAACTCTTCATATTTAATGCCATACATTACAGACAAAGCTACAGTATCTCCACTGAGACAAGCAGAAAAAGTTATAGTGCCTTTGAACATAGTACTTCTTTTTCTTTGGCTTTATATCCATCTTTATAGTCAAATATGATCACAATTAACTTCAACAAGAACTCCTGTGTTGGTATTTTATGGAGCTTTTGGGCACCTGGAGTTTTCTGTGAGGTGCTTAAAGCGTCATCAAAGCCCTTTCGGTGTTGAGTTAACGGTCTAAAGAGGTCTGTACGCACTCTCTCACACCCTCAGACCCACATGGCAGCCATATTTTTTGAAAAAGCGCTAGACCAGCACAATACGCCCATAACTATCAAAGAGGTGCACTTTTCAATCACTTCCTGGTCTTTGTTGTCATACAGCGCTTTGAGATGTGGAGGAAATGAAGCAGGTGAAGTTGTCATGGTGATTAAAGAGGCTATAAGAAGCATGGTGGAGAAAGGGATAAAGTTTGACAGAGCAATTACCCAAAGCATTGGCATGTGGTTAGGATCAATAACACACATGCAAAACAACAGCAGGCTTAATGGGGGCTAATGGAGAGGGGGGAGCAGACAGTCAATGGATGCATGGTAAAGGAAAAAGAAGAAAACTAATATTGCTCAACTGGAAATTTAACTAAACTATATTACCTGTATAAAATAAATTAGGTAGACATTGCACAGATTAGCAGGTACCCCATAAACTTTATGTCATAGAATGTAGAAAGTATGAAGCTCACTAAGGGAGTACGACGTCACTCATAGCGTTCGGCTCCAGTCAAATGGGCCGAATTTGAAGCTGTGTTCCATATTAGGAATTGATTAACAGACAAAATAGCGAAATAAAAACAGCAGCATCATGTAGAGTTGGTTAATATGAACATTTTAAGACCAAAATGCTAGTGGGTTAGCTATGTCCATTTTATATACAGTATATCCTCTTGTATTTTATTTTTTATTTTTTGTTAAGTGTCCTTGAGTATCATGAAAGGTGCTGTTAAAGAAAATGAATTATTATTATTATTAACTCAATGTAAAAAAGTAGGAATAAAATTATAATCTGTCCCAGAGTGGTTTATGGGGTCTTATTTTAATCAACTTTGACTCATATTTGAGAGTAACATTGCATGGATATATGATTCAGTACAACTGTATTTACCACGCTGTCTTCCCGTGGAGTTATTGAGCACATATGGGGGACTTAAAACCATCCAAAAGTCAAGTCTAATAAATATCACGCTTTTTTTTTTTTTTTTTTTACCACCACTTCAACTTCTGACAGCCTTTTGGTGTTTTTATTCGTTAGAGAGGGAGACTAATTACTGGTTTGAGTGACTTCCATGACAGCCATAACCACAGTCTCTGCAACACATTTAGCTTTAGAAACTCTATGGATAAACGTGTGTGTGTGTGTGCATGTAAACAGTGTCAGTTTGTGTCTCTACACCCACATGATTAATAAGCTCTGAGATAAAATCATTAATTTTCACTATGACAAGATCTCAGGCAGTTTTGTGAGAGCTACAGCAGAAAAATGGGAAAAGGCCTGCATGACTACTGCACCAAAATGTCATTAATTGCGGTTTTAATTTTTATGCTATCAAATAGGTTGACATACATGACCAATTAGAACCATTGCAGAAAAAAAACATATTTGCTATCTAATATTTTTTGTTTTAAACAACTGAACTGCCCTGTTAAAGGTCTTATAATTACAAAAAATAGACTCTTGTGTGCTTTAAGCCATGTTATAACATTCGTGAAATATTTCAGAACAACTACGGGATGTTATAACATTGTTACTTCATCAAAAATATTGTGTTTAATTTCATTCACACATGTTTCAGTAATCTTTTATTGTAAGTCTGTCTGCATCTTCAAAGCTCAAAATGCTCTGTTCCACCTTGTGATGTCATGAAGCGGTAGTTAACAGCTTTACCTTTAGTTCAGTAGAGATTGCCAATTCCAGGGCTGAAATTATCCAAGTGATTCTAGCGAAGGTGTATGGAGTTTAAAAACACAGTGGAGCACTTCCTGTTTTAACCACACAACTTCACAAGTGAGGGAGTATTTTCTGTTTGAGAGAAGAACTCAGCCTAAATATGCAGAGTTTATGTGTTAAACATGTGTGAATCATATAAAATACAACACCAGGTTTGTTTTTGATGAGGAAACATCATTATAACATAAATCAGAAAATAGTGTAATATGGGCCCTTTAAGTCAGTGGCCAGTTTTTCCAATAGTAAAGAAACAAAGCCTGCTATTTCACCCTACAAGCCTTGTAGGGTAAAATAACACTTTCTCTATTTTGCAATAAAAAGTCCTTCCCCCAAAACAATATTTACTTCTTTATACTACTATACAACTTTCTTGGGCTTGGTTTACAAACATGGCGTGGATACAAACTACCAAACCAATGGCACATCATAAAAGCTTTCTAAACTTAACTCATCACCAAAGTTCCCACACTTTTTCTTACTCTCTTCCTTTTAAACCAGGCCCTCAAACAAAAACGCCTCCAAGCAGCTGCCATCGTCCAGCTTCATCTTAATCGTGTTTATTATTTCTTAAGTTCTACCGTCTCCATGGAAAAGCCAGTGTCCCTAACCAATCCCTGTCTTATCCATAAAGTCCAATTGTACCAGAATAGCTGTGTATATGGTGATTACAGAGCTCCCAGATTGGTGGTCACTCTGATGTGGACAAACGGTGGGTATGCCAAACTGAACTGCAGATTTTTTGGTTTTGGTTATGCACACACACCACCTTGTTTTTCCATTTGGGTTATCTGCATGCAAAGGCTCATGGGAAATTCAGTGACCACCGTCTCTTTAAGCCTGCTGTGCCAGTCCCTCTATGCGGATGACGAGTGCATATGTAGACTGTATTAAATTGCCAGTATTAAGCCAGCAGTAATTAGTACATATAAGTCCTTAAAGCCTAGGAAATACAGGGATAAAAGTGCACAGGATCACTGACACAACTTTAATATTGCCTAATTCCCAGACACTCTTATAATGTACAGCAGATTCTATGAGCCACAAAAACGGAAAAGTCTGAGGACGCCTTGAATGAAAACTATTTATAATGCTGTTGTTCTAGTGAAGTTTTGCTTTGTAATGGCTTTACTACCAGATTATCGTAAATGGTATAGGTGATTCAGTTTACATGAGTCAAATTTTTGCTTATTTTCAAGTAATAGACCACTTATTTAAAGCAGACCTATTATGCAAAATTTACTTTTTAGAGCTTTAACCGTCCTATAGTTGTTTCCCATCAAGTTTTTTTGGAGTGATTAAATCCCAGTTTTCACCACCACCGGCATACAGCCACTGGTTTGTACTATACAATTTTATTTTCTTAAACGGTGATTAAAAAAAATCTCCTGCTTGCTAGTATGATTTGCAGCTATCCATCGGAGGTGCCGATTCTTTATTGTGATGATGTTTGCTTCAATCAATGATGATTTCAATCAAAACATCTTAACAGGTCAAGTTACATTTTAACATAGGACCCTTATTTGATAGGAGCTTCACAATTCTTGCATCCATTGAACTTGTGGGTTTGTGGAGAGTTTCTGCTTGAATTTCTTTTAAGGCTGTCAGAATAGCCTCCCAGAGCTGCTGTTTGGATGTGAACTGCCTCCCGCCCTCATAGATCTTTCACTTGAGGAGCTCCAAAGGTTCTCAGTAGGGTTGAGGTCAGGGGAGGATGGGGGCCACACCATGAGTTTCTCTTCTTCTGTGCCCATAGCAGCTGATGATGCAGAGGTATTCCTTGCAGCATGAGATGGAGCATTGTCATGAATGAAGATGATTTTGCTACGGAAAGCACGGTTCTTGTTTTTGTACCATGGAAGAAAGTAGTCAGTCAGAAACTCCACATAGTTTACCAGGTCTCTTCCCATGATTCCGGCCCAAAACATGACTCCACCACCTCCTTGCTGACGTCGCAGCCTTGTTGGGACATGGTGGCCGTCCACCAACCATCCACCACTCCATCTATCTGGAAGAGCCAGGGTTGCACAGCACTGTTTGAAAATGAGTCTTCATGTATTTCTGGGCCCTCTGAAGCCGTTTCTGCTTATGAGCTTTGTTTAAGGGTGGCGGAATAGAAGGTTTATGCATAACTGCAAAGCGTCTGGAGGATCATACACCTTGATGTTTGCAGGACTCCAGAGGCACCAGCAGCTTCAAATACCTGTTTGCTGCTTTGTAATGGCATTTTAGCAGCTGCTTTCTTAATTCGATGTATTTGTCTGGCAGAAACCTTCCTCATTGTGCCATTATCTGCATGAATCTGTGTGTGCTCAGAATCAGCTACAAATCTCTTAATAGTATGATGATCACACTTAAGTTTTTGTGAAATATCTAAAGTTTTCATACCTTGTCCAAGGTATTCAAGTATTTCACGCTTTTCAGGACTAGAGAGATCCTTTTTCTTTCCCATATTGCTTGAAAATGTTGCTCTGCTTAATAATATGGAACATCCTTCTTCAGTTGTTTTTCCTTTAAATGGACGCAAGGTGTGTGAGATTGATTTCACTGAGACACAAGACCATCCATGAGTTTCACTGGAAAACTAAACATTTGACCTTAGGACACTTAAACACTATTTGCATAATCATTTGTAACACTGTGTAGGTCTTCTTGAAGTATTTGCATTAAAAATATACTATGCAAATTTTCCAGACAATCAATACTTGAGTGGTATTTTCATCAAATGTCTCTAACATTTGAGGAGCCTCATCATTTGGATCATTATGTTACTCCAACTTTAGTTAAAAATAGTGCTCTTATTTAGTGAAACTCTTGCTACCCTGTGCAAAGACTTATGAGGCTCATATTTCCGTGAGACTTGAGTAACTTAAAGCACATAATATATGATGTCTTTGTAACACAAAAACGTTGCTGTATTTTGTGTCTAACCCCCTTGAGGTTTGTGTCACTGTTTGCACCACACTAGGCTCTTTGTCTGGCCCAAAGCTTAGTTCCAAGAAACTGATTTCTGCACCCCCTCTAAACTTACCTGGACATGGGACCATGCAAAAGCATGTTTATGACTTCCTCTTCAGTCAAAATGGTTTACAAAGACTTATTAACAAATGTTATATGGCCTCTGAAGTTTTGTCCGCCTGGTATGAATCAAAGTCCACAGAGAGTTCACTCATGTTGAAAACCTGCCTGACCTGCCTGTGGTGTTTTTGTGCTGATG
This sequence comes from Taenioides sp. WSHXM2023, assembly GCA_029959045.1. Lineage (NCBI taxonomy): Eukaryota > Metazoa > Chordata > Actinopteri > Gobiiformes > Gobiidae > Taenioides > Taenioides sp. WSHXM2023. The sequence goes on along the minus strand of CM057098.1, from coordinate 12,364,767 downwards.
AAATGAAGCATAATTGATTAAATATGCCTTGTTGAAATGGTGTTTGGATGGTAAATAGGCCGATGTAAATATGTGGGTCAGTGTTACGCCGCAAGAAGAGGAGAGTTTAAAGTAAGGTAACTAATGTCTTTAAGGCATCATGTTTTATTATCAATGTAAGATACATAGCATTCCACACTGTGGAACAGTCCAGACAAAGCAACATGTCATGAAGATTTCATTAAAAACAACTAAAACACAAAGATTATTTTTTTTATCAAAATATTCATTATTTTCATACAAGTCTAAACAAACTATAGATCTCCATACACACCCCTTGTGGCTGGAGTTTAATTATGCAATATCCTGCAATCTTCTTTTTAAAAATGCACTCAAGAACAGATGTACCATTACTTTTGGGCCAAAACATAACTTCATTACCAAATTACTCATATACTTTCCAGGTGTAATTTAGGCTAAGTTTATTTGAGCCCTTTTTCCAATATATAAGGCAGAGTGTTATGTCAAATGTCAAGTCCACACATAACTTCTGTGGCTCCTGTCAGTCTCTTGCTCTGATCAGCATGGAGTCTAGACTTAACCTTATTTGCTCTGTTTACCGTGCACCCAGCTCTATCTAAATGTGTTTACCAAATTATGCGCCCCTCTCAAACTCTGTGTATGCCCTTAGCCCTCCCATTAGCATGTGCGTGATTCAAACTGGTACACCCATGACCATTTCACGGACATGTGATGTATAGCAGTAGAGATAGTGGCTTGATAATAAGACCTGATGAATAGCCCCCCACGTCTCAGCAGACAGTGCAAGGCCAATAAGAATTCTCAACAGTCAAAGACGTGACTCCAAGGCTCAAACCAAATCTGTCTGAGTATGTCATTTAAAAGCATGTTCAGATTAAGTTGGTGGTTTTTCAAAAAGAGGGAGTGGCCAAAGCAAAAACACTGGGATTGTCAACATGCAAAAGTAACTGATGAAGAAACAAAATCCACCTTGTGATGTCATGTGGTAATACAGGAAGTGCTCCACTGTGTTTTTAAACTCCATACCCCTACACTAAAATAATTTGGATAATTTCAGCCCTGAAATAGCCACTCTTTACTGAACTAAAGGTAAAAGGTAGCCGTTAACATGAAACCTACTGCCTCATGACATCACAAGGTGGTGCATTGTGAGCTTTGGAGACATGGACAGACTAATAATAAAAGGACTCAACATATATGAATGAAACAAAACACAACTCCAGGTGTGTTTTTGATGAGGTAACAACATTCTAACACGGCTTAAATATCACAAGAGTCATAATATAGAACCTTTAATAACAGTGGAAGGCCTATTTGACTTCAAAATGACTACCTTACATTAAAGTAAAACATAACATTCAGCAATTTGAGTACTACTGTATATTTGAAAGGTATTTTGATATTTTTTTACCACTACCCAAAGTCTATTTTCCCAAATGTTTGGCTAAATCCTCCTAAAAGCTCAATCAGTGCTGTGGTGTAAACATTTGTGTCTAGTGCTAATAGTTGGGAAATCACCATATCTGTGATAATTGTTCTTCTGCAGTGGTGATCCGATAGGGAAATGTACTCCCAGTCTCTTTCTCAAAACAAACAATCAAACTCATTCAGAGCATTCAGACACTGAGTCTAAATCAAATTCAAAAAGGAAACAGATTGCTTTTTTTCTCTGCTCTTGTCTCTGCCTCAGACACACCAGAAGAACCGACGTTTTTCTTGAAAATCGTCCAATCATAAAGTGGTCTTAGGTTTCCGATTTCCACAAATATGACACTGTCAGCCTTGTATTATAAACACAGATGACGAGAAATCGGCTTCTTCTGTCTTTAGGTTAAATGTAATATTTGTATCTGAGTAGTAACCTGTTTCCTTTGCAGAGGTTGGCAGTGTTTTAAAACTATGTTCAGTTTCAACTTAATTTCCAAAGATGTTCAGACACTTCCAGGCAAATTATAGACTTTTATTTCTTCTTCTTTTAGTTAATAGATTAATTAATCTTTTTTTTTAGTTAATAGTATAAACGTTTTCTTCCACAATCAGTTCTTTTAACCAAGATGTAATAGACTAATAACTAATTTGATTTGATAATTTTGAAGATATTTTAAAAAGATAAGAGAAAATACATCTCAAACACTGTCCCAATAAAAAGATCAAGAATTTATTTGGGTAGCCCAGTAAAAAATACCATAAATTAGAAGGTATTTTTGTATATGATTACCAAATTTGTTAAAACTAATAATACAGACGTTCTTAAAAACACTATACATATACATTGTGCGCTTGTTGAGTTGGAGGGATTCAGGTTGAGTCTATTTTAAGCCACAGTAAAGAAATAAATGATGTCAAGTATCATAAGTTCATATTCAGATTTCTAGTTCATGTTTTTCCTCAAGTCAACGTTCATAAAAAACTGATGTTGATACTGCACTCTGACCCGGGGTGACGTACAGTACAAACTTTTCCCAAACCAAATCAGTTACAGGTCATCAGTGAGGGCTCAGACCTGACCAACATGGCCGCTGTTTGAGGAAGTCCTTCTGTTCCGCCCGAGTCAAAGTCCAAATCACCATTATCTTCACAGCACAACATCTGATGGCAACAATAAATAGGAAGCATCTGACTCTCAACAACAGCAACTTATCTCTCCAGACGCACATGACCTCTTCCCCTTTTCCTGTTCCTCTAGCTGCCTCTTCCAAGGCCGGGATGTCTCATCACGCATACAAGAGGAAGGACTGCTGCATTAGTCACATTGTACAAAGGAAGACGGGGTGTGGTGTGTTTAGGTGGAACATCTAGAGATAAATATAAATATTCATCCAAAATGTGTCAAAAATTAATTACTTAGTCTTCCCTATGATTTTCAGGATCAAAGATAGCCTGGTGAAAAGATTGTATTCTCCACAGACTCCACTGGGGATGAGGGAGAGCTTCTGTCAACATAATGTTATGTTGTTTTGGTAACTGCCTTCCTACTTACCGTAACAGGTTAAACTTAATTTGAATTAAGTAAAGCAATTTTGTTCTTTCCATGAGCCTCTCATTTGCCTCTCACTGACAAATAGTTGTCTGGAGCCATAGCCGCCCTGGGGCAGACTGTTGGAGAAGATTCAGAAAGCTGCTTATACTCTCACTTCTACACATCACGCCATCATTAATTCAGAATGGTGGATGCATTCATGTGCCAGGCCTTTTTTGAGGTGAATTTGTGCATATCCAAGAACTAGATTTCCCTAGCCATGAGTTTCAGAATGATGAAAAATTAGCACCATTGCCATAACAATTAACAACGGTCAAGTCTCCAAAATTTTGCCATGAAGCAGTCATGAATTTATCTCATAAGAAATATCTAGTGTTGAAACTGATCATTTCTATAAGTGTCCTGAACTTGCATTATCTGCATCTGTATTAAATATTATTGAATGTTGAATAGAATACTGTGATCTTAAACGCTGCAATACCTCTTTGTAATGTGTTTGTATAACAGAGGATATGCTTCACTAAAGAATGTCCAAGCTGAACACGTGTTGTTTTGTGTTTTCATGTGCACATAGCCATGAGGAAGTGTTTCAGAGGTGCAAGCTACACTCTTTCCCACGATGGCACAGTCTTGTGTCGTGGCACTGAAGGAAGGTTAGTGACTGCTGTGTGCATCACAAACACTCACACTGTCCCATGTACCCCCTCCCTCTCCTTTCTCTCCTCCCTCTCCTCCCTCGCTCACACGCCTGGATCACAACAGGGCAGTGGATGGACTTATACAGGAAGCTCTCAGCTCAGCCCTTCTCCTGTTTGTATGATGCCGGTGTTGTTGGGGCATTGTGAGGTGGAAAAGGCTTTTATCAGTTATTCTTTGAGCTTAGTAGAGCAAAATAGTTTTCTAGACAAAAGTAGAATAGACTAGATTAATCTAAACAATTAATAATGGAATAACTTGTTTGAATGAATATGTGTGATTTGTTAGATATAGGTTATAGGTATTTAGATTGGCATTTATAATCATATACTACGTATAAACATTGCGCAAATTTTTTGGTGGCGGGTCTGTCACCTGTTTGTCTTCATGGAGATGTTATTGCTTTGTCTAGAATGTTCCTTGGTAGAGATTAAACCTATCTATCTCAAGGGAGACAACTATAGGCTACATTACAGGTCAGATCTGAGGAGAGGCAGCACAGGTCACAAAGACAATTATTGCATTTTTGAGCAAGAGAAACACATGTAATGAATAAATGCTAGATGGATATGTTTAATGTCATACCATGGAACATTACAAGCAAAGCAATAACATTTCCATGGAGACGAGCAGTGATGGACCTTCCACCAGAAAAGCTGGCAGCACAGTGGACCTTTAAGATTAATCACAAACCCTTAGTTAAATAGAAAGACAGCTGTGTCCTGTTTGAGTAACTATAACGTCATTAGTTACAGTTTTAGTTGCCACGCTTTCTCCATCACATTATCATGCTACTGTGCTATGTGCTACTATAGTATATGCAGGCCTAGTCAGCCTTATACAATTTTAGCTAAATTTCTCACACAACTTGGTTTTTGCAATTGTCTAGAAAATGTAAAGGGGTAAACAACCAAAACAACAAAAGAAAAATGGACAGATGACTGGGTGAGAGCAGTAAGTATGGAGTTCAGTTACGTCCAGTCTGCAGTGGTCAGGGTTTAAGTTGAAACTGGATGAAATGGACAAACAAGTTTTATGTGCTTGTGAAAAGTAGGCTTCCAGAAGTTTAAAGTGACATCCTCTCTATATTATACTAAATATTTCTTACTGCAAACTTAAAAACACATCTCACATCTGCAGTATTTTGAGTGTATAGTGAACAGGGAAATTATGTTAAGTTAGAGATATCATTATAAATTTTGACTTATAAGTGCACTATGAAATTTTTCTCATGGAGTGTCAGCCCACTGTTGACAATGTTATTGCTCTGCCTATGTTGCACAGTATGGCATTAAACTGGTCTATTACTGAGTTAAAGGTGCATTGTGTAACTTTTCTGGGGTCCATCAAATGCTTTTCTCTATGGAGATGTTTTTGCTTTGTCTGGAATGTTTCACACATGGCAATTAGCCTTTCTATCTTTGTGGAGACCAAACAAGACTAAGATACAGGTCAGATCTGTGGAGAGGTAACCCCGTTCACAGTCAGAATGCCTGTTTTCTAGGTATTTTTGAGCTATAAAACCACCTGTAATTGAATAAATGTAAGGTAGACGTGTTTAATGTGATGGACCCCCAACCAAAAACATACATAGTGCACCAAGTTATGTCAGAGATTTTTTTTTTTTTTTTTTTGCAATAAAAAGACCTGTTTGATAAGATGCAAATGTATGCAATTATCATGTTTTTATACTATTATTTTTTAACTTATCCCTTATTATTATTATTATTATTATTAGTAGTAGTAGTAGTAGTAGGAGTAGTAGTAGTAGTAGTAGGAGTAGTAGTAGTAGTAATAGTAGTAATAGTAGTAGTCATTTATTTTACAATTTTAATACTCTTTCATTCAGCTGAAAAAGACCACAATAGTGCCTCTCCTATGATTCACATTCACAATCTGGTTGCAGCTGCACTGTCTCCTGTACACCGAGCTGATTTAGTGATTCTCTGCTACTGCTTGGGGCTTTTTCTTTTATGATAAACCATACATTCTGATATAGGGGCAGGAAGCTAGCTGTAATGGAGACATAAATTAGCGAGCGGAGAGGGTAGGCGATGAGTTGAGGGATGCAGTTTGTAGGCATGTTTTATATTACCAATGCATTTTCATGTTGTGTGGAGGAAAAGGTGATGACCAGGGGGAAAACTGAGGCATTAGATGAGCTGTAAAGGGCTTCATCAGGAGCAGAAGCCAAACATATATTGAGTTCATCACCAACGCTGATAGTAAAACAGCTTTAAAGACAGTTTTGACCCCATTCTTCAGCCTCTTTATACTGTATTACATGGCATTCAGCAGTGTCCACGCAATGAAGCAAAACTGAAATGTCAATGTAGATGAAAAAGAAAACCAACTAAAATACATGTTATGACTGGAAATCTATTCGCTAAATTAAAGAGCTGCAGTGGCGATGCTTGTCAATAGTCATCATCATTCATTTGTCAAACTTGTGTAAAACTTAATAAATTTAACAGCTGCCACACTCTGTTTTGTTGTGTTGTCAACGTGTCATGCTACTAAAATGTCAGATTCATTTTCAGTACTAAGAAGGCTTGATAGTTGATACTGATACTGCAATAACAAAAAAAAATTAGACAATAAACAGTCATTTTGAAAGAACCATCTCAAAATGAGATCTTTCTCAGTATTGATATTTGTATTGAGTATTGATTGAGTATTGATATTTATTCATGTAAGTACTAGTATTAATGGAACAACATTTATTGCCATTGTCAGGAATCAATGGTTTTGACAATCCAATTTTGTACTTCACTTTTCAGTTGTCAGTAGTCATACTGCTCCCACCACTGTATGATCTGTTAATGTAATTTTAGTCAACTGTTTTTACTTTCTCCTCAAAATCCCTATTTGACCTTCATGCTTGAGTGTATGAGATAAGATTCCCAACAAACATTTAGCTAATATAGGCAGACCATTTGCAGAAGAGGAGAGCCAGATGGACCTGAGCCAGTGTCTGAAGTGAATACAAAAGTTCACTTGCTGAAAGAAGCATTTTAACTTTTCTGTCAATTCAAAGGCATAACTATAAACAACACCACTCAAGATAAGGTAGAGATACAAAGTCCAGCATTAGCGGTAATCTTGGCTGAGTGAACAGAAAATTGTACTGATGGATTCTTGGATAGTTTTGAATTTTGAGCTGGATGTGTATATGAATTATTTACACAACTGAAACCTATAGTGGGAAAAGTAAATCTTGGAATGAATGGAGGAAAAAGTCATGTGTGTCATGTGGGATCGTCCAGACAACAAGGAGTGATAATTAACTACAATCCTCCAGTTAAAACACAAAACACATGCAACAAAGATGAAGCTAAATAAAACATTAAAGGTGCACTGTGTAACTTTTCAGGTGGAGGATAAAATGTTACACAGTGCATCTTTAATACTGCACAATATGTGTAATTTAAAGCAAATCACTGCAACCTAGTACCTGGTTTGATATGATGACCTGGCATGTCACTGACTCAAGAAGATAATAACAATGCCAGTTTCCTCTCCTGTCATATCCAGCTCACACTCTTTCCATATTTAGCTCAGAAAAACCTCATCTGTCAAAGTCTGAAACAATGTAAAAGTACCGCAAAAAGTAAAAAGAGCTCTACTGAGGAAACCACACAATAAGAAACCAAATGCTTTAATTCACAAGAGACACTGGTCAACAAGTTACAATAATGGTAGATTTGGTCGGACATGTGCCCTCTTCACTCTCTGTTTCATGACACACACACACACACACGCACACACACACACACACACACACACACACACACACACACACACACACACACACACACACACACACACGTGCAGTGGGAGCAGATTTAAGAAGGGCCAAAGTCACAGAGCCAAAGTGCGGTTGCATGGTAGGAAAACTGGCCACAGAGAAAAGAGGCTGTAATAATGTGCCTAAGAATACGCTGCAGGCTCACACAAGGACAAGAACAATCTAGTACTGGAAAAGGCTCTGAAGGCTCTGAATATGAGGCACATTTGTGTTTTGATTATGGAGTATTAACTAAAAAGGATTCTGATCAAGTGGTTAGAGGGCTACTTACTTGGCAGCCAATGCTACACGCTTTTCCAAAATGTGTAGTCTGGGCCCTGGTCATATCTCCAAAATCACAGAAATGCAAAAATGTAAATATAAGCATGGTTGTTTAAAAAAAGAAAATAAAGAAAAGAATAACATATAAACATTGCTGACTTCTGCAGAATTGCTGAAGGAAACACTGAATGCTTTTAATATGAGGTTAGAGAAGTATGATTTTCTTATAGATTAAAAAATCTGAGTTTATAGTATGTAATGAAATAAATAACCTGAAAATAATGTGACTGCACTGCTCTATCTGAGATGTGGCAGAGAGAATGGTGACCAGACTGACAGTCCTCAACACTACGATGTTATTACATAAAAAGGAATAGCATATACTTCTTCATGGTTGGCTATGATTTGTACTTTTCTCAGTGTTCTTCTACAACTTCCAAACAAAGTCCCATTGAATTGTCATGCTGCCCACCAGGTTGAAGTCTGAACACATTAAGGGCAGACAATGATATTTTGGTTCATGGGAAATGGGAAGCTTTATCCTTTTTTGGCGCAGAGCTGATGAATAAAGCTGACCTCACCTCGTCCTCCTGACGCACAGGAAACCGGGATCACCATGGTCGACACCTGCCTGGGCACAGACACCCTTTAGTTTATGCAGTATTTGTGGAGCAGAAGTGAAGAAAAGTTCACATTTCCACTATACACTTAGTCCGGAAAAGAGTAAAATACAGATGATACATTGATAGTAATTGAATGGAATAGGTCATACTGGAAATAGACCATTAAGCTGCTTTTGGCCTGCCGCTGCATATACAGGTGTGTCTGCCAGTAGAAATGACTCAGGTCATATTTTCCATAAGGATTCTGACAAGTCTTTGCTCATCTTTTGAAAACAGAAAGTAACCAATTACAAATACTGAAATTGTTGTTTGTTTTAAAGGGATTGTGTATTTTAATAGTAAATAGTAGTATAATTTAAGCATTGTCATATAGGATTACCTTTATACCAAAATATGCACACACATGAATATTGGAATGTTTCACATTATGGCATTAAGCTTATCTATTTTGCATTCATGAATATACAGGTGTTTGTTTTTTATTGCTAAAAATACATTTAGTACATTTAGAACTGTAACTTGGTCTGATTGCACCACTTACTGGTCTCCATGGAGAAAGACAGGTTAAAGGTTGTATAGAGGATTTTCCAAGGAACGAGAAATCCAGCCACTATTTGTCCTTTTTCAAATGTTGCACATGCGTTTCTACAGCTCCCTAAGGAGAAACGCCTCCTCCTGCCTCCTCCTTACGCTTACGCTGTTTGTTTACAGCCGGTGCGCGTTCAGAATCGCTGTTGCTGCTGTAACCATACTGTAAGTTTTCAAATGATAAGCAGAAGTTTCCTGTCCAGAAGTAATTTAGCGACTAACGCGTCAGTCTTTAGACTAATGTTTCTCTGGCCCCACCACATCCACAGTTGATAGATTTTCATTCTTTTTTTTTTTTTTGGTTATCATAATTGCAAGGCTACTGCATCTCTGTAATGCTATCATTGACAATCCATACAACCTTTAAACCCTATGAAATATTTTTGGCCAAGCAATAAGATCTCCATCAAGAAGAGAGAGGTAGAGTAGCATTCACCAGAAAAGTTACACAGTCTTTCCTTAAATTGTAAATTAAGTTGTGAGTGTTTTGTTCTGGCTTTGCTTTTGAGACAGTAGAGAAAATATTTAGTTTTGGTTGAGTACACGTGTAAACATACACATTGCATGGCTCATTAACTGAGTCACTTGTGCATTGTACACAAAGTAGTGAGGTCAGTTCCTCAAGTGAGATGAAGGAACCAAACTAAAAGACCATACTCCATAGTGGCTAACAAATACATTTTCAGTGATGTCAAAGCAAAGTATGAGCTAACCGCTAACATGTTTTTATCTGTATATCTGGAGGAAGTCAGTGACAGTTACTATTAGTGGTGAGCAAAGAACTGGACTGGACACAAATCTTTCTATTCTGACATGTTATAAATCTACACATTTGAATTGTGCATTGGGGTTATCATTGTGGGTTTGGAGGTTAAATGAGGAGGAGCTAAAAAACAGGATGGATAGAAGAGCCAGATAAAGCCACAGACACATTTTAAGGATATATGTTTTACAAAGGGGACATTTTGCTCTTGAATGTGTGTGCAGTGGGGCCATAAATCTGCACTGGAGCTCGGAGCCCCTTCAGAGTGACACCCAGCGCAGCCATCTGCTTCTTGTTAAGGCGCTGTGATTGCAAAGCTGTGGCAAGTGTTCACACAATACAACTGATGTTCTGAAAAAGTAAGAGACCACACCAAGATTATTATTTAGTTTGTTGGGTATAACTTTTAAAGGCCTAATTGGGCCAACTAAACTAAGCTTGCAGTTTTAGTAAAGTTTTAATGATTATTTCTACTTGCATCTTTTCTTCAATAAAAAACAACTCACCTTTATGTACTAGATAACCCTTTGTCCTGTCAATCATTATTTCATTATGACCTCGTGTATATGGCTGAGATATATCTGTATTACTGTGTTTCTGTATTTTATTTTTAGGTGTACATTTATATAATTATGCCTTATTTGACACCAGTCTCTTGTTATTTTTGCTACGTATTTAGAATTGATTATTACCGTTTATTTTTTGGTCTTTGCTTTTTATAATATATTCTGATGTGGGAGCTACTGTGTCCAAACAATATCCCTCATGGATCATAAAAGTTTGTCTAAGTCTAAAGTCAGTGTTGGTCGGGGGCCACATACCAAACTATCATACAGCCTCACATAGAGTAAATATGAATGCAATGTGTAGTCTGATACATTTTATAAGGGCCACATGATATGAGATAAAGATATTTCATAACTATATGTTGTATTGTGAACTATATCATTGCAATATTTTCATTTTTTTACACAATAGGTTAAGCAAAATTAAAACAAAAACTTATACCAAAACCAAACTGGGTTAAAAGAGTGCGCAATATAGAAATTGTGAATAATGTTTCAAAAAACTCTCATTACTTTTCATATGGAGAACTTCGTATTATATTTTTTGCAGTATCGATATATTTAAGATACTGTATACTGTTCAGCTCTCTGTACTCTCTTCCTCCCTCCCTCCCTCTCTAAAAGTAAGCATTATATTTGATTCCAACAGATAATAAATCATAGTTATGAGGGGAAAAAAGTACATTCACATTGCCATTTGAATCTTTTGATTTCTTTTATCATGTACTATATTATTTTTTGCACATTCACTTTACCCATTTCTGCATAAAACAAGTCTCTGCTGTATGCTATGTGGCTGGCATGTTAATTAAACAATTAAAAATAAAAACACAATAAAAACAGTAAGTAAGTACAAATTCATGCACCTTTTTTTTTTTTTAATAATGCAAGTGTAAAAGGTAATGGTTGGAAGTGCTTTAGTGCTGCTGACACCTGGGCGCCCTCCTCTGCTCCTCCACTACGGACGCTTCTTTTGGGCGTCAAAGAGCACGGTGATCCCACTGTGCTCTTTAACCTTTTGAACGGCTGGATGGCTGTGCTCTTTCACTTTCACAGCGAAACTTCAGGAGATGCAGTGCCGCCCGTGTTGAGTAGAGTTCAGAAGACCTCTCCTGCAGGTTCTCATTTTCTTTGTTGGTTCGATCTTCACCAACATCAACAGAAGAGGTTTGAGTGTCCCTGAGTATTTCTATCTTCTCATGGACCATGGACTTTACTGATGTTGGCTAGCTCTTGTTTGAGTTGGACATTTTCTCTCACTGTATTGTTATAGAGATATCTTATCTCCTTGTATGCACTAACTTGGTATTCCAGCTCTCTCTCTTTCGGCAGGAGAGTAGCTTTGAGCTCTTTCAACTCCAAGTCTTTTTCATTTGTCTTTTTTGGTGTTTCATTCTCACTTTGTCTGTCCCTCTCACTCTGTCTGCACCTCTCACTCTGTCTGCACCTCTCACTCTGTCTAACCCTCTCACTCTGTCTGCACCTCTCACTCTGTCTGCACCTCTCACTCTGTCCTGCTGTTTATTTTCTGCCGCTGCGGCACCAGCAGCAGGGAAGGGGCCGAATTGGTGCTACAGGAGGCAATGCATTATGGGAACTGTAGTTCAAGTTGTCCTATGCGTTTTATCGGCGGGCCACTATTAATAGAAATTAGAAATCGTCTTGCGGACCAGTAGAAATTACCTCAGGCGCTGCATTTGGCCCGCGAGCCACAAGTTTGAGACCCCTAATGTACAGCATACACGTGTTTGAAGAAATTGTACTTTATATGGTGTACACAAATTGCAGAAAGTCACATTAGTGGAGCAAGCCAAAAAATTGAATTGCCAAGTGTTTATTGTGAGCAACAAAAACACATAATTTAATGAATGAATAATGTTTATCCTCTGCAAAGCATTTTCGCGAAACAAGCATGTAGCGGACAAACCTCTTGAAAACCAAATTTATTTCATGTTTTTTTTTTTTTTTTTTTTTTTTTCATATTTTGCCTCCAACTGAACTTTTTGTCAAACATTTCCAATACTGAGACCAATCAATCATGCATAACATCACTGTGGGCAATAAATAATTTATTTCATGAAGGAATGTTTTCATAGTATTTGGTCTTATCTAAGGCAGTGAGTTCAGGCTGGGGGTGAGAACTAATTGGAACATATGAGTTGAATAAAGCTTCTTATCACACACATGCCATTATCCAAGAAATGAAGGTTGTTAACATATCTGCCTCAAATATAATGTAATAAATATAGGTTAATCATGTAGGCCTGGCTCCACAACACATTTTGAGCATATGGTATTACCTTTGAGTTGATTTGTTATAATGTTGTTACCTCATCGAAAACCTGGAGTTATGTTTTGTTTCATTCACACATGTTTGAGCAATCCTTTATCCAAGTTTTATCATTTGCCGTTAGTCCAGTAGATGTTGGCACTTCCAGGGTTGAAATGATCCAAATGAAGCACTTGCTGTATTGTCACATGACGTCATAAGGTGGAGTGATTTCTGTTTGAAAGAAGAACTCAGCCGAAATATGTCGAGTTTGTGTGTTAAACATGTGTGAATGAAACACAACCTAACTCTAGGTATGTTTGTGATGAGGAAACAATATTATAACAGATCAGAAAATAGCGTAATATGGGCCCTTTAACTTTACACTTTAACTGATTATTTATTAATCTAGGGTTTATCCCAACTACTTTTGGTTTAAAGTGGGACATAACCAGAAATGGACAGAGCAACACTACTGACAATGTGAAGTTGAATATTGCCTGAAGTCTGCATATAGCAGGGTTTCAAGGGCATATGCATGTCTTGAATGTAAAATGGTACATCTAAATTCTAAATAGAAAATAGCGATTGTAGTTGAATTCATTTTTGGATCATGTTTTGGTCTCTCCAGTTTTCTCTTGTGTCAGTGTTGTCTTGGACACTAGTTCTTACAAGATGCTCACTTCACTGCGTAGCCCCATCATGATAAATGATTCATGGCCCTTGGGATGCTGCTGTTGTGTGAATGCAAAGACTTGATTTCTGCATTTTTTTATGATCTTGTTGTCGTAGGAATCTCTTCCTGAGGAACGGCCATTCTCAGGTCACTCAAACACTGCCTGTCACTTTGGGGTTGTGAATCAAAGCTTATCCCTGCTATAGGCCTCCATTGGGTGCATATAGAGGACAGTGACAGATTAACTCCCACAGTCATTCACAGTGGACAAATTATGGACATCAATTATTTTAGCTTAATGATTTTATGCTTTCCAATACTTTTAATAAATGCTATTACTAAGCTGTATTCAAGGTAATGCATTGAAACATTGGTAAATATTAGACTTCAACTAGACATAAAGATATATGTTAAGTCTAAAGAAAATAGCTAGTGCAAACAACTCTGCTTCCATGTAATATTCTCAATAGAGATGCACTATGTAACTTTTCTGGTGGAAGGTCTGCCTCATTGTCTCCATGAAGATATATGGCTATGGCTCAGAATGTTTATGCACAATATGCAAAGTAAACTGATCTGTCTCTGTGAATTATCCACAAATACACTTGTAATTGAATAAATGCGATCAGTTATATCAGTCCAGACAAAGCAATAACTTTTCGATGTAGACAAGCAGGTAGTGGACCCTCCTCCAGAAAAGTTACATAGTTTACAATTAACAGTAAATTGCATAAAATAATTCTCCTAAAACACCTCATTTCAACACAAACTTCCATAGTGTGACTGAACTGATCGCTGTCCTTGTCCACCAGCTCCACCCTTCACGCCCCATCACCACCCCCCCACGCACACCACAGCCCTGCCTCCTCTCTCTCTTTCTCCTCCTCTTCTTCTTCGCTCTGGTTCAGCGGTGCAGGTGGAGAGGCCTGACCTACAATCTGGGGTGATGAATGACTCTAGTTGCGCTGACGTAAGAAGTCCACTGTGTGTGTGTGTCTGCACCCCAGTCAAGGCTGCTCTCTCCCCTCTTCATCAGAGGCCTTCTGTCTGGGGGTTAGGCACGCAATGTTTAAGATTAATCACTATAGGCATTAATAGGTGATAATTATACATGCATTCATTACAATAATTGGCTAAGGGAGTTCACATTGACTGTAGCTGTAGATTTGCATATTTTATGAATTTGAATAGGCTAAGTCAGTCATATTTCTTTCTACAAAATGTATTTAAGTAACGCATAAATCCAACAATAAGAGGTTATATAAGGCAGTGTAATGGTGGCAATAGCTAGCCTGGTAAAAGAGAATAGTGCAAGGGAGGGCATCTGGCATAAAATTAATTTAATGCAAGTGAAGTGATTTCTTCTGTGGTGACCTTGAAGCAGACCTAAATTTCACCCATTTCATAAGATAAGATAAGACAAGATAAGATATGCCTTTATTAGTCCCACAGTGGGGAAATTCCAATGTTGCAACGCACAGTTCAAGAACAGCAGGAAAATGGTAACTGCAATAAAAACAAGATAATAGATAATGGCTAAGAAATAATTTAAAAATAGACTTAAAATAGACTCTAATGTAACACACTGTTTTGGTGGAGCAAAAATATAAAATACCAGAAAAACTATTATGTACAATAAAAGTAACATGAACAGAATAAATCTCAGTAAAGTGACTTCAGTATATTATAATGTTATTTACAGTATTATGACTATGTTCATGTATGTATTTTTATAATTTGACATCTTGTATTAATTTGACTTTAATTAAAATAAATGCCATAGCAGTGGGGTTACTGATTCAATTTCAATCCCACATATCAATTTTACACTGTCGTTCTAATTTGTGGGTAACTAAAGGCATGTGCTTCCAATACAGACTATAATCATATCCATTTCCTAATATGTTCATATCATTGTACCCCATATGTCTCCACAATACAATCTAAAACAAAAACACATGGCGCCCTAATTGGAGTCATTTCCATATTGCACTGTACGCGTCTTTGAAAGCCCTTTGTTCACTGACTACTTCCACTGAACGGAGCTTGGGGGCACCAGAAGTCTGCTCTCGGATCTCCTTTGCGCCCTACTGTATTTCTCCTCCTCTCCCCTCTCTTTTGTGTAGCTCCCCGAATAAATGACCCAGCCGGCGTGTGCGTGCGCGCGTGTGAGGACAGAAGGAGGGAGGAGAGAGGAGAAGGGGAGGGAGTAAGGGAACGACGGGGGCCGGGCCTTGTGGCGGAGGAGTCGGCTTTCGCTCGGTGTGTGAAGCGGCACGGCGCCCTGGAGCGGCTGCGTCTAGTGTAGTATTCACACCGCGTCTATGTGGTGATGCTGAGGGAGGGAGAAACGCAGCGGAGATACGAGGAAGATACGAGCCGGCTTCAGACTCTCTCTTTTACGCTCTTACTTCTTTTGAAAGCATTGGAGAAGAATACATCCCCGGCTTGCGCTCACCTGATAAGACTAAACGGAGGATACCCCGAATTCACTGGAGGTGCAGTTTGCCGGTTTTTGGAATAGGCGTGTGGATCTTACGTAAAAAACACAAACGTCAACTTCATTTGGTCAGTTTCATTCATCACGTCGTGTCCAGGAGATTTGGATGACTTGCATTGGAGACTCGTTTGCATGCTAATCATTTGGAGGAGAAGAAGGGGATATCCATACAGCACACCCCAAGCAGCGAGTGGCTCCAATGAATGTAAGTGACAGCTCTCTTTCTTCTCATCCTCTATCTATGCATTCGCGTTACAAACTGAAGCTTATGAATGATGATCAATAGAAATGAACACGCGTGATGTACATGTGTCGAGCCTTATTTTATCATGCAGGGAATAGTGGGGTGCATCACGCTATCTACAAGCGCCTGTGTGATGTGGGGGACCATGGCAGACTGTAGTAAAACGCGATCAATGGAGCGTGCTGATGCTGGAGAGTCGTATTGATCACGTATAGGGACGCTAGTGTGACGGCTGATTAAAATGTATGTGCTTGATTTGATAGTCTAATAGGATATAGGCGTGTGTATGTCACAGAGCTCCAACTACTGTAGTGCTAAAGATGCATAAGACCTCTATGGTTTAGCTGTCCTGATAAAATCATGGCACTTCAAAGTTTACAAAGCAACGACAGAAACAAAGCTATTCTTCTTCTTATTTCTCTTTTAACTACTTACTCATTGTTAAAATGTTGGCCTGTTGCTGCAACTATGGGCTTAGGTTAGGTTTAACTTTATACTGTAGTAGGTTAAATAGCCTATTTTAAACCAAATAAATTATTGAGCGAAGTCACTCCCTTAAATATTTCTCTGACTTACCAGAGCTCTGTCAGAACTAAAGAAGCTACATGTTTTTTTCACTTCAGCCTACCTGGATGAGGGATTCCACTTACGACTTAACCTATACTTTACACAGACAGACCACCATTGAGATCACACTTATATCCACTGGGGGGTAATTTACATTCACATTCACCACTGCTTTCATGGACAGAGGAACTCAGAGTTGTATTCTAGATGTCTGTCATTATGAAAGCCAAGGCAGCTCTGTGATATAGCATTGTAAGTACAGAGGCCAAAAGCGATTTTAGATTGTTTGGTAATGCAGCAAATCAAACCTGACACGTCCATATTTATAGTCCCCACTTTCGCTTGTATCTATTTACATGGCCAAAAGTTAAAATGGGAACTCTAAGGCATATTTAACCATCTGACCACAACAGTTATTCTAGTCCTATCTAGTGTCTATACTGGCAGCCACAGCTCCTGGTTTTCTGCTGTCAGGAGGGATAGTGATACTGGGCTTATTATTGCACTCTCCACTTTCATGGTCCAATGTGGTCCAGTTGTTCCGCACTGTGAGGAGTTTTCTTTAGAGTGATGAGGCGAGCTGCAGGATCGCTCAGACTGAACACATGCAGAAGGTTTGGTACAGTTACAGCCAGGGGGAGCTGATGTTTGCACAATAGCTATGATTCGATATATTACATTATGCAAAAGTGAAACAGTTCAAAAGCAAATAATGCAAAACATGCAAGTACAAGAGAAAGTTTATGGAGTTCAGCTGTAGTCACCAATGTTATCTTACAATGGAATTGGAAAGATATAGTAGGCTATAGTTCCAAAGTATCTTCTTATTGAGAAGGCAAATGCTCTACATTTTGAGCCACAAGTTCAGTACCAAGCCAAATAATTAGAGTCATTCTAAGCAAAAGTCTGAACATATGTATAGTGATGGGATCTATGCAAAAGGTTTGTCAAAAAGTTGACACTGAGAACAATACATAGGAGCTTGAATAACCATAATACATTATATGGGGAACAGTGCATTTGGAATAAATGGAGATGGTTGGACACAAATATTAGGATTTATGCAAGGATATGGGATGCAAAGTAAAACCAGGGCCAGCTGCATAGAGATTTTCAATCAAATGGCCAAGAATAAGTTTACAATACAAATTAATGCATTCTTTGGAGAGTTGTCCAAAATTCCAGTCATGAACTCAACATAAAGCCTTTTTTATTTACATGATTGATCTTGTTTGTCAAAATGGTTCCAACATCCAGCGCCAGGGTCTTGCTGGTCGGGCCATACTCCAATAATATTCCTCCTCATTGCTGCAGGAGGAGCTCCAATTAACATTTTTTCATGGATAAAGCTTATCTTGTGTCACATGTCCCCATTCGGACCCCCATCCCCTTTTATTGTATATTGGATTATTGCAGGTTTTGGTCTTGGCTCGACTTCTGCATCTCATTTGATTCTTAAATCCATGCATTTATGACTATAAGGACTCTGGCATGCTAGCAAATATTTTTAAACTGCTTGAAGCTTTCATCAGTTGGGTCTATGTGGAGGATTATACCCCAGTTTGTAGTCTTAGGGGATATTTTCTGTTTATTGTAAGGGTTTATACTGTAGGGGATGTACAAGGCTGTCATGAAGTTTACTTTATATACCGCTGATATATACAGTGTAATCAAAGTGCACATTCGCCTCCCACACTGACCCGGGATCCTGTGAGCTGGGTCCATTGTTGTGCTCCCTGCGGTTGTCACAAAAACCACATCTGAAAATAATCCTTGTAAAATCTGCTAACATGGCTCAGGGGATCATCGCTCGAGCTATAAATGAAATGATTGTATTGGTAATGCTACGGTAAGGTCTGGTAATGCATGTGGTATTGTTTCCATAACATAAAGTAGTGTAAAATACTTGTATGTCTAATTATTAATGTGTGTGAATGCAAGTGCTGTACAAGACCCAAGCAATCTACCAGAAGCCAGTGCACTGTCCAGATGGCTAAAGCAAGAAGGGCATCTGGTGTGAAAAATAGAAATGAATACCACTGGCGCCTATAGACTGATATAAGTGAGAGTAAAGATAATACTTGTAGTAGTCATGGCTGGTACTTATAATAATTTAACAATGCATTAGTAGTTTTCTGCTGACTTTCTACTGTATTGATGTCTATGCTTCTCCACATATTTACTGTAAAGAGTTTAAACTTGTCCCCAACAATTGTACCTTAAATAACTCGTGCAAAAGTTTGACTTGCATGTATTTCAGAAGAAGTACATCCAAGCACTGCACTGTTTTCTCTCCCTTTATTTCTATGTAAAGCAAATCTGTATTCCTATCACAATGAATTCACAATGGCCCATGTTCCCACAGTTTTAAATGGGTAGCAGATGACAACAAAAAACTAAAGCTACTGAAACATAAATACAACTGTTTTCCTCCTGTGTGACTACACAAGTAGCAAGTGGAAATATTTACTTTCTGTCCACATTTCTGATTCCTGGGGTCTTGTGTTGGTGTTATTTACCCCTCAGACCACCATCCTCGATTGAACCCGAACTCAATATTGAACGGATTTCGTGCAATTTCTATCAGTCTGCAACTCTTAGCAGCAGCTTTGCCTTCCTAAAGATCTAAGTTTTCAACCATTCACTAAAATGCCAAAGTTATTATTAGCTTTACTAGAATAAAACCACAAAATAAGATTCTCCATTGATAAGAAACCTCCATTGAAGATTGCTTTGCATTTCATTAACCGTGTGCTTGGGGGGATCTTGTGGCAATGGCTGCTACAATCTTGTCTGCCACGCTCCTGATAATAATCGTGAAATTTAATTACAGTTTGTACAATGTGAGTGGGTGCGAGCATGGGGGAACCTTGAATTGCGAACAGAGCTATAAATATGCACTATCTATATTACTATAACATTTGAAATATGAGGTACAAGTTCATACGAGTAGGTCTATAAAAATAATTACTCATGACTGCCATAAATTGCATATATACTCCTTAAAAAGAGCTATAATCTGAGGTATGTATCCCTGTTAGAGGCATACTCCACCTCCCCAATGCAATGAAATGTCCAGTAAGAAAAGTAATTTATCCACAGCTCTGGAAAAGATATTAGGACGAAACGTAGTGGCCCAATCAAAGGAAATGACTGCGCTCTCGTGTCAGAGCCTGAATGATGGAGCGCCCGGGGTTTTGAGACTTCCCTGTTTGTACTGGGGCCCACTGATGATGTCAGAGGATAGCTCTTTATCCACACTCTTTTGTCCAGTTTAACTTGACTTCTGATGACTGGGTCAGCTGAGGAGGAGAGGAGACTAGAAATGTGAGCCTAAGACTGACGATGATATGATGTCTATAGCAGCAGTAGTGTCAATAGCACTAGCTCTTGAAGTAATGACAAAGTAGTGTGTATATTAAAGTAATAACACACTAATAATTAGTTGTAGTGACAGTAAACTGTTAAATCAATTTTGAGATGGAGCAAAATGAAAAAAGTATAGACGTTTTATGTCAGATCTGTGGAGAGGTGTCCCTACTTAGTGAAAATGCATTTGTTTCAGTGTTTCTTGTAATTAAATAAAAGCGAGATAGATAAGTTTAATACTGTGTAACATTTTAAGCAAAGCAATAACATCTCCATGGAGACTAGCAGGTAGTAGGCCCTCATCAAAAAGTTACATAGACGTGGTAGCTGCAGAAGTGTGTAGCAGTGTAGTAGTATTAAACATTCTGCTGAGATTTCTGTTATAATGTATTGAAATAATTCTATCTAGATCTATTTTTTGTTGTTTCTGAGTAGCAGAAGTAGCAGTAGAAACAGCAGTACAGAATCTATCCACATCTAAAGCCTAAACATTATATTTCTCCATTGTCATTTCCTACTTAATGTAACAAAAGTTGATCCAGTCACCACCATGCCCAGACCAGGGCTTATATTGGCTCTCTACTATAATAGACACAAACTACTGGAAAAGCCGGTTATATTCCTGGATCAAACCTCTCTGTAAATCTTTCTGTTGTCTTCTCTTTCCTCTCATGCATACAAAGCTGGACTTTAGACTACTGCCATACTCACTGCCAACATTATGGTCAGCTCATTTGAAGCATATTTGGTTTTGTCACTGCAGAGGAAAAGACGGAGTGTGTCGAGGCTTGTGTGTGTGGCCCCAGGATATAGCTTTGTAGTGGGCACTGTGGCATGTTTGATTTCTAGTTTTGCTACTTTTATCAGTGATCGTGGAGTTAGTCAGATGTCAAATGACTGGAAAAGCTTCTTGTAATGTTCTCAGTGCCTGGTAAATGTGAGGATTATAACGTTAGTGTTTTTCTAGAGCACCAGCCAGAGACCTTGTGGTTAAAAGGAAAAGTGAAAAAGAACAGGCAATGCTTTTTTACTTAAAGTTTGATTTGTAAGAATGGCAACATCCAACACCATTTATTTTTGCTGTCAATGTGCAAAGAAATGTTGAATATCGATGTTTAAGTTGGAGCTTTAAATTATTTTGGTTTAGGACTTCATTAAAAAGCTGACCACAGTTCTTTAGTTTTCACTTTTGCAGTTATGCAGTGAATGCCTATTGGTGCAACTCTCTACTGTTCAGACTCGGGTCTAGAGCTACAGATATATTTTTTTCTGTTGTTTATTTATTTTGCATTTTTTGTAGTGATACTCAATAATGTAACTCACTTTAAAGATGCATTGCGTAAGCTGAATGTTCTATAGTATGACCATATAAGGAAAACGGAGCATACATTCTTACTGTTAGCAGGTTCACCTCTCCGCAGATCTGACTAAAAAAGTTACAGAATGCACCTGACCCACCACTTGGAAAATAAAATAGTGTTTTATCTGTTCATTTATCCCAAATGCCAGCAGAAATATACATTTACTTTCTGAATATGCATCATTCAATCTATTGAAAACTGTTATTAAAGAGGCGAAAGAAAAGTTGATCGATAGCAGATCGTCACAGGACTGAGGTCATGATTTGGTTTTTATCTGCATATCGTCCAGCCCTATCTCTTACTACTATACTTTCCCATTACCATTTTGGACAGACGGTACTCAGTAGAGGATCCAGCTGGTCCATTTGAATAGATAGTATACATTTCACATCACCATAACAGAGATAATAAAGCCTATGTGTAAACTAATGAATTATATTACTACTGCCAGTCACATCTACAGATCTAAAGCTCACAGAGGGAAATCTATACAGGAAAGGGGAAGCGAGAGGAAGAGAGAGAAGGAGAGGTCCCGTCTGTGTAGTGCCTCATGTGTTTTTAATGAGATAAGTGAGATGATCTGAGCACAGTGACTTCAAACACTACAATGAGCACAGAGCTGCATGTAGGGCACATACGACTCAGGTACAGAGACGTGTTGAGAGAGTTAAGGGAGTAGGTAACAAGTGTGGCTGCAGAAGAGGGAGGAGGAGAGGAACGGCTGGAAGGAGAACGTGTTTAGATTTTGGATTCTTGCTGGATGCTATTACAGGTCTTATATTAGTGACTCATGTGACCTGTTGTTACCTCATCAAAAAGTTACGTGGAGTAGTGTTTTGTTTCTTTCACACACGTTTGAGTCATCTTTTATATTAGTCTGTCTACATCTCCAGAGCTCAAAATGTTCTGTTCCAACTTACGGTGTCTTGAAGCAGTAGTTTTCATATTAACAGCGACCTTTTACCTTTTGTTCAGTAGAGATTAGCAATTCCAGGCCTGAAATTATCCAAATGATTCTAGTGAAGGTGTATGAAGTTTAGAAACACAATAGAGAACTTCCTGTATTACCACACAACATCACAAGGTGGAACAGAGTGTTTTCTGTTTGAGAGAAGAACTCTAACTGCCTAAATATGCAGAGTGTGTGTGAATGACATAAAACACAACACCAGGTATGTTTGTGATGAGGAAACAACATTATAACAGATCAGAAAATGGTGTAATATGGGCTCTTTAAGTATTTTGTCAGGAGGAATTACTAGTATATACTCTCATTGGTTGGCTGTATCTGATGTCTAAATGTCAAATCACATACTAACAGGGCCATAGCATAACTGTATGAGTCTTTTTTTTTTTTGCCAAATAGATTTTTCTGTCTCATTCTACTCACCAGACTCTGCTGCATCTGTACATTTGTTGAGCTGTTTTCATTTTTAAGTTAATATCCCTTGCATTTACACATTGTGTGCGTTACATTTTCATTTTATTAGCGAGTTAGATTTTTTAATAGCTGAATTGAATATTTACAAAGTTCTTGTTCTTTATGTTGGTATTTTTGTTTTGGTCTTTTTTTTATTTACGCATACTAAAGGTTATTAATTTTGGGCTGGGTTCTGATGACTACATAGATTACAGCATGCATTCATTTGGGAATAGTGTCATACTAATTCTTGCCACAAAATGGCTGGTTTATATTGAGAAACATGTGATGAGTTCTTTTTTGCAGTTGTCTGAAACACGACTTTGTGTCTCCATGAATTAAGCACTTATTCCTGAACTAGTGTCAAGGAGGTGCCAGGTCAAATCTAAATACTATGCTTTTACCATTACCCTTAGATTAATGATTTCTCTATGAAGTCATTACTCTGTCTTTTGTTAGGCTCATTACTAACCAGTGTGTATCAGGGCATGTTCTATTCTCCAAAGCAAATTAACCACAGACAGGCGGTCTTAATTCTGGGCTTACCACAAGAAACACAATGGAGAAACATAATACTGAGGCATTCCCAGGCCGAGCAGCTGTTGGCGCGACACTAACCAGGGAGTTGATGGAGAATTTAATAACTCCAAAAATCCTTTCATTTCACTTTTCCAAATATAGAGCCAGTGATGAGTCAGACAGTTTCCCTGATCTGTCAAGGACAATTGTGAAGAGTGTAAAGAGTTCGAACATACTGCTTTTTAAGTTGTTTTCTAACGCTGGAGGATTTTCACTTAAAATGAGATTGCAGTCTTTAAACAAAATGTTTCATCATTATAAGTACTATATTTCAAATATGAATCACTTTTCCAATATTAAAACTGTTGGTGCTGTTAACCTTTACCAGTGAAAACAAGTATTGCTTCAGAATTGCTTTGATAATTTTGCCAATTTAATTTTACTTTGCTGTCTTCCAGTATATTCTTTTTTTTTCTTTGTGCATTGTTTCTCTCTCTCTAGATTGTATTAGTCAATCAGAGCATCCGCCACTAACCAGTGCCATTACTTACTTTTACATTACTTTTTCCAAATATGGATGGACCATGTGTGTCCCATCTGAAAACGCAGAGATTCACCAGTGACCAGACTCACATTTTCATAAAGTAGTGAAGAAGTGTGTATTCTGAATCCCAGTCCAACACATTTCCTCTTCTCCAGTGAGAAAATATCAACTTTATTTTTCAATATTATTAGCATTCGTTTGGAGACTTCAGCTTGTTGGCCTTATGTTTAAACTCACATTTGTTTCAAATAGGACCTATATCTTCCCTTCTGTGGCTCATGACTGTTTTGACTGTGACCTCTTCCTCTCTTAGTTTGCAGTTTGTCTTCTTGATCACTCTGATTTCTCTGCGCAAATTTAATCAGCCCAGGCTGTTAGCATATTCTTCAACATGCATAAATACATGCATGCTCTTATTATTTTATCATCTGGACACAATCTCCACCTTTTAAATTAGGAACAGTTCTTGTCAAATGCTGTCCCAATCACTTCAGCCTTTCATATAAATGTCTGCAATCATCTGATAACCCTCAAGTTGTCAAAATGATACATACTGCATATTTAATCATGTACGATGTAAAAAACATGGACAACATTAAAGTCTGATAAACCACTTCCTGGTCTTTAATTGGTTCCAGTCTCAGCTCTAAGTGCTCTGGTGTGATTCAGACTATTGCTTTGTTGTCATTTTGGTATAAAGGCCATTTATCTCAGTTTCAGCAGTGACTTGATGGAGTTTGACAGTTTGGATGGTTAAGTTCTTGCCCTGGTGGATTCAATATGCTCTAATGGTGTGGAAAGATGAGTGATGTTTGAGGACAGCTGTGCACTTGAAGAACTTTTAGTTTTGTAAAGTCTGTAAAATAAAGTGTGTGTTGTCCTATGTCATATTTAAAAAGATTTACAGAGAGAAAAACTAATGTTGTATCAAAGTTGTAGTGTGCTCTCTTCAGTCGTGGAAGTATTCAATTTTGTTACTTAAGTAAAAGTACAGATACGGGAGCACATGAAAAAAAAAAAGTATCCACTTTAAAATGTACGTAAGTAAAGTACAGATACCTAAAATATATACTTAACTACAGTACATTACTACTTTTACATTGTTACGTCCCACCACTGGCTTTCATGTATGTTCTGTTACTTATTTCTATTTTGGGAAATTTGGGGAAATAATCCAGTAAGTATTGTGAGTGTGATTAGAGTTTTGTGATTTTGTTGTAAATTTCAGTTCACAATGCTTTTTACAGAGGAAATTCTTTAACCTAAATAATTGCCTTTGCAAAAGTCTTTGCAATTTTATATTTGATTTAATGCGCTAATTCAGAAATTATTTTAAAAGTATGAATCACAATTTTAAAATGTTCTCTATTTAGACTTGACAGAAGTTGAATTACATTTTTGGAATTTATGTATTACTGTCAAGCTGTACATTTTCAGCCCCAGACAAACCAATTGAGAATCACAAAAACTCTGTATGTCTGTTCCCCTCTTGGTCAACAAACCCAGTCTACCTCTCCCCCTTTGTAAACTGAGCCTCTCTCACTTTTGCTTCTCTCTTCCCAAAGTTTTCGTAACTCAATTCACTGTGTCTTCTTCATCTCTGCTTGACGTCTTCCTCTGTCTGTCTCCTTCGTTTCGGGCAGTATGAAATCTGGGACGCATTACCATCTGGGACCTGCTGGTGTGCTGTAGGTGTGGTGGGCTGTTTTCCAGTTTATTCTTCAGCAGTGTGAGCAAATAAACAACAATATGAGTCATTGCCTTTGAATTGTCACGCTTTAAGACCCTCAAAGTTACAGCTGTTTTCCCCCTCTGCTAGCATCTCTGTGGAGCCATGGAGGATTGCATGAATAGTAACATTTGTGCCACATATAAAACCACTTTGTAATTGTAACCTGAACTCAGATCAGCCATGAAACAGGACCAACCAAACACCAAATGTGAATGTTCCACAGTATGGGATTAAGCTATTCTATCTTTCATTTATTATTGCAGGTGTATTATTGCTCCAAAATATCTGCAAAAACATGCATTCTTACTGTTTGTGTGTCTTCCTACTTGTCTCCATGACTACATATATATATTTAATGCCATAGTATGGAACATGCCAGTCAAAGCAAAATCATATAAAAACATTTTCTTCCTGAAAAGTTACACAGTGCACTTTTAAAGGTCCTGTATTACTGAAAATGGACTCTTGGGAGTTTTTAGCCATGTTATAATGTTGTTACCTCCTCAAAAACAGACCTGGAGTTGTGTTTTGTTTCATTCACACATGTTTGAGTGATGCTTTATTATTAGTGTGTCTACATCTACAAACCTTAAAATGCTCTGTTCCAACTTGTGATGTCATGAAACTGTAGTTTTCAAGTTAACAGCGACTTTTTACTTTTGGTTCAGTTCAGAGATTGGCAATTTTAGTACTGAAATAATCCATTTTGAAGTTTCATATCAGAAAATACCATAATATGGGCTTTTTAACAGTTGTTTACACACTATAAATGCAAACTAATAACATTTGTCCTTTTATCTCCAACTTTTCGAACATTTTTGCAAAGATTCCACTGACGTGCAATAGATCATTTTCAGTACTTTTTAATGGAATGGTAATGAATGCTTGTGTTGAGCTTTCATTTATTCAATTATCAGATTCAGATCATTTGACAGTACAATACAATCTAATGGCTGATCGGCCCATTTTGTGTTGCTATAAATGGTTTGCTCTAACATGCAGAAGTACATGCACATGAGAAGTGACTGCCAAGAGAGGTTTGTAACAAAGACAGTTTTATGAAAAAATTAAAGACCTGAAAACCACTGACCCAGAAAAATGAATAAAATGTAAAACTAGGGCTTTACTTTTATAATTTTGAATAAAAGACGATTTTACAAGAAGTCAGCACTTAACCTTATTTTCATTGCACCATTTCCCATCCAAATTAGAGTATACGGCCAAAACCACTGGAAAATGTCACCCAGGATTTCTTGCAAATACTTTTATAAGAGAATGGAGAAAATCCTTGGAAAACAGACCAAATGTTTAACATAAATGGTGTAGAGGAATCTTTTTGCATTGGGATCTGAACTTTTCTTGACGATGTGGTCCTCCTGACACTGTGCAGACTCCAAAGTGACTGATAGGCACTTTTGTAGGAAAGGCCTCGTAAAACTCCAGAATAAACTTTAATAGACCAAAGCTTTTACATACTTGATATTTTATGAGTGAACAATACCTAATAAGAATTAACAGTGTAAATATAGTGGTTGTGATAAGAGGCAGAATTACCAGACAGATTTTAACCTTGTCCAAAAACAAGCACCAATCTACTGTGAGGGAATTGTGTGAGACATGAAACTTTTATTACCCAGGTCGACACTGTAAATAAGAATTAGTTTTCAATGTTTTGTCTGCAAAGGTAAGATAAAATAAGTGAATATTATTACTAAAAAGTTCTGGGAGTATACCTTGGAAATGTTAAAATTCAAGTTATAATCTGAATTATCTTAAAGTAAAATAAAGAAATAGGTCTTTGGACAGTATAGGGTATTCAGTGGCAGAGTGGTTAGCCCCTCAGAATCAGAAAGAGGTTGTTTAATTCCTGGGCATTAAGAGTTTTTGTCTTGTTGGATCTTAAGAAATAAGAGACAGCAGCAACATAGAAAAAAATTAAGTTAGCAGTCCATTCTCTTGTATTAAATTGTAATATATCAATCAAATCATTGGACATTAATCATTGGACTTATGCATTAAAATTATCAATGTTTGTCCTACTACTCTATTCTACTCTATACTCATATCTCAGAGATAGACGAGCTGAAAGATGTACCTATCAAAGTTCCCTTCTGTGCAGTCCCATATCAAAATAGCCAAATGAATAATAAATATTGTAAATGTCACTAGCCCTTGGTTGCTATGTCCCTGTGACTGTATCCCATCATCCCTTGCTGTCGTCATGCAGTCTCCAGAGTAACAAAGAAACAGTGCGGGCTTCATCATAATTAATTCAGGCTTTACTCACTCTACGTTGACTAGTGGAGGTTAGGGTTAGGTTTCTGGGATGTGAGTTATGTCTGGAGATCTCCCCTGGGTGAAGTAATATTATTTGAACAACTCAGTGGTGAACTCTTAAGTGCAAAGTGGTATTAATATTGATTACACTTCAGAGGCCGTGCATGTATATTTCAGTGGCTAACCTCATAGACAGTCGTCTCTGATACTATAGGAGCTACTAACTGGAGTTCAATGTGGTAGCCATGGGTTACGAAGACTTAAGAGACTGTTATTGTAATTTGTACTTCAATATATCACTTCTTGGCTATAGAAAAATACTTGTGGCATTATCTTTATACTTTGGTGCAATTTTCATAAGCCTTTTTAAGAATAGAGCAATTTTCATATTCTGTTTTCTTGTGTAAATTATTTGTATAAATTGTCTGTTTTAAAAATATATATATATTTACTACAAGTCACTAAATGTTGAAATTATCAATAGGCCTATATCTTTTAATTGGTTTGAGTATTATTATTTTGAAAGCACAATACTCTTGCTCCCTGTTTATTCCCTTTTTCATTAAAGGTGCACTGTGTAACTTTTCGGTTAGGGGTCCATCACCTTCTTGTTTCTATGGATATGTCACTGCTCTATGACATTAAACAACTCTGCCTTGCATTTATTCAATTACAGATGGTTTTGTTGCACAAAAATACCTATAAAAACAGGTATTCTGACTGTGAACGGGGTTACCTTCCCACAGATCTGACCTGTAACTTGGCGTGGTTTGGTCTCCATGACCATGAGGATATAAAGGCTTAATGCCATACTGTCAAACATTCCAGACAAAGCAATAACATTTCCATGAAGAAAAGCATTTGACGGACCCTCCACCAGCAAAGTAATAATGCACCTTTAAGTCAGCTATGGTAACAAATACTACCTTCTAGGAAAGAGGAAGCAAGGAACAAGTGAGGAAGTACTCTCAAATATACACCTCCATAACCCTCCTCACAGCACGCTCCAAGTGCCTGGGACAGCTGGGGTCGTCTGGTGGGATAGCAAAAGGCGACGGAGAGCTAGACAAGGGGTCAAAGTTGTCTCCCCTCTAAAAACACACACACACCACTCTACAACATGTAAATCGAGATTCTCAGCTTTCACACGCAAAGATCTTTATTTTTTTTACTCCACCAAAAACTGCCGGCTCCAACCACAGCTCACCCAAGCCTGAGTCAGTCAAGTATTTGGTGTCACTCCAGCAGCCACTGTGTAATTGCAGACTGGCAAAGGGTGTCATAAAAATGTTTTTCTTTCTATAGAGCAAGCGGAGGAGATATATGCAGTGGAGGTTTTTAAAATTTGTGTTACTTAATAATGGCGTCATAAATTGTAATTTTCTTCCTTGATGCATTTTTGTGTTGAGTTTCCCGACTTTGGAAAAGCCAAACAATGTGACTTTTATGGAGATGTTTTTACAGCTTTTTTCTGTAACTTGACGGGTGAAAAGTTGGGAAAACAAAACTACCGGTAGTACAGTGTGGGCCATTAACAAAGATATTTGCCGTTTTCCGCTTAGGTTCATTATAAAAGTTTAGTAGTTTATTGATTGAAAAGGCAGCTCCACATAGTTTATACACTGTACAAATATTATCTGCTAGATGCATTTCAACACGGACATAAAACTATATTATCTTTTCTAACTTGCATATTGGCCAAAGTAAAAAAAAACATGCAAAGTTTAAGTCATAATAAAAGTTTATTATGGAAAAGTGGAAATTAGATGACGATTAAAAGGTCTTCTTCCAAGTATATACTGTAGTTGTTAAAAGTGGTGTAAAGAGTATGCCAAATTACTTACTTTAAAGGTAACTTTTCTAGTGGAAGGCGCACCACTTACCTCCATGGAGATCTTATAACTTTGACTAGAATGTTCAGCACTATGGCTTTAAACTGCATTCATTGGCCTATGGTTGTTTAGCTCAAAAAATGCCATGGAAATATGCATTCTTACCATCAGCGGGGTCACCTCCCCACAGACCTGAGCTGTAAATTTGCCACAGTCCATTGCTTGTCTTCATGGAGATAAGTTTGATGCCATACTGTGGAACATTTTAGAAAGCAGTAACATCTCCATGGAGACAATCAATTGGCAGACCCTTTCCCACAAACATTACTTTGTGCACTTTAAAGCACAGGCTGTTTTGAAATCACTTTTAAAGAATTTGCGGTGTTGTCTTTCACTATGTGTCTGTGTTACTCTTCTGTCAATCAGATGCCCAGCCAGTATTCTCCTTGACACAGCGACAGTTAGAGGCCTGCATGTGTGTCTATGGGCTGATCTGTAACTGCAGTGCCAGACCTCTTAACCACTGAAAAACTAAAGCTGAAATGCACTGCTCCTCTGCGCTTTGTCCTGGAAAAGAACAGGAAACCTATCGAGACGAGGCCGACTACAGTGGCCATTTTGGCTGGAGCTGCATGACTCTTTTGGTCCATTTTGGCTTGGATAAGGCTAGTGTGGTGTGCCCAGAGCTGTCTGCTAAAACCATTAGAGGGAAGAGGGAGGAGCAGAAACAGGATGGATAGGAAACACTGGTGGAATGTAACAAAGTAAAAGTACTTGGGTCCTTTGTTTACAGTACTGAAATACTGTCTGTTGGTTTCTTTTAAGGGGGTATATTTTGTAAATGTGTACCCCCCACTTTTTTTTTATTTTTTTTTTTTATTTTTTTTTTTTACAATGTTTTGCAATCTTAATTTCATGAACAAAAACAGTGTTGGTTGTGTATGCTGTAGTTCTCTATTTCTTTAATTGATTAACTGTATATTTTGTATTTTATCAGAATTAAAAGGATTTAATAGTATGGGATGAGTTCTGGAGGTCACTGTTTTAACTGGAAGATGCTGCTGCGTAGTACTTTTCTATACACATAGTTTATGCAGGATCCTAATAATTTTGTGAGCTTTGGAAGTATCATATGCCGTTCATGTTCGTGGTTCGTGGTGGTTTCGGTTACTGTGAGCTGTGAAATGTTTTTGCACATCTCGTTGAGCACAATTTTGCTTCTCTTTGTTGTTGGCTTTGAGTAAGCTTTCTCCAGCCTTTACACAGACATTTGCACACACTTAGAAAACATGACTTCAAATAGTCCCATCCTATAGAAAACAGTAGGTTTGCTATTATATGGTTAAGGCTCTTAGAGTGGAAGCGTGTGTCTTTGAGGCTTTGAGGTTGTGTGCAGTGAAGGAGATTATGGGGGTGCAATGCCAGATATAGTGTGGGTGAGACTCGCTGGAGCCCAGACTGGTGTGGGTCTGTGTGGTCGCAGAATGATGATGTCACAGCCTGTACGCACACATGTTCTGCAGGTGTGCACAGTAACATATTAAAGTTATTTAGTTCTTCAGAGGACGGGGTACGTAGTAGGTAAAGGTTGTAGAAATCATGTATGGGAGATTATGTTGTATGACCCTTATATTTGTAAAGCAATTTAAATGATAGACACTTTAAATTATAGACAATCGAAATGATAGACAACATATTTATTTTGTTGTGTTGTAGACATGGTCTGATTTATCCATATGAAGGCCTACTATTAGAGGTTGGAGGACGATATAACAATTATGGATTAAACATTGATTTATTGTATTTCAAACACAGACCCATATTGTCTAGTCTACTTCACCTTTTCATACTCTTGAGTGATTGACAGGCAGATTTAACCAACAACAGTGAATTATAAAGTCTTAACAGAAGCACATAGCTTTTTACTTGCCTCTTAAAAGCAACTTTAATCATCATTAAATCCAAATTATGACCTGTAGGCTCAAAGAAATGTATTGTCTTCTCTAAGATCACCAGACTATTCGAGCGTATTAGGAAAAGTATTTAAACCCCAGCCCTGTTTTCATCAGGATCTCTTCAGCTCTCACTCTGCTCCACACCAGCCCATTGTTTCAAGTCCTGTGCATAACGGTGCTAGTGAAGAATGGGTGACGTCATGGCAGACTGTTCATTGGCAAAGACAGATGGCAGCCGTGCGATGCATTCATCAATACAACCATTCACTCCCACTCAAAGCTACAGACATTACACACATTCTGGTTAGAGTGCTGTTCATGTTATATTCTAATCAAATCACTCGCACATCCGTAAAATAGAACTCTTCGATGACAATGTGGAGATATTGCCAAGAGCATTAATCAGTCAACTGATTGTACAAATCCAACTGCTCCAAAAAAGCTTGGATATTGCTAACTCATTCTTAAAATTATAATGATAATAAAAAATCAGTTTGACTGATTTTGATTTCAAAGGTTCATTAAGTAAGGTACAGGGTCTGGTGCCTGTTTGTCTCCAAGAATATATTATAGCTTTGCTTGGATTTTTTTTCACATAAAACAAATTTATCTTGCATTTATTCAAAAACAACAGGCCGTCTCTTCACTGATCCAATCTATAACTTGGGGATCTACAGAGATATATGAATTTAAAGAGCCCATATTACACTATGTTCTGATCTATGTTATAATGTTGATTTCTTACCACAAACATACCTGGCATTGTGTTTTGTTTCAGTCACACAAACCCACACCCATGCACATTTAGGCTGTGTTCTTGTCTCAGACAGAAAACACAAGAAGTGCTTCACTGTGTTTTTAAACTCCACACACCTTCACTAGAATCATTTGGAAAATTTCAGCTCTGGTATTGCCAATCTCAACTGAACTAAAGGTAAAAGGAGCTGTTAACTTGAAAACTACCACAACATGACATCACAAGGTTGAACAGAGCGTTTTGAGCTTTGGTGATGTAGACAGACTTATAATAAAGGGTTACTCAGACATGTGCGAATGAAACAAAACACAACTCCTGGTATGTTTTGATGAGGTAGCTACATTCTAACACAACTAAAAGCCCACAAGAGTCAGTTTTGCATAATATGGCACCTTTAATGCCATACTAAAACATTCTAGGCAATGCAATAACATCTCCATGGAGAGCAGGTGACAAAGCCTCTAACAGAGAAGTTACTTTAAATTTAATCACTTAGTTGTTAAAAAGCCAGTGCGCCTTTAAGATGGAGCCATAAAGCAGAATTGTCAGTCTGAGTTAAGATATATTTTACACTAGTTACCTTGGGAATTGGGAATTTTCTGGGAATATGTTTTGAATTTGCTGACTAAAATTTCCCTTGTTTACTTTTGCATTGCTCTATTGTTCTCTATATTCCTGGCCTGCTCTTTAACTCGTCAAAGCACAATCTTCATAGACCCAAACAGACTTTCCCCTCACATCACCATGAAGGCTTCTTTCTTTCCAACATAAAACACCAAATATATTCACTCACCTCCTCCCAGTCTGTTCCCCTACACCAGTCAGACAGCGCCACAAACACAAATACTACAAACAATACAGGGTGTGTTTCCAGACTAGTCCAATCTCTTCTCTTCTTCTCCCTTTTTTGCTTTAGTGTAGGAGTCCCGTCTAGACCAGATGTGGAGGTCACGGGACCCCTTCACCCCATCCAGCAGCAGGACCTGTATCAGTGTCCCCCAGTCTCCCATAGGAGCAGTAGACTTTATTAATCTTTCCTCCTCACAGGCCTTGTAAACTACTGCAGGAGGCTAGGGTCAGAAGTGAGAAAAATGGATGCGGAAATAAAGAAATGTACTGTATTTACCTTTGTGGGTTACATAGCGGCTAATAAGTCTGTAGGGAGTAAAGGGCAAAATTCTAGTAGCTGTAATACATGTGTTTGCTGGTGGTCATTTTTTGTTATAACTTCCTGTTTATTGGCGTCATTTTGAGTACTTTTCTCCATTCAAAAGCTAGGATATTGTTTGAATTGTTAATTGCTATGGCCAGGGTGTAAATTTATCACCCTGAAACCAGTGGTGATTACTAGTTGATGTATACTATCTGACTGTAGAGTACTGTTTTGATTTGTGTTTAGCATATTTACATTTGCTCAAACTAAAATAACTTATTTCAGATATCGGAGCAAGAAACTGGGAATTGTTTTATTTTTATTTCGAGGAACTGTGAGTGTCGGAAAGTGCTAGGGCCAAAACGTTGGATTTAGCTTGGACCAAGAAAAGTATTTCCAATGTGCTGGTACTGCACGGGCTATGTACTGAAGCAATATCGC
Organism: Taenioides sp. WSHXM2023; assembly: GCA_029959045.1. Classification (NCBI taxonomy): domain Eukaryota; kingdom Metazoa; phylum Chordata; class Actinopteri; order Gobiiformes; family Gobiidae; genus Taenioides; species Taenioides sp. WSHXM2023. The sequence goes on along the minus strand of CM057098.1, from coordinate 12,330,845 downwards.
AGAGCATCATTACATTCAATACACAAGATCTCTCTCACACTATTTGCACTACATTTGGAACTTGCCAATAATGTCAGTTCTACCCAAATCCGACTAAATGCGCTTATACCGATATATGTCAACAGTACAGCTAAATATCCAGCTCTCTCTGTCTCTCTCTCTCGGCATTCCTAAAGTTTACTGTGCACAGAATACAGTCGCTGGGGGAGTGATTGTCTGAACTATAAGCAATGACCAACACCCTTCATCTATCCTCATCCTGCCTGCTCTCTCTGCTACTGGCCCACTGCCTGTACTGCACATGTGAAGCTTTGATACTGAGCCACAGATATCAGCTAATAGACAGTCACATTCCATAAAGTTGAGGTATTGATGTTATTATCGACAATGAAGTTTGTTGAAAATATGCATCTTTCAGTTAGTAAATTGTGATAAATTAGTTTGAGCATTCCGCCATATTGTGGGATGCTATGCAGAATTATGTTCCCAATTAATCTTCCATTATAAATACCCAAGCGATATGCATAAACAGTTGTTCTCATTTTGAGTGTATTATAAATATTTGCGCACCCAATCAAGAAGCAACGTGAGCGCATATTGCATATCGTGAGAGTTTCGCATGGCCTTTGAGCATATTTATGTGAAAAATTTAATTTTTTTATGTATTGTAGTTGAACTTTGGTCAGATTCCATTTGCAAATAATTACTTCTGTTTGTTTGAACATGCTGCTGTTTGTTTGAACCAGATGTTGCTAGTGTGCTAAAAAGTGGATTTTAAAACATGTTCAATTCAATATGACAAGTTGTTAACAAAACGACATTGGCCTAAATAAAAAGTACTTTTAGACAGTTGATTCACAGGTAACAGTTTCTAATCAAGTCTAAGTGATAAGACTGATTTAACATTAACAAGGGGGAATACTATTATTTTGTTTCAAGCATGATTTAAGTTTTTGGGAACGTGGGCTCTGAACTTGCAGGCTTAGATGACAACTATTCATATAAAAGCTATTCTGCAGCAGCTATAGGCCTATTTTCCCATGCATTCCTCATGTGTATAAGTGTGTAATCATTTATTCTATAGTGGAAATAAAAGTCCTAAATTTCGATACAAGTTTCTGTCATTTTAATTGTTTTTCTTTGGAGTTCAGTGTGACTTTTCCCATTAAATGTGTTCTTACTTGGTGGATAGAGCATATTTTTTGTTGCATATGTTTATGGATGTGTCTTTAGAGTCCAGTCTGGATAGTGGACAGATCTGGGCCGTTTCATGCTCTTAAATGTTTGATCCAGCAGCCCAGGAGTTCTGTTCAAAATAACACTTTTTATGAGGACAAAGTTGAAACTTTTAGTGTAAGGTGTCTGTAATGTACAATCAGAGTAGTACTCTCTAAATGATGCTGTGAAGGAATGCAATCTTAGCAAATAGTTAGCTGTTGTAACATTGCAAGATAGTATTAAAAGCATTTTATGTGGGGCTTCGTTCTGCCACTTTTTGCTTGCTACTTTTTGAGATATGGTACTGCAATGAAATGACAGACTTTTTCTAATAATTTATAATGTATTTTTATGTTCTATTGTAAGACTCATTATTACAAATCTGTGTTGAAAAGAAATTTCCATACAAATTTAGATCTCAGAATGTGCAGTACTGAAATCATTTAACTGACTTCTTTTTTCTTCTCTTTGTGTGTCTCTTGCAGGTGTAACAGGACCCAGCCATGCAGATAACAAGTGCAGGGTCAGGACTGCGGTGGTGGGTCAGTCGGCCCCCTGTGAGCCCGGGTCTGTGGAGGTGGAGAAACACACTAGTTTATCTCTATGTTGCACTTGTCCTTGTCCAGAGCACAGCGGTCTTTGGGGCACTGGAGTTACAGCTTGATGAAGAGCAGCCAGCGGGGACAATAGTCGGTGACATAAGTGCCGGTTTACCTCCTGGAGAAACAGCCACTCTTTACTTCATTTCAGATCACGAAGGGACCGGTGTAGGCAGTGATCTTTACATTGACGAAACTACAGGCATTATCACCACGGCGAAGAGTCTCGATAGAGAACAAAGAGACCACTATAGCTTCATTGCTGTAACTATGACGGGAACGACTATTGAAGTTTCCATCACGGTCAATGACATCAACGACCATGCACCAGTGTTTGCCAAAAAGAAAGCATCTCTCAAAATACCTGAGCATACGCAGGTCGGGACAAGATTCCACCTAGAGCCTGCTTTTGATGCGGACAAGGACCAACTGACAACGCAAGGGTACACCATCAGAGAAGGCAACGTGGGCCAAGCCTTTAGACTGGAGACCAAGAGAAGTACTAACAAAGTGTTGAACTTGGACCTAGTGGTCAATGGGCCACTGGACAGGGAGAAGCGGTCGGCATACACGTTGGTTTTAGAGGCGTATGATGGTGGGACGCCCAAAAGAATGGGATCTATGACTCTGGAAGTGACCATAACAGATATCAACGATCACGCACCAGTTTTTAACCAAAGTCGGTACCATGCGATCATCTCAGAAAGTCTTCAACAAGGAAGCAGCATCTTGCAGGTTAGTATTGAAGTTTACATTGATGTATAGCGATAGGATGATATTGGCAAAAATGTTTACATTAATATACTTCAGATATTGTGGCAAAAGCCCCCCTCCGACCACCAATTATTCACGCACACACCACTTTAATACTAGGCAAAGTGGGTGAAGTGTCTTGCCTCAGGACACACTGACAGAACTTGATCCGAGCAGGAATCGATCTTCTGACCTTCAGGTTGGGGGACCACTGCTCTAACCATTGAGTCCAATATCCAGTTGAGGTTTAAGTATCTAACAAAAAACAAATGGGTGGTAAAATAGCAGAAATATCACTATCCTTTTCAAAGATTACTCTACAAGTTTGTTTTATTTTAATCAGCTCTTTCTGCCGCTCAACAATATATTAAACTGTAGCATATTTAACTTCTTTCTTTTTCTGTAGTGTATTCAAGTTTCGAATTAGTGACATAATTTGTTTTGTATCTGTAGGTATTTGCCACAGATGAGGATGAAGGAGACAATGGGCTGGTGCTGTATGAAATAAACCGTCGTCAGAGTGACCCAGACAGATACTTTGTGATGGACATGAAGTCTGGAGTCATCGCACTGAACAGACCCCTGGACTATGAACTCAAGAGAGTGCATGAGCTCGTGGTGCAGGCGCGGGACAATGCCAGCCACCCAGAGGTAATTCTAGTCTATTTGAATGTATTAAACTGTTGATACATAACACAGTGTGGTACAGTGAGGTCCTCAGGACCTCAAGTGTGATATATTTTAAACCAGGCATAATCCATAAAATCCAGGTTTTGACTTGATTTTGTGGTGAATTAATCCTTGTTTTGATTTTGGTTGTGTTAACACTTACACACTTCATCAAAATTGGTTAAATACCGATTTATATCTGGTTGATTCCTGGTTTAGTGTTGTAGTAGTCCTTTAGACGTTGTTTGGTCCTGCTTTCAGACTTAAGGTGCATTCACATAAAAACCTGAACTAGACAGGACTAAACCAGGACTAGGACAGGACTAAACCAAGTCTACATCAGGAGTGGGCTCAAACCAGGACCAAACCAGGACAAATATGAGCACACCCTTATTTTAATCCTTGTGTATAATTGGTTTGTTTTAAATTTTATCCTTACATTTTTCTGTTGATACTGTATTTTGTTCCACAGGTGACTAATGCATTTGTGACCATCCATGTCCGCGACTACAACGACAACCAGCCCACCATGACCATCATCTTCCTGAGTGAGGACGGCTCTCCCCGGATCTCGGAGGGGGCCCAGCCTGGACAGTATGTGGCCCGCATCTCTGTCACTGACCCGGACTATGGAGAGTACGCTAACGTCAACGTGTCTCTGGAGGGTGGAGATGGGAAGTTTGCTCTGACCACTAAAGACAGCATCATCTACCTGATCTATGTGGACCAGCTGTTGGACAGAGAGGAGCGGGATTCGTATGACCTGAGGGTGATGGCAACTGACTCTGGGACTCCTCCTCTCAGAGCAGAGTCCTCCTTCACAATACAGGTGACAGAAGTCATACATTTTGGACAGTTTGGGATAAAGTACTCTCAAGAATCATATTTACAGGGTATTCATATGTGCCTGCTTCCTGTTATTGGCTACATTTTGAGGACTTTTCATCATTCAAAACAGAAGATGATTTGTTTTAAATTGTTAATTGCTATGCCAATAGTCATCATTTTTCATAGTTCTAAAACACACGGATAAAGGACTGGGAGAGCATAGTTTAAGACTTAAGTAATTTAAGAAATCTTCCGTGTACTTCAAAATGTTGGAAATTTTCCATTATCTAATGTTTGATTAACATAATGATTTAGTTCAACAATATGGAATCTACTACTGCTACTTTTATTCACTTAGTTGATCTAGTCTCTCTTCTATTTTTGGTTCAGTTATTAGCACTGTCCTGCATTTGACCATTCATAAAAGCTTCAAAGCACAATTTGTCTGTATAGGAGCCTGCTTATGTTAGATTTTCACTGAACATGGCAAAGTAGTAAATTTGACTTTTACACTTTAACTTAAGTACATTTTTTACTCTTTATCCTTCCAGGTAATGGATGTCAATGATAACCCTCCTCTATTCGACCAGCAATCCTACAAACAAACTATACCAGAAGTGGTTTACCCGGGGTCCTTCGTCCTCCAAGTCACAGCTCGAGACAAAGACCAAGGACCCAATGGGGACGTCCGATACAGCCTCCTCAAAGGCAAAAACTCCCACTCTGATTGGTTCTCTATCAACCCGGATACAGGGATCATAACCACAGCAACAGTACTGGATTTTGAGTCTGAACCAGCCCCGAGTATCACTGTAGTAGCAACAGACAGTGGCAGGCCTCCTCTTTCATCTACAGCTAAAGTGGACATTGTACTTCAGGATGTAAATGACAACACACCTGTTTTCTCCAGTAACTTCTACAACGCCTCCATAAAAGAAAACACGGCAGCTGGGACCTGCTTTTTAGAGGTAGGAATAACTTTGAACCATTTTATCTTGTATCCCTCTCGACACTGAAGCTGCCATTTTGAATCCTCATGGTGCTCAGTCTTGCAGCAATATGGTCACAGCACTACACGATTGTCCTATTTCTTAAACCAAAGTCAGTTTCTCTTCTGTCTCTTCTCTTTTGTAATCTAATTTTTACGTTTGCTTCTTGCGGATTGTGGTCTGGGAAAAAAAACAAAAAAAACAAAAAAAAAAACAGAACTGATATTACTTGATTTTGGATGAAAGTTAAAAATGAATATCAGAGTTCTTTTGTACATTGCATCGTGTAATACAGAACATCAAGCCACAATATGGTCACCATAGACATCCATACCACAGATTATCATTGTTAGTGGGCGTGATATATTAGTCTTAATTTTAACATTGTCTGCATAGTTGGCATATTAGAATTGAAAATAGTTGATGAAGTATAAGGATGTTCATACATTTAATAGTTGTGATGGGTAGATGGATTATATAGCATGTGCAGGGTGTTGTACAGTGATCAGTTTCTATTAAATGTAGGAAGGAACAATAGTGAGCTGGAGACTAAATTGACTTGGTCACGGTAGTTCTACTGTACAACTGAGCAATCTTCAAAACATGCAAATATGTGATCAAATAGAACTAATATAACAAAAATATAGCAAAATTGGATCTACTCACGAAAGAATTTCACATGTATTTACAAAATGTCAAATTGTACATTATAAATTGTCGTGCTTAAAAAATATTTGGAATCTGGATACATATTGCATTGCTACTGGAGGTGGCCATGATATTCCGCATTGTAGGCTAAGTGTAATTTCTTAATACAGTGCGGCGCATCTCATTTTGACAATTTGGGAGTCCAATATGAGGGAGGAAAACTTCACCTGCATTCCCTAAGTGTCTGAACAGAGATTTACTTTGTCCTCTCTCTCACCTCTGGAGGTTGCCACGGTAACCCAGAGCAGTGAATATCTATGCAGTATCTCTTGGCTTTTACTTACATCTCAAATCCAGCTACTCTCCTCTATAAAGGCGAGCTCTGCTGAGGAACGAGAAAGCATGACAGCCTGTTTATCTTCCAGATCTGAACTGACCATCATGACCTTGTAGATCAAATATTTTTACAGGGCAGATGAAGAGACTACTTTTAAATCTGTGAATTTTCTGCTATGTTGATTCTTAGTCATAGCTTGTGGACGTGGCTTCTGAAGTGGAAACGCAATTTGAAGTTGTTTCCTCTAACTTTTTATGGGTTTAAAATGGTCTTGAATGAGTGTTTGGCTTGGCCTCTGGGAAGTAATAATGTTAAGGAAAGTTAGACAAAGATAATATATGACGTGATGTAAGATGCAAATTGCAAGAGCGCGGTTAGAGCCCAAAGCGGGTAGTGTTGAAGTACATCTAGTCAGACAAAGTAACCTTAATTGTATTTTTCGATACGGAGTACTCTTACTACTTTTACTTCTACTTAAAACTGCACTGTAACTTTTCGCCTGAGATGTTCAACTGTATTGTATGTATCCTGCATTTATTCAGTTTCAGGTGTTGTTATTGCTCAACTTTGAAAATGATGCATTCATTCTATGGCTGACGTCATATCTCCATAGATTTGACCTATAACATGGCCTCGGCCATCATCTGCTTGTCTCCATAGATATTATAATATGGAACATTCCAGGAAAGTCAATAACACCTCCATGAAAAGAAACAGGTGACAGAGTCTCTGCCAGAAAAGTTACATCGTGCAGCTTTATGTATTTTGAATTGTATGTAGTGAAAAAGTTAAAATATTAAAAAAATACACTGTCTATACTTTACACATGAAAACATGTATGAAACTAACATCATTTTGGGTAACGTTTCCATCATATAGTCATTATTAGGAAGACAGGTTTTTACATTTACTTACTTTTTTTGTCTAATATTGTTTTTCCGTACTGTTTGCAATTATTGGCTATTGTTACCTCTAGCTGCATAGATTTTTGGTGTAAACATATTTCGAACCGCAAGTTTACGGATTTGTAAACTTTCCCATTCCAGATTACACAGCCTGTCCATCCGTGAGTTATCGGCCCTATAATTTGCTTGTAATCAGCCTGCTAACTTGAATTATTATAACCAAAACGTGTAATAAATAAACCTTCTGGATCTTGATTCTAATGATTGCAACACTTGTAATCAACACTTTTTTTGGACTAATCCTAGCCCGCAGTTATTTTTGCATTGAGCAGTCTTGCCCTATGCCAAACAACAGGGGTGGCTTTCCATTGGGGCAGAGCCAGTGAATAGGGTTGATTTGCTCACTGGGGCACATTGTACAACTCTCTACCCATCCACAGAGCCAAGACTTCGGGCAAAAGTCCCCCCAACTGGGCCGTGATTTGCAGAATAATGTGTTAGCTGTTGCAACTTCTTTCACTTGGTGCCATAGAAAAAGCCTCAAATGCTTTCAGTGTTTCCTCCATGTTTTTCTATTAGATTTCCCCAGTTCATTTAGTTCAAGTTTATTAAGCATTTAGAAATTTACACAAAGAGAATCTGGGTCAGTGGCAACTAGTTTACATTTTTACATGATGTGTTTTTGGATCCTAAGTTCTGGAAATTCAAATTTGTCACATGAAAAACTTTGTCGAGATAAAGGCAAAGTGTTCCCAGAATTGTGCTAATATTTACATCAGATCACAATCAGTCTTTTGGCTTCAAATCGTATCAAGTCTGGACAATGTGGCAGAAATTTGGGAACTTGTAAATGTGGAATGAATTAGCCCATGAACTTGTGGTGGAAATTAGCATATACTTTCACATAAGTGGTATTGCTATGAAGTAATAATATTTTCAAGTGACTGTAGAAGCTATGGTTAAATTTATAGTAGTAGTATTAAGTAAGCAACATTGCCCATTTTTACTAAAACTTCTCTTGTGAGTTAACTGCTTTTACTTGCATATGCTTCTAGTGTACCTCACTTGGTGAAGTGTTGGCGGTTCGAATCCCGCTCTCGACCTGAATATCATTGCTTGAGTGGTCAGATCCACTGACCCACAGGTTGGTGGTGGGATTCTAGCTCCCACAGATGAATGCAGTTTGTGTATCCTTGAGCAAGACACATAACCCCCGCCGCCCCAGTGTCTGCGTACACTACATGAATGTGTGGGTGATAGGGATTGTGTGATGTAAAGCTTTGAGTGCCTTGAAAGTGGAAAATATATAAAAATGTGACGTGACCATATGTATTTCTAATTACACTTTTGATGTAACAGAATACATGAGTGAATACACGAATATATGATAAGCAGTTTTTTCCCCTTTCTACTTTCTCGTAAACACAGTTCTGCAGGCTTCTGGAGATTGTGTATTAAAAAGTGTATGACTTTGCCGTCACTGCCCATACGGAAAAGAAATAGAAAAAGCTTATAAAATTTATTATTGCCATCAATATTGTACATCATAAAAGACTTACATGGCTAATACTATGATGAACTCTTGAAAGTGGCCACTTTTGCATTTTCCTCATAGAAAATAACAATCAGAATCAAATATGATCCAAATGAATGTCATACATGACATATATAAGTAAAGCGCACAATAACTTATATTGTCTTTGTATGATACATGTAAACTTTTTAACTTTCTTATATATTTTTTTTATAATACTCTATACTATAATACTCACTATTATACTAAGGTTTGTGTGTGCATCATACAATGTACATATAAAAGTGTTATTGAATTTAGGAAGGAATATTATATGTATAATAATAAAAATATGTAAAAATATACCTGTGTTCATGTATGAACGTGCAGATTGACATATACTTTTTTGTATGTAAAATCTAAAAATATTATCTTTTTTTTGTGTGTTTTTATAAAGATTATTTTATGTCAGCCAATTGGAATTCTGATAGAGGTTGAAAATACAACTGCAAATTTGATCAGCTCCTGGGGATATACATTTTCAAACAATAAGTCACATAACTACACTTACTTTGCACCCAGAACAACTACAGTGACATAAATGCAGTCTGTGCAGATCCCACTGAAAACATGACAGTTAGGCAAATATATTTTAATGGCATTTATTTTCAATGGCATATCTGATGGCACTTTGAACAAGGGCCTATTTCTGAAATGAAGTAAATTAACTGGGTGGTGAGTAAATGGCACATATCCCCAGTCATACATGGCTTTCTTTTAAATTAACTTGCCATAACTTTAATCCCACTGGATGCATACAGCGCAGAAACCACCTTTGTGCTGCTGTGCTATACATACTTTACAGCGAACAGACTCTCATTTACAATTAACAAGAAAAACACAGTAACAGCCTAGGCCCTAGAACTGGGGACATAAAGGTAGAGCTGCCAAGTTTTCAAAATGCAAACATGCTACACAAAATTAAATTTTTTAATCAGGTTGCAAGACTCTTAGCTTTTGAGCGGAGCTCTGTGATCTTTGCATTTATTGTGGTTCCAATGCTAGATAGCTGGGTCCCAGGCCACCTCTCAAGGGTTGCATCTACAGTACATGAACAAACAAACAAAATCAATGCAAAAATTGAGTGTCATAGTCTGATAGAGCGACATACACAGAAGCACGTTATTATTGGTAACATATCAATTGAAGAGATAAAACATACTGTAAATGGCGTCCAGCTTGTTTTTGTCCAGGGGTAGACGTGCATCTCCCTTGCCCCTGCTACTCCCACGAAGATTGCTCACCAGCAATATGTCATGTGGGAAGACCGCTGTGAGCAAGTGTCTCACAAACACTGTTGCTGAAGTGGAATTCAGGGCATAGGCCCAGGCCAGCTTATCTACCAAAACACCACTGCCTGGATAGATCTCAACCTGACAAGCACACAAATTAAACAGAAAGCATCTAATCAGTATGGTGTACATATCAATATATCCTCAGATATCAAATAAAAATCAAACAAATAGGTGTGATAGCAAAACATAATTGAAATCCTGTTCTGTCATGGAGGTGGATCATTTTTGGTGACCACAAGCAAAGTTTTTTTGGCTGAGACACGGGGTGGGATTTCAGTGATGTTTTGATGATGGTCACTACAAAGGTCTATATGGAGGTCTGCTGTATATGTGGAAGTTAAAATGTAATAACCTGAACTATTTTATACAATGTATTTATGAAAAAAATAATAATAATGAGAAATTACCTTTGACGTTTGAGAGCTGGGCAGTGATGAACTGGAGGACTCCTTTGACCTAACAGATGAAGTCTTGGATGGGGGTTGTGGTGAAGGCAGGGTCTGTGGTGGCATGGTCATTTCTGACCCAGATCTTGTGGGAACGGCAGCTGTGTCAATTATTTTCCTCATGCTTATGAGGAGCCCAGGCACATCTACACAAAGACAGTTTTGTAAATATTAGTTAGTCACTGCTCCTGAGGACTATACTAACCGTATCGTCAGTCTATCATCAGTCACACCACCAGTCAGTCACCAATCACAAAAAAAAGATGTATGGCGGTTCAATAATTAATAAACACTAAATGAATGATACCTTGCAGAACCATCTCTTTCCATCTTTCATTTTCTTCCTTGAGGTCCTTGTTTTCTTGTCTTAGCTTAACGACAGTCTTTGTAAGGTTGTTGTAGTCCTCTGACGAGGGTGGATGTTGGCCATATAACTTCAGGAATTCTTCAGCAGGATCTACATGTGCCTTGTGAGAAACTTTTGACCTCTGGTATCAGAATGGAAAGAAGAGTAATTGAATCCGTATCAAATATCTAGCCTCACTGGAATAAACAGTAATGACAACCATAGGCAAGTTAAATGCAAAAGTTATGAGTTATCCTCACCTTGACTTGCACTGATGTTCGTGTGTCAATGTCAGTTGAATCATCGGACTCCTCACCATACTTCTGCGATGCAACCGACAACCTCTTTGTCAGTTCTTTTTCCTCCCTCTTTTCCTCCATCTTCAAGATTGAGCTGAGTTTTTGCGCTGTCTCAAATCGAGAAGCTATGAAAGTCAAAACACCATCAAACACAGATTGACTCCATGACAAATATTCAAGTCAATTCTACATGTAAACACTAACATGCTCCTCTTTAAATCAGTTGACAACTATATTTAAAAGATAAGTCTCGTGTGAATCAATCAATAGCTCTGCTGTCTGAAGTCAGTAAGTGTTGTCACTGTGAAAAAGAAATAGAAAATTTGATGCAGCATAGACCAAATACTGAACCGGCAACTAACATTAAGTGAATGGGGCATAGTGACTAACTTTTAGTTTTATTTTCCTATGCCCCTTTATGCTGCATCAAATTTTCTGGTTCTTTTTCCTAAAGACAGCACTCAGTGACCTTGAACAACTGGGCTACTGATTGATTCACCACAAACTTCTCCTTTACCAGGCATGTAACTACCCAATAAATTAAATGATACATTATGCTGTTAAAAATAAAATTTACACATATGTACAAAATGTCTATAAAACTCTTACCACTAACAAAAACGACATGGCCTCTGTAATGAGGCCATCCTCCTCTTGGTTTTCGACCATGGCGCCACTCGATGTACGCAGAATATTTGGAGATGGGGTTTCCATCGTCATCCATCTTCGTGTCATCATACCCCTGTATGGCATCCGTTTTAACATCGCTGTACTTCCCTATGTCCTCCCCTTCAATCCACTGTACTACGGCAAACTTCCTCCCCTGGCTTTCTGAAATAATTAAAAATATATATATTTTTATCTTATTACCCTCTGAGTGAAAAACGTTAACAAGCTAAGAAGAGATTTTCAGTATCATACCCTGAATAAGTGTATCATGTTTAAAACGTTTACCTTCCTTTTTTATGAAGATCGTATTCATGCATTGCACGAAAATAATCACGCATGATGTTAACCTTAGCGCTTACTTGCTAGCAAGTATGCATCATGCAAAACATGCTAATTGAGCCAAAAATAACGTAAATGATTTCGAGATATTGTAACACAGCAAACACTGACTAGCCAGAAAAAATATATTGACAAAATCATCGGTTATTTGGTAGAATATCTGAATATGGCATATTATTTCTGCTTACCTCTACTATCACCAAACTGTGCCATTGGATATTGCTGCTTGTACCTGCTCCGCTCGTGATCTGCCGTTTCAAAACGAAACCAGATCTCGCAGTGTTTGAAAGACGCGCGAGGCTTACGTCTTACGCAGAGCGGTAGAGAAACATTACGGTGAAGATTATTCAATCATCCTTCTCACTCTCTGGATTTCTCTTCAATATGAAAAGGAAAAACTCGGAGATAAATGATTGGGAGAAAGAAAATATTCCACAACGTACTCTATCTCGATGGAAAAAAAGGTGAGTGCCACTAAATATGCAGCCTTCTAATGCAGAATGCGTTCGTTCCCATGTAATGCTCAGCCTACTGTCCGCTTTCTAGGAAGATCAACAAAAGTTTAGCAGAGCTCACTGAACGCTATGGGCAGCAATATGTAAGTTTATCAGTATGCTACTGTACAAGTTCACGCTTAACGTGAGTCACTTCACTGTTCAGTTTATACTGAAAAAATATTAATTGATGTCAGTTCACAGTAATACGTCATGTGAAAGTTTATTCAGCCTAGCATTCTTTTTGAATAGTGAAGAAGTAAATAGGCTGTCTGATTTCTTTGCTTCTGCCAACAGATATTCTTGTTTCATTCATTAACAGAATTATATTCTTATATATTAATATATATATTCTTAGGAAAACTGTGAGGATACCAACCAAAGAGAGAGGAATTCAGAGTCACTCACTCCGGCACAGGTGAGACCAAAATAGGCCTACAGTATATTCAAGTAAAGTAGCCTACATGTTTTTGCATGCCATTAAATGACAGACTAAAATATAGGACAGTGATAATGTTACATTTCTAAAGGTTGTTCCTGTTCTTGCTCCATGGATTTTATTTAGCATACGTATCTCAGTGAAATTACTCATTCGTGCCCCCTCCAGGAAAACATTTCCTGCCAAAATACCAGCCATAGAGACGAGGTAGAAGCAGAGCCTTTCACATTGATCCAGGTGAGACAAAACTTCTACTTTAACCCATTTCCAGAGCATACGCACATTATCCCTCACTCTCACTCACTTAGTGTTTGTCTGTATTTTTCTGTCTTGTGAAAATGTCATTGCTGTCCTTAGGAAAGCATAGAAGACACCAGACAAGACCAAGCAGAGCCATTTACTCTTGTGCAAGTAAGACATATGCAAATAGTAAGCTATAATTGCAGCCAGAGCCCTGTACCTATCTGATTTTTATGGTCTATCTTTAGGGAAGAAATGACGGTACCAGCCAAACTGAAGAAGAGAATGGAGAGTCCTTCAGTCCAGCACAGGTGAGAAAAAAATGAAACTTGCACATTTAGGTTGTAAAGATACACAGGTGGCATCAAATTGCCAAGAGACAAATAACAGATTGCATTGCACAAAACAAATTCATTTCTTTCCAACCTCTTCATTCTTCCCACCATATTTCTGCCTCCTTGTAGCCCATGTATTAATTACATGTATATACTGTTTAACAGTAAAACCAAACAGACACTAAGAACTTTTAATTTCTTTTTCTCTGATTGTAGGAGAATCGGGAGGTCTTCTCACATGGACTGACAGAAGGACAAAGTTGTATCTCCATTCTGTCTTTTGCATTGAAGCACAACACTACAGGTGTATTGATGACTGACCTGCTCAAACTTCTAAACTTATTCTCAGCTGAAACAAATGCAGTCCCTGCAAGCAAGTACTTTTTGGACAAGTCATTTGCTGGTGTAGATGAATTAGAATGCCATCATTACTGCAGAGTATGCACAACCTATCTAGGCATGGCAAAGTCACTGGAAGAAACACTTACATGTGTTTCCTGTTCCTCACCCATAACAGTGAAAAACAGTTATCAGGATGGGCATTACTTCATATATTTGCCATTGAAGGATCAGCTGAAAGATATTCTTGAGAATCAGGGCATGCATGATGTCTGCTTAGGTGCTGTTGACCGCAGTAGGCATGTAATAAATGACATATGTGATGGTACTATCTATCAAACCCTGAAATCTAGAACTGAAGCTGATTTCCTGTCGCTTACATTTAACTGTGATGGTGTACCAGTCTTTAAATCATCAAAATTCAATATTTGGCCGATATTGTGTTGTGTCAATGAAATACCCCCTGAGAGCAGAGATAAGCATATACTCTTGTGTGCATTGTGGTTTGGGTCCCAAAAGCCAGAAATGACCTGTTTCTTTAATCCATTTGTGAAAGAATGTACCGATCTTTCTCAAAATGGGTTTAACTGGAAGCATCCTGTTGATCAGTCAGTGAGGCATATCAAGGTGCATCCATTGTGCTGTGTGTGTGATGCGGTTGCAAGACCATTACTTCAGAATTTTAAACAGTTCAATGGGGAATATGGCTGTGGAACTTGCCTTCACCCTGGTGTGCAAGTTAGGAAAGGAAAAGGAAACTTAAGAGCTTATACATGTTTGCACGAGGTGCCGAGTGACAGAAAGCATAAAACTACAGTTGAAATTGGACAGATTGCCGAAAGAGAAGGGAGAACTATATTGGGCGTCAAGGGTCCATCTGCTCTTGTGAACTTACCTAAGTTTGATCTAATCAATGGGATGGTCCCTGACTATATGCACTGTGTGTTGCTTGGTGTGTGTAGACAAATGGCATCTGTATGGATGAATTCTAAGAATTACTCTGAACCATGGTACATTGGCTCACAAATTTTAACCATGGACAGATATCTTTTAGCAATAAAACCTCCAGGAACTGTTGCTCGAGTTCCAAGATCACTCACCCAACGCAAATTCTGGAAAGCCCATGAATGGCAACACTGGCTGTTGTACTATAGCTTGCCAGTTCTGAAAGGCATTCTTCCACAGAAGTATCACTCTCATTGGGCATTACTGATAGAGGGTGTAAGTACTTTGTTGGGGTCTGAATTAAATACAGATCAGATAAATCATGCTCATGACGCATTGGTGTACTTTGTTGGGGGTGTGCAGTCACTTTACGGAGAAGAAAACATGACATTCAATGTTCATTCACTTCTGCATTTAAGCCAAAGTGTTGTGAATTTTGGTCCTTTATGGACCCACTCAGCTTTTATGTTTGAAGACTTCAACGGATTTCTCCTGAAACAAGTCAAAAGCAGTCAGGCTGTACCACAACAGATATGTAAACGAGTGATGTTGTCACGTGCTTTTCCACGCTTGGAAAAGCAGTTTCTTGCAAATGCACCACCAAAAGTGAAAGATTTCTGTGCTGAAATGAGAACCAAAAGACATGTAAAGAAATGTGCACAGTTCTCAGAGGTGACTGCGCTTGGTCCTCCAAATGTGACATTAGTCTCTTTATGCGATCAAGCTGCCCTTCACACACTAAGAGAAGTTCCTACAAATTCTGTGGTTAAGTGCTACAAGAGAATTGTTGTGAATGGAGAAGTTGTTCATGGTTCTACCTACAAGAAAACAAAGCAAAGAAACAACTCTGTTGTGGTTCTGAAGGATGGGACTATTTTTAGAGTCTCCCACTTCATTGACACAGGTGATGAGCATTTATATGCCATTGGGAACTTTGGTAATTGCACAGTGCAGAAGTTAGCCAGAGGTAGTCTTATCAGAACTCCACTAAACTACATGTCAATGGTACACTTTCCAACGGGCTTTCATAAAGCCATAAATGCTGCACAGATAGTCAGACCGTGCATGCATATCCATTGTCCACAGTCCAGCTCAATTGTATGTCAGCTACTTGGCAGATACTATTGCAAATAAATTAAGTCAGTATGAATATCATTTATTCCTTTAGGGTTTCCAAGAAAGTGATTATTGTTTCTTTTGTTAGTGTCATTTATGAGCAACAGTTGTCATTAGTATTTTCAACTATAATGAACTAATACAGGTGAACAAAATATGAATTCATTCTTCATACATACCCTGTGATATCAGCATGTATATTTGGTAAAAAAGATCACTGTTCCAAGCAGGGGCATGTTCACATGATGCTATGATGAATATTGTTGTAATATTGCATTAGTTTTGTAAAGCTAAACAATCAAAAAACATTTTACCTCTGTAAATTGGAAAAAGAAATATGTATATTTTTATATTTAAGATATCTGATGTCTAATTTAAGATGTCTGATGTCTAATCTGTATGTAATTTTTTTTTTTTTTTTTTTTCCAAATTAAAATATTTTTCACAAGTAAGGCATGAGTATGTTGTTGTTTTGCTTGCACAGTACCTATTACTTTTAAATCCTTGGAAACTTGGAAATACCATTCATCAATATTACTTACTTATGAAATGCTGAAGAAAGAACAAGATAGATCAACGTTAACTAGCACTTTGATCTATCTTAAGTTTAAGCATTTACTCTTTGTAAATCCTTAAACTGTCCTTTGTTCTTGCTGGTACATCATCTCAAGTGGCCAAAAACATATTGGCATACAGGTACAAAATTATACACTGTGAAACGAGTTTAATTAACCAGACACTTTTTAATCAAATTATTGGATATTAATGGGAACACTTCACCTAATTCCACCCGAATTCTCCATTGGTCCAGGGAATGTGATCTTCACCAAATTGATTTAAAAGTATAGGCTATAAGAAAAAACAACAGACCTACCACAGACCTGTTCTTTGTCATCTTAGCTCAGGTGCTTTCTTGTAACTACTGTAAGATTATGATGTTTTAGAATATCTTATTTATTGGTGTGTTTCCTATAACATTTCAGTGTAAATTAATGCTTGGCAAACTCTTTTCTAAGGATATTGTATGAATATTTAGTGTTATCTACAGTCCTTTTAAGTTAGAAATTCATGTAAGTTTCATATTATATGCATTTACTAAGGGTTTTACATCTGATTTAACTGTCATGTATGCTGCATATGAGATTCTGATAAAGCATATTTAAATTTTGTAAAATTTATCTATATCTTTTCCATATGGGTGCAGTCATCTATAATGTGCTGCAAAGTTTATTCAATGGCCACACAAAGGAGCTATTTATTTCCTCTTCCTCCACTTCCTCCGAGTATTTCTCAGGCGGAGGGTTACGTCGCCGTGGTGCATTGTGTGTAGACTTCCATTCAGGTTTATATCCTGAGGATCCAGAGGTCATGAGAAAGTTGGGATTCCTGCGCTGTGTGACTGGGTGTAGCTACATTGGTCATACTGTTTTGCCATAGTGCAAATTCTTATCCAAGCAAGTTACTTCAAAATAATGTAAATAAAAGTGAAGTAATGTCAGTGTACTATCAACACATTTAGGATTATATAATATCATACCATATGTGTATTAAATGTCCTGTATTATACAAAATGGATTCTTGTGAGATTTTAGCCATGTTATAATGTTGTCTGGGCTATGTTACAGCATTATAACATAGGCCAGAAACTAGTGTAACATAGGCCCGTTAAGAATATTGCTTGAGTTTTTGTAGGCACTTTAGTTACAGTTCACACACTGTGCAGGTTGATGAAGTTTGAACATTTGCATTGTATTTTTAAAACGTAAAAGTAAAAATAGTAGTAGTATTTTTACTAGTGTGTTTCTCATTTTTCCTGACCATATCATCTGCACTTGAACCTCTCTTCCCTTCTGTGTGGGTTTTTACCTCCTGCAGTTTTCTGCCAAATCTAATATCACGCTTCAGTCCAGCATGACCTGACCACGAGGAAGCAACTGTTCATCCCCGAATAAATGTCACACACACGATTTCAGGGAAGGATCAGAGAAGATATGGAAGCCTATGTTTTGATCTATATCAGACCATCAACACCGCATAATATTAAAGAAACTACTGCTAAATTTGGAAATGACACTCTATTGTCTAAAAATGTGTTTTTATTATCAACATCATTAGTGAGTGTCAAGTAGGGCTGGGAATCACAGGGTCACGATGTGATATTCTCACGATATGGCATTACATGACAATACAAGATTAGCTTGTGCTAAGTTAATATGAAATACATCTATTTTAATTATCAAAACAGTGAATATATCAAGTATATTGCATAAACAAGTTTCTAACAAAATAAGTAACAAAATTGTCATGCAGTCACAAAAAAATACCAAAAAATACTCATAATGATAATGTGTCACCAAATTTAGTATCATGATATATCGATATTTTGATATATTTGCACAACCCTAGTGTCAAGTGTTTTTCCATTATCAACATTATATCTTTGCTATACCAAAATGTATGTGCTTTTAGTTTGAATTCTCCTTATCTCTAATTCTTCTTGCTAAGTATTTTGAATTATACGGTAGGTCACGAATATTGCTTATTTTCCTTGAGGAATGTGTGTAAAATGGCCAGCTTCTCCCTGTCTCAGCCTATGCACATCAACACTAATGTTTTGATGCATGTGGACAAGAACCAGTGCCTGGACGTCCAACATCTGTGTTCCTGTTTGCGGTGGTGAAAGAGCCAAGAACTCACTTTGAGCAGGTGAAGCTTCTCCCCTGTGATGTTGACCATGTGGTTTCCTGGTCAGGCCTGTTACGCTGCATTCAATCATTCAGACAGACGCACAGATGTGGGCTGAGCTGCAGATGTACAAAGAGATATGGAGGTGCGCTCCATCCAGAATCAAAGGAAACCAGGATGAAAAATACAAGTTTAAAATTGAGAACTGTCAAGAAGTAAAGAAGAGAAAGGATCTGTGTTTTTATAGATTAAATACTTAAGAAAACAGTGGATTGGCAGTGACTGATAAGGGATTCATATGTTGGGTTTTGAGTGTTTTCAATAAAGTACAGCACTAGGTTTTAGGTTATATTGTGATATTTAGAAATGCCCTTAAATGTGGCACTATGTAGGATTTTGGAAGTTATAACAATTTCTAACCACAACACTTGCTACTAGGGAAACCACACTGTAGAGTGCGTGCGTGTGGGTCCGTGCGGGTCCGCACGCGTTGCGTTGTGCAGGATGCATGGTCCTCTCAAATTCCACTTGTTATCATGTAAACCATAAACATTCTGTCATGCATTTGTACACCTTAAACAACGAGGGGCCGTGCATTATGGAGTTTTAATGCACACCATAGAGGAACACTGTCGCAAATATGTTACTTCTACTACTACTACTGCTATTACTGGTACTACTAATACTGCTGCTGCTACTAATACACTATACACAGTTACTACTCAACTTACAGATGTTCTTGGGACACCTGTGTTATGAGGCCGTTAAGAGGAAATCCTCACCTACTGGCAGTAACTCAAGATCAACAGGAGCCTATTAGATACGGGTATATAGGACTTTTATTACATTTTAAATGGATGATTACTAACCCTGAAGCTAGGAAACTGATAGGAAATTTGTAATTGGACATGCAAATTTGGTGTGAAACCAGAAAATAAAACTTGGGAAAATCTTTTTGTGTAGCTGACCCTTCTGAACTCTGTTATATTACTTAAATAAACATGCTGCTGTCTGTCAGAGCAATGAGGCGAAATTTAAAGAGGCAAAATCTGGAGTGTGTAAACCTCCATAAGGACAAACTAATCATATCTGAGACATGTGGACACTGAGACTAATCACATTTATTAAACCCACAGGGCAGACAGAGTATACTTATCTAGTACTTCTGCAATAACCAAAGAGTCAACCCAGAGACATTGCAGCCAGACTGTAATTTCAATTTGATGGTTTTGCAGTTTAGGCTTACTATAATACTGCTGACTAGTACTACTAATAATAATGATAAATATAACCGGAAGCGGCAATGATAGAACCTCACCTGTGCTTACGTATGTCGTGTCCTCGCTCCGCAATGTGCACAATACAAGCTTTTAAGAGTTGACCTGGTCTGTTTGGAGAAATATTTAGTCCATTTTGCTTGTTTTAGCTCTCACACACCACCTTTATTTTTCTCACAAAGCACAGGGTGTTCAACTTAAGATCAGCGTTTCTCTGCACTTATAAACACTGGCTGCTGTGTGACCTGTGGTTGTCCACATGAGCACCTTCAGTCTAATGATGCTCATGGCACAGTTATAGGGACAAATTTCAAGCCTGGGTGGTTGCCCTGCTTAGCTTCCAAGATCAAACGAGATCGGGCACTGACAAGATGATATGGCCACTATCCAATATCTCAGGTCATTGTTTTTTTTGCTCAGGAAGGAAACCAGACCACGGCCCTTTTTACGTAGTTATGAAGAAATTACAAATACCGATATTGAAAAAATTATGATAATGATAGCACTAAAACTTGTCAGTACTATTTTGGGGGCGCAGTATTAGTGTTATACAATAAATAAAGAGACTGCTGCAGATTGTGGACCATTACATTTATTGCCTGTCTTGGGCCTTTTTCTGTGATCCTTTTCAGTCGCAGCTTCACTCTGACCCCAGCTGTTCAAACTTTGTCTTGTATATTTTAATTAATCTGTCACTATGCTAAATGCGCTGTAAGATCACAAAGGGGAAGGCTGCTGCTTGTCAACACAGCGACCTGGTTGCTTGTAACAGGTGATCAGTGGTGACAAATGATCGTGCTTATAGACTCTGAACAGATCTTGAAATTTGGTGACCGGTTTCATGATGTTAACAGGTGTGGCGGAGACACACTTCCTCTCTGGTCTAGCTGCTGGGGTCTTTTCGATCTTTGCTTGTCCGTCAGCTGCCAGTGTTAGCTCGACTGGACGTGTGTGAAGCCTGATCAGCATGGGGTGCCTGGTATGCCAAATATTCCCATAACATCCATCAACACTTGTGCAGCTCTCATCACCTGTTAGCTACTGCCAGATCAGTTACCACCAGCCAAATCCCGCCTGATTTTACAGTCATGTCCTAAAGCCTTATAATATTTCCCCTGGTGATTGAGGTAAATTAGCCACACACTTTTTATGACCGAATTCCAGATGTAAATAATTAGCTTGTAGCCAGTAGTGAATAGTGACATTGAAATTTTAATTCTGAAATAAGCCACTAATCTACTATAGTGTGAATTAACCAAATTTCATATATTGTAAAAGCTTGAGCTACATTTTAATTTTCCCAGCCCCAATAGTTAGAGAATGTTTCTTCCAGAAGGGCATCTAGAATAAAACCTTTTAAAAATATGTCTAGTTGCAGTGTTCATCCCACAAAATCTTACAGTATTTATATATATACATATACATTTTTGTGTAGTACCTGACATTGGCCATTGCTTTTTTCTGTCAAACTTGTATTACATTATACTTTAACTTAATTGTATTTCTATTAGAACTAAGCAATAATCACATTTTAACCAAGTTTCAGGTTCATTCAGTAATTTCTGTTGGTCATCTATGGTCAGCCTGTGTGTGTTTCAGAATTTGGAGGAAGAAATGTTACTATTTTTTGCTAAATGGTATATGTGTTTCAGTTATATTATTATATACTCAGCCCTAATTTCACTTACATGCTTGTCTCAGCTGGGTTTCTTGTTCTGGCCCATTTTGGTTTCAGTCAGTCTTTCTTGTTTTCATTCTTCAGAAGCAGTAGTTTGGTTCCATATCGCTGTGGTTGGCATATGCTGTGTTTTAAACCCATTTAAACTCACCCGTTCATGTGTGCTGTGACTGGCCAGTGCCTCTGTGTGGAAGAGATGGCCTCACGCCTCATTAGGTGCAATACTCTGTACCATATGGCATTGAATGGGCTTTTCCTTCTATTTTTGCTCCTAATTTATGGCTCTCTGTTCCATTTCTTCATCTCATCTGGTTGTATTTTCACCATTTCTCTTGGTTTCTAACCTTGGATGTTATTGTGGACTGTTCTTGGCAACTTCTTTTAAAGGAATCAATGTTATATCAGTGATTGGAGATAAAGACCATTTTCTTTGCCCAGATGGTTTTACTGTAAATCTATGCAATAAAATGTCTACATTAGCAGGGCTTTATTACCCAATCCTGTGGCTCATCACTTTTACTTTTTATGGGAATGGAAACCAGAGTGACCAAACATGCTAAGTGTATTATAGAGAATGAATGAGGTTGGTGCATTCATAACATTCAGACAAAATTTTACAGTTTGGTAAATATCAATATAAATTTTTTACAAAGCATCATAAAAACTTATTGTCCCTGTATGTTTTAGTTTTAGTTTGTCATATCAGAACTATCTTTCCTTTGTACACTTTATGAGCCAGATGTTGAACCTGGATCCTGATCAGGAGTACCTAAGTCTTAGTTGGGGTAAAATCAGAGTCAGAGTACCCAACCATGAGAAGAACACACAGGCAGACCCGGGAAATGAACCCATGACCTTCTAGCTGTGTGGCGAAGGTGCTAATTGCTTTACTACTGTGCCACCACCATTATGCTTCTCTGTTGAGACTCTCTGTTAGTGAAATGCTAACTTATCCACGCCTCGGGTGCAGAGGTCCGGCTTTTCCTTTTTCCGACTTGAAGCCAGGAATTCCAACCACAATTTGTGCCTGTGGCCTTTCAGAAATCCGTTCAAGTTTTGTGAAATATTTGGAGATTGTTTTGTCAGTTCAGAACTTATTTTGCATTGGACAAAAGTCAGCATCCTCTCAGACAATATAGTTCAAGTATATTTCCTAAACTATGCAGTGAACAGTGCAGTTGTCATAAAAATGTATACCCATATACTGATTCATATTTAAACTCATTATTATTTTGAGCAGGTATTGATATAGAAAAACATATATTTATGTATAATCATTTATTATTAATTATAAAGGTGGTATAAAAATTGTACTATTAAGCATTTTCTTTAGTATCTAATCAAGTTTGCATTTTCAGTATCGTTACAGCTCTAGTCCACAGTAATCCCCTCTGACTGGGGTTGTGTTGTATCAGCAGATTCGAAGTGCACAGTGATAAAGCACTGAGGAAGCCTAAAGCCAACAAAAACGACAAGAGCCGATATCTTTACTTCACTATAGTACACCACACTATCAAACTACTGCAGGACACAGATCTAGACAAAACACAGACAATAACTATAAGCAGACTTTTACTTTATCTGAGTCTTCCTTTGGGCCTATCTCGTTCCTTCAGACTGTCTACACTGCACTTTCCTTCATGTATATCTATACCAAAGTATCTTAAATTTAAAAAAATCAATAAATGTGCCTGAAATTGTGAACAAACCATGAATCTTGGGAACTGAGGGACTGTTGACTTTGGGGATTTGCGTTTGGGACAGCATGTGGTCAGTAAGTAAAAGGATGACTGGGAAAAGAAAACAGTACTATCCCAGTATATGATAATTATATAAATCATTTTAGCATTATAATAACAGGACTTGAGCTTTACTTTGTTCTTTTGATCTCCACAAATGTATGTAGACATTTAAGGAACATATTACAGCTTGCATTTCCCAATTGATTTGACTTTTTATTCCATTTAGAGGAGTCGAGTAATGATGGAATGACTGTGGTCTACAGGAACATGCATGGATAATGGTTGATTAGTAATGAGTAGTTACAGGGCTTTGAAAACCAATTACGCAAAATAATTAACCAGCTCTATAGCCTTTATACTGTTACATTTTCCATCAAAATATTATCCAATTCTTATTTTCTTATTTCTATATTTAAATGAATAACATATTGTGGATGTAAACAATATCACAAAACCTATTATTATGTCGTCTTGAGCAACTTACAGCCTTTGCAAACTACTTTTCTTTATTCTGAATGTATAAATAAACAAAAATCCATGCAAAAGTCATTGTCTCTATTGTTCTGATGATTTGTTGCATTAGAAAGCAACCTTGTCGTCTTTTCTTTGGTCATTTGGTGTTTGCAGTGTTCCTTGCCCTAGATTCTTATTTATTTACCTCCGGGGTTCACGGGCAGTACAGATAAACACGTTTTTCCTCAAAATAAATCAAGTTTTTCAAAGTATAGGAATATAGTTGAAGAAGTCACTAATGCATTGTAGTCCTCTAAATCTAGTGCTGTTTTATGGAGTATAAAACAATAAGTCTTTTGATGAGATCACAGAACTGGCACAGACTTATATCCTGTATTCTCAGTATGGTCGACATATTTTGCCTTCCTTTGCATGTCCCAGATGCCATTCTCTCATGCATGCCCCTTTTATTGTCTTTTCTATGGACCTTATGCTTTTTAAGGGGATAGTTCTCACCAGGAGATGTCTATTAAAGTTTGGACTAACAGAGGAGAAACTTTCCACCCTCCGAATGTGGAATATTTTACAAGGAAATCCCTCACTACTTGCCACCTGCCTTATTAAAATGCAGCTACCCCATTTTTCTTCTGGTCTTTATGTGAAAGTGCCAGAGCACCACTGAGGGCTTTCAATTCAGTAGTAGTAATAGTCCTGGGAGAATCATATGAAGGCAAGAAACACATTAAGGGGTATCGGTACAAATGTAAAAATGCTGTATGAAATGCAATGTCAATCAGAAACCTTTGGAATAGCAAATCTATGCTAATGCAATGCAATGCTGATGCAATCTCGAAATGTTTTGCCCAGTATAGTACTAGTCTAGAAATTAAAGTGTAACTCGATACATGTTAATTGTGTAACTTTTCTGGTGGAGGGTTAGCCACCTGCTTTTCTCCATGGAGATGTTATTGCTTCTCTGAAATGTTTCACAGTATGGTATTAAACCTTTCTATCATCACGGAGACCAAAACAGGCCAAGTTACAGGTCAGATCTATGAAGAGGCAACCCCATTCGCAGTCAGAATGCCTGTTTTTCTAGGTGTTTCTGAGCTATAAAACCACCTGTAATTGAATACATGTAAGGTAGAGCTGTTTAATGTCATACTGTGGAACATTTGAAGCAGAGCAACGGCATCTCCATAGAAACAAAAAGGTGACGGACCCCCAACTGAAAAGTTACATAGTTCGAATATGATTTTACTTTAGGTGGTCTTTTAGGAGGTCTTTAAGTTGACTATTAAACAGCAGCAGTTCAATTCATGCGCAATATCTGCTTTTGTGTCATTGGGCAGAACACTAAAATCCACACTTTGACTATGTTCTCTCGATTTCTACCGGAAGGGAGAGTAATTTGGTTTTATGAGTTACTGAAAATTTATGTCTGAAGTATTAAGCTTTTGATAATACCTCAAATTGTTCCAGGCTCAACTGACCCTTCCTTAAATTGAATGACTTAAAAGAAAAATAAGTTGATTAAAGCGATCTTTCTTCACATCAGTCTCCTCAATAGTTTTAGGCACCATGCTGTATGTACTGGAAGATTCGCAGAGTTGTCTTTGGATGTAAAAGTTTAAATATAAAAATTCATGAAAATACTTAGCGAGACAAGGAGTCCACACTGCAGAAGCTTTAAAAATATTAACCACAGAATACCACAGCCATAGCCATATTTCCACTACCCTGCATGTTAGCGTGTGTGTTAGCGGTTTGCTGGCTGGAGAACTGGAGAGGTTACACGAGTGGAAACATCCTCGCTGTTTGCAAGGACTGTGATTTGTGTCGATGAACTTCGAAAATCTTAAGGATGAAAGGGAATATATGACAGAGTAAGAAGTGATGACAACAAATGGAAAGTCGATCTGAGAAAAGTTCACACGTGAACTCAATAGACTTCAGAAAATGATTTATTGAGCTTCTAATATTAAGATTTTCTGCACAAAACTTCTTCTCTCTTGTCTGCAGACTCTCTTGGGGATAGTCCTCACTTTTGCTCAGTGCACTTACTGAACCCAGTCATGCAGTGAGCACAATATTACATTAATGAGAGGCTTAAGATGAAGCTTAGATGTGGTTTCAATTCTTCTGACAAGTAGCTACCCACTCCTCTCTCTCTCTTCAGTCCAAGGTGACACCCAACTGGCACAATGCAGAAGTTATGATGATGTCTCAGGACAGCGATTAACAGGTAAAGTTGGGTGGTCCAAACAAAATAGTTGGGGAAATGCTTTATTTATGAGAACTGGTTAAACTTTCACCAAAGTATGAAAGCAGGAGTCATATAAGGAGCTCAAATCAAAGTAGAGGAACTGATTCACCTTTTACAATAATTTTCGCGGTTGGCTCATGCAGCTAGAGACTACAGCCTCACATGACTTAAGTACTTTTACCTGTGATGGCACGTGGTCAACCTGACAACTGATCTTTAAAACAGTAGCTCAGTTGCGTTTATTCTGTTATATGAAGATTGTTGATTCAGTTCCCTCTCCCACTCCAGTTGTTCTGTCCTTAGGCAAGACACTTGTGCCTTCTTGATTTCAGTATCTGCAAACATTTAAATATGAATTCAATGTGTGTGGTAGCTTCCTTAGGGTAACTCCCTTAGGTTAGTAGCTATTTACCATTTACATTAATTTAGAGTAAGTTAGAAATTACAGAAATGAGAATGTAGTTTTGAGATGTACCATGTTCATGTCTACAGTACCTTCCACATTTAGAGGTTTCATTATAATTAAAGGTTATGTTGTAAAAAAGTACAAAGTTAATCAGTTTCTCTTTGTGTCAGCCAGGGTACTATGGCCAATGTTCATGGCTGAGTTGCTGAGATAGATTACAGCCACCCATGACACAAAACAGGTCTAACCAAAGATGAATGAATACATTTGTTTAAAATGACAATACAGATTTAGAGCATATGTTATTTTTATAAGCCCAAGAGTAACAAGCGCCTAACCACCTATGTCCTGACACTGTCCCTAATGTTAATGAACCATGTTGGATCTGTCAGTATCTAAAACATAGCTCAAATTTGCTGTTTGTATTGGACCTGCGCTGAGCCTGGTATGAATCCTGCTGACACGTAACAGTATAGTGGCTCCTGTTTGTTTAACCTCTCATTGAGCGCCTTCACAGACTTTTGGCTTGGGCCGTAGGTGTCGGCTGAGGTTAGCTAAATCATCCTGTTCGGACTGCATTAGCGACTTAACCTTTGGAGTGAGGATGTGTCAGATTTAATGTCAATTTAGGAGAAGTAACATTTCTGGAACCCATGGCCTGCTTTCAGATGTGTGGTTTTTGGTCGGCTTAGATTTACGGGGACTAAACATACCCTGGTGTGAGTCAAGGAAGTTCTGTGCTGCCGGGAATAAATCTGGTTTTGAAATAACATGTCCATCTTGTAGGATTCAGCAAGAATAGTGCCACTAGATTCTTTTACGCACTACACGGAGAGATTAGGAAAATGCTGGCTTTTCGGTGACAGAGAATTTCAGCGACTCATCCCACGGCGCCTATAGAAAATGGATCAAAGAGGAAAAAGCATTTTTAAATGACAGAATTCTTATATTGTCAGTCAAAATGGCTTAATGTATTCACGCTCGGTTTAGGGACTTAAGGGACAAAAGAGCAAAAGATCAAAAGGTGAAGATGATTCTGCGCAGTTTTCAGTAGTTCTGCTTAGTTGCTGAGACACATGAAGATGGAAAATTGAGTTGTGGCTTGCAACAGAGGGGAACACAACAATTAAAGGTTAGCTGCATTGACAGGATTTGTATCCCTCGGTGCTTAAATGGAACGTTCTGACACTGCATGAAATAAGCAGTGTGAGTGGGTCTGAAATTATGGTTCTTTGTGTATTTCTAGTCATACTTCTAGTGATATTTATGGTGGCATTACTGGATTGGCTAAATTTGTAACCAAACAAACCAAAAACAAGATTTATTAAATACACAGTACCTGACCTTTCTCTTATCTATGGTCACATTTTTCTGTAGCACTTTTCCACCTTCAAGGCACTCAAAGCGCTTTACATCAAGGAACCACTCACTCATTCACACACCAGTGTATGCAGACACTAGGGATGGGGTGGGTTAAGTGTCTTGCCCAGGGACCCAACGGCAGCACTCATTTGTAGGAGTTGGAATTGCACCACCAACCTGTGGGCCAGTGGGTCTGACCGCTCAGCCAATAATGTTTTAGGTCGAGAGCGGAATTTGAACTGCCAACCTTTGGATCAGTGGACAAACGTTCTACCAACTGAGCTACTGTCTCTACTGTTTTTCTTTTATTAATATTTTTTTCCCCACATAGTAGGCTATATTGTAAAAGCAGCATTGTGGGATAAAATCCAACTGCTGTGCATTGAAAGAAAGAGCTGTGTGCGTCTTTGTATTATGCTTTTGGAGGAGAGTGGATCAGTAGTGTGTCTAAATCTGTGCATGTCCCTGAGTATTCATGCATGTGAATACTAGTGATGTGCCAAAGTGTTTGTGAGAGCTCCTTTCGTGGTTTCGAAATCAGTTACCCCGTCTTAGAATACTGGTTGACTAAGCCCTTGAATAAGTCATACAAAGTGACTACTACTTGCCCTGGTGTTGTGGGTTCAATACAAACCCACAAAATCTAGTTGTGGTGACTATTTGTCAAGGAAAACTAACAAACAAAAGTGGTGCACAAACTTAAGACTAAACATAACTCAAATAATCACTTTAGGCACCATGGGTATGTGGTTAAGCAGTAAAACATAACAAAATCAATGTCCATCTCGAGAGATCCCTTTCCAAAGATTTATTCAGACAAGTAATATGTACAAAGCTGTAGTTGCTGCCTCTCGTGCTGACTGGTAAAAACCATAGGCCCACCCAAGTGTCTATCTGCACTGACCACCTTTATCCTCTAGGCGTCCCACTAACTAAACCAAGTCAACAGAAACTGTGCTAAGATAAATAACAACAAATTAGGCTAAACAAATTAGCAAAACATATAAGAAATATTAACATGGCAAAAATACGTATGTACATAATATGCAAATAAGCCAAAACAACATAGCCAAATCACTCCTACATTAGCTTTATGTCAGAAATGTGTCAAGTATTGAAAATAGCCTAAGATGACATGCATAAACCCTGTTAACAGATGTTGCATTGGTTAAATGGTGAGATATTGGTTGGTGGAAGGACACATCACAGACTGGATCACGGCTCTCCAAACCATTCATTCCTCCATGAATTGTTAATGCTACACTCACAAGTGTCTCCCCGCCTCTGTGTCTCTTGCTGTGCTTGTATTTTGGCTACGACTTGACTCCCTTCTGGGAAATCTCCGTTTAGAAAGCTGTGAGTGCTGTCTGATAGGCTTGCGTTCCAACTAACTCATTTGGCGTGTTTTGTCCTGCAGTATGGGGTGATTATGCTGCTTGATTACAAAGAAAGTGCTGGATACTGGGTCTTAATACCGGAATCAAAAACCAACCAATAATGCTCATCTATCTAAAGCCTTTTAACCATGCTTATCTGTAAAATGGTGCTTTCATGTGGACCAGCTGCAGAAAGGAGATCCAGGAAGTGTGGCACAGATGATACTGCTTAATGCTCAGTGTATACTCCACTGTTTGTCGTAACGAGGCGTGCAGTTAAATCAATGGGATAATGAAGAGCAGGGTTGGCGCGTTAGCTTGTCAAAAACATCTGGGACTTTTGTGCAAGACCGTCCAAAGATAACAGGTCTATAAGCATGAACATGTGAAGCTAGAATAAGGGACATTTTTAATCATTTTGTGGGTTATCTAAAAGCAATAAACATGTTTGTACATGAAATTGATGTGACTAAAATATAGAAATGGTCTGTCTCTGTAAGTAAATGTACTAGTCATGCTATATATAGTATGTACAAATTATAGAACTTATGCTATTTTCTGATCTGTGTTATATTAAAGCATACCTGGACTTTTTATGAGATAACAGCATTATACCATGGCTTAAAGCTCACAAAAATCAATTTTGCGTAATATAAGACTTTTAAATTAATGCAAATTAGACACTGAATGCAGTATAAGGCACTTTTTTGCTTCCTAGCCAATCTACCAGTGCCATTACTCCTCATTCTACAACACTAAGCCCATTAATATGACAATAGCAATAGGTTAGCTCACTTGTCTTAACAATGT
This sequence comes from Taenioides sp. WSHXM2023, assembly GCA_029959045.1. NCBI lineage: Eukaryota > Metazoa > Chordata > Actinopteri > Gobiiformes > Gobiidae > Taenioides > Taenioides sp. WSHXM2023. The sequence goes on along the minus strand of CM057098.1, from coordinate 12,300,969 downwards.
AAGAAACAATGTTTTCCATTTCCATAAACTATTTATAACTGCATTCTTGAGTATTCATGGATGCTAATACATAAAATGAGAATTAGGTCAGTATGCCACTACTAAACAGTAACTCACATTTCTCATTCCCCATTAAATATGAAGAGGACATGGGACAAATAGGACTGGCACAAATGAAAGAGAAACATTTTATTGAGTGAGAAATTAGAGAAAAGCCAACAAAGCTGACACTGTGTTTAGCAGGATGCAGGAGAGGTGCAGCCGTTACTATGACAATGAGCGACGAGGAAACCGAAGAAGGTGGGGCCCAACCAATTTATCACCACTTTGGTCCGGTACATGTGTCTCTGTGTGAGTGCAAAGGTGTGTGTGTGTGTGTGTGTGCGTGTGTGTGTGTGTGTGTGTGTGTGTGTGTGCGTGTGTGTGTGTCTGTATGTGGCTTCACCTCCATCTGTCTGCCCTTGAAACAGCGAGTTCTTTTTCTTCCATTCTACCTCGGCCAGAACATTACCCACTGCACGCTAATGAAAAGTGGAGCAGTGCAGTGGAGAATTGGCCAGTGCTGCTCTATAATGGGCAGACAGCCACCAGGACTGTGTCTTTTGTCTCTGGAAAATTGCACAGATTTCGAAAATGTATTCAAAAAGTGAAAGCAGTGAGTTTGAGTGAAATGCCACCTTAAAAATAAGTAAGTTTTAGTATCTAGTCTTTTCAGACAACAAGTCTGAAATGAATGATTGGATATTTGTGGTTGTGTCTGCTGTGGTTTTAGCAATTACATAGAAAGAAGAAAGACAAGTATTCAATTAATTAAAATTCATGACATTATTTTTGATAAATTGTGCAAACCTTTTAACATTTGTTAAGTTCGTAACCATCAGGGGAGACTACTAAATGATGAAAGGAGCCTATTGATTATCATTGATCGGTTTGAGCACGTATTGTCTACTCTTCTGCTATTCCCTTCTTCTGGAAAAGGGGTCTTCCATTCTTGGATGTTTTTCACTGGTGTCAGAGCAGAGTGGGGTCATGTTGTTCTAAATGGGCACGGAGAGGCCAGTTTTCTAATGAACCCCAGTCTCTGTGAAGGATAGCCTCCATTACTTCATACAGATAGCATGTAGCAGAAGTGTGCATATGTGTGCCAGGGGTGGAGGCGGGGGGCTTGATGGGTGATGCTTTTCAATTGCTGTAACCATGGCAACTGGACTCTCAGGACAAAATGGCGGACAGACGAGGGAGGGAACACAGAGGAGATGGGGGTAGTCTGGGGTAGACAAGGGGAATTATGGGGGTTCTGGATCTCCTGATAAGCAATGATGGAGATGTAAGCTGGACAAAGCCAAGTGGAAAATGGTTAAAGGGCATCAAGTGAAATTTCAAACAAATAAAAGTTAGTGGAAGGAGGGAGGATGTGCATGGCTTGGCACTTGAACACTTAGCAACCACGAGATAAAAATGACGAATTGGGTGTAATATTAACTGTAAACTGTGACGTTATTGATGCTGCGTGGGTCATATGTTACAGATAAGGAAATTGTTATGGATTGTTTTGGAGCTGAAGACATGTAGAAAGGTAGAACCACCCAACAGCTGTGAGATAAATGCACTGACATATCTACACATATATTTTGATCAAGGTAACTTAAGGTCTACAGTAATTTAAAACATTAATAATCCTCAAACATGACTTGTGCCTAGGAAGTGTATTAATATTTGAAAGAGTCTTAGGGGCTATACTTTTAGGGCGATTTGAGTGTGCGAGAGCTGGTCACTGCCTGTTGTTGATCTGATCCGAGCTTGATCTTAATTGCGTCCTTTATTTTCCTACTTATCTAACCCAACAATGTCCAGATTTGGAGTATATAGACAGTGTGTGTACGCTTCCACACACAGTCTATATAACCCCCAAATGCACCTCTAAATAGAGCCCTTTGTTTTCTTAATTATCAAATTAAACTTGTCACTCGACTTGAATGGGATGCACATATGCCAGCTGCCAGCTCTGAGAAATGGTAGAATTTAGGAGGGGGTTCCTCGCACCCATTAAAAACACAGCCCTTCCCCCATCCACAAGCACCACAACATGTTATACACATGGGTCTACAGTACTAAGCAAGGTTTAAGCAAAGAAGTACAATAAGGATCTTCCAGTTCAACGTAAATAATTCATGATTTGAAGGACTGTGTTTTCCTATTCATAAGATAATATTTCAATTTTAATTGCATAATACCTCTTTTTCCATAACTTGAAATTCATGGATATAATAATATTAATTGTAAAACACTTCACACCAAGTACCAACTGAAAATATTTGGATTTCTGAACACATATCTAAACCAGGCCTTAAACATGACTATTCAAGGTCTAAACTATAGCTAAACCAGGTCTAAAAATGGACAAAAATGTGTCTTAAATTGACTATAAATGTACAAAATATTTGAACTGCAAAGGAATCTGTGAACTACTGATCTAAACTGAGAAATGCTTTTGAACATCTTCTAAAATGTTCCAAAACAAATGAAGTTTTCAGGGATTATTTGTTTTTTCACACTTGCCTAAAAGCTTTTGTACATTTGAGAGTCAACACATGCAGCCACACTGGAGATAAAGCTCCATGACAAAGTGCCTCAGGATGGATGGGCCCCCCTCATCTGGTAACCATCAGCTCACAGTCTGCTGCTGCTCTGTGTCCTGGAGGTGCTGGGCTGTACGAGACACTAGAGGAGTCCATATTAGTGTTAGGACAGACCTGTGTCACTGTTTACATAGGCCGCATACTGGTCCCATATGCACCACCAAGACAACCATCTATCGTTATCATGGTGCGTGCTCTATTTACACCAAACATTTATAGCATATTTTGCATTATGATGGGGGGTATTAAGGGGGTATTAATTGTAACTAGGGCTGTGCAATTTTGAGAATTTAAAGGTGCACTATGTAACCTTTCTGATAGAGAACCCCCCAGTACATATACTCAAGATTTTTTTGTTTTTATTATCCTTTTCACTGGAGCTTTTAATGGACAAAACATGGCTGCATGGTTACAGTGAGCATTGTGATTAGAAAATGCAATTCTACCACCAAAAACTATGATAACGAAGGTGGACTATGATAAAGTTCACCACCTGATTGCCTCCAGGGACATGTTATTGCTTTACCTAGAATGTTCCATAGTATGATATTTATCTTTACAGGTCAGATCTGTGGAAATGAATGCTTTTCAAGTCATTAAGGAGCAAAAAACATGTAATGAAAGAAATTCTAGATTGATATGTGTAATACAATACTATGGAATTTCAATGAGGAGTTTCTTTTTTCTTTTAATATTTAGTAAAGGCTAGGGTTAGGGGCTAAGGTAGGGTTAGGTTAGGAGTTAGGGTTAGGGATTAGGGTTATTTTAGGGGTTAGGTTAGGGGTATGGGTTTATTTAAGAGTTAGGGCTAGGGGTTAGGGTTGTGGTTGAGGGTTACGGTTAGTAAGGTTAGGTGTGGGACAAGCAAGGGCCGATCTTTGCCGCTTGCAGCTGTATTTATAGATTTTCATGAATCTCCTGTTAATTAAAAAAGCAGACATTACAATAATAGTTGTTTTTGCTATGCTTTATTTTTTAAATGCAGGTAAGGGGGTGAACTAGTGGTTTAAGTGGAGCGTTTGAACAGTCTCCTGTACCACTTATTTTTCTTTTTCTCAAGCACTCGGACTTTCTCCACCAGCTGCAGGTTCTCCTCCACTATTCTGTTGAGGCTCTCCTCTGCAGTGCTCCTCTCCTGCTTCTCTCTCCCCAGTTCCTGCTCCACAGAGCGCTTCTCCTCAAGCCATGCTGTGGACCTCTGGGCATGTTCTGCCTTCATCTGGTCCATCTTCATGCTTACCGCAGCCACTCTGTCCTCAAGTGCTCTGTTTTCCTTCTCTTTCTGAAGCACAAGGTACACAGTGGTGCTTAGCTTAGCCTCCTTTTCTTGCATGGTGTCCTTGAGGTCCTTGATGGTCGTCATAAGAGTCATCTTTTCTTCTTGCATGTTCATATTTTTGATGACCTCTTGTTGTCTCATCTGCTCTATTTGAAGCTTCATTTGAGAAACTTGCACCATCAAGGTTTGCTCTTTCTCGTCCCTCTTTTTCATATGAAGGACAAGCTGTGCAGTCTTCTCCTCCAGTCCTGCACTCTCTAGTTTAATCTTGAACAGGTCATCTTGGTGGGACCTTCTCAGGTTCTCCATCTCATGTTCAAGACGCTGCTTTTCTGTCTCGCAGTCATGAAGAGAGAGCTGGAGCTTGATGAGGCTGTCCTGGTAACTGTGAGACAGTTCTTCCCTCTGACACACAACCTGCTCATATGCCAACTTGGTTTGCTGAATGACAACGCTAAAGGTTTGTATTTCAGCTTTCTGCTTATTTGTGACATTATCGAGATCTTTCTTCAGACAGGAGATCTCTTGCTTGAGTGTGTCTCTCTCGTCCTCTGCCTTCTTTCTCAGTTGTCTCTCAGCAGAGAGTTCGCTTTTTAAAGCTCTTTTCTCCACCAAATTTTGCTTAAGGTCCTCCTTAACCTTGTTGATGCAAAATGTGAAGTTCTTCACTCTCTGATCAATTTTCTGCACGAGATCCTTGTAGGAGAGGGCAGGGTTAGAGGTGGAGAGAGCGGCCTGTCTCTCGAGGGTAAACTGCTCAGAGTACCAGTGGTACTTGGGATCACTCATGACGTGAGTTTGTTCACTTTCCTCTGGCATGTCTAAGTGCTTAGTTTTTTCTGTAGCTTTGGGCATGTTTGCTCTGAGCTCAGACTATTTGCTGCTTCTCTTTCGAGTGTTTGTCTCAAATGACCGTTTAGCAAGTCTGGGCTCAGCTCTAGAACCATGATGAATGATGTCATCATGGTGTCGATTGGTGTTGCTATGGTAACATATGCTTTACATTCTGAATAAACAGCTCAGTAATATATTTCAGTAATTTATTTTAAAAATTGCTTGTTTCCATGGAGATGTTATTGCTTTGTGTAACACCTGCTTAGATTGCAATTAGTTACTTTTGAAGGATATAGAGAATGGAGGAGGAAAAATCAGAAGAATAGTTCGACCACTAGGAGGAAGGTGAATGAATATTTAAATGAAAACCAAACAAGGGTATGTGGTGCTACCAATGTACCAAGTGTTATTGAAGGAATATGTACAATATTTACAGGAACAAGTGCACTTGTACGTAGTTGCAATTTTTTTTGACAAAAGCACAGTAAAAGTTCATCAACTTTCCAGGCACAGTAAAAGTTCGTACAGCTCGGTTCCACTGAGCGCTAGAGTTGAAGTTGGTTTGTAGTTAGTTAAGGGTCCAGTGTCCATTGTCTCATAAAGAGACTCAGCCAGAGCGCGTTGGAGGTGGTGGAGCGAGCTAACCAAAAAACTACAGAACCTCCTACCGCACACTGAAGTGTAGGCTGATCCAGGTCAACAGGTCTTAAGTTGGGCTGCTGGCCCTTTGATTAGCAGCAGCAGGACAACCCAACAGCAGTCCAAAAACCTGGCCTGTGCAAGAACATGCATGTATAAATAATCTGTGTACACAACAATAGATGCCTAATAAATAAATAAATAGCAATGAGTAATATAGATTGTAAGCAACTTGAATGTACATTATCAATAGAAAAATAATTCTGCAGCACCATTTCCCTAGTAATAAAGTGCATAGTGCTTAATCACAATTGCATATTATTATTATCATTAGAGGCAAATAATCATGATTAAAAAGGTCAGTGAATAGATCAGTGAATATTGATTCAGTGTTTGACTGAACTGGATAACTCATTAGACCAAGGCCATTCAATGGAGTAATGGTAACTAGTCACATTAGCACAAAAGACATGTCAATAAAGTGTAAAGTTACTGCTTAAAACGTAACAGCAGGACTTTAGCATTATGCACCTGTAAATACAATTCAGTCGATTGATTCATTGAATAAATCGGTGCTTATAATCACATGGAATCACTTCTAACATAGTAGATGCTCAACCAATGCTAGCGCCGGTTAGCATTAGCGCCGTTAGCATTAGCATCAAAACAAACAACACTCACCGATTCCCTCAGTTACGTTTATGTACGGATCAGTCAGTGTCTCGCTTGCAGCAGAGGCATCTACAAGGTTAGGGAGCACAACGCTTAAAAACAGATCACCTAGGTGAACAATAAGCGATTAGTAGTAGTAAGTAGTAAAATAGGTTACCTGCAGCCTGTTCGCAGTCCTACTACCCACACACCTGGCAGCCGAGTGAGCGCCTGGCCTATATATTGTGAATGGGAGCAAAATCTCGGGACTTCACTCAAATCACGCGAGACATATATTGTGCATATAGTGCAAAATATAGACCTGGGTTACATTTGCCTGCAGTGTTTCAAAGATTTGGAGTATTAAACTTATCAGTCTCTATAGACACAAGCACAAGACACCACCAGGCCAATTTACCTGAAAAGTTACGGTGCACCTTTAAGTATTGCAATTGTGATTATATTTGGTTTTCAAATGAAGATTCAGTTCACAGTGCACATTTTAAACACATCCAGGAGTGTTAACATTTGAGAGAAGACTTAGAATATGAACTGCTGGACTGTACATTTCAGAACATCAGTTAGTAGAGGTCTAATATTAGTGATTTGATGAAATCACTAATATGGATGTAAAAAAAAAAAAAAAAAAAAAAGATTCTGTATTAAATCAAATCTAACTAAAATGGAGAAATGTATCAAATGGCGCCCAAATATAAAATGGTTCTTTCTTATTTCTACTCTTATTTCTTACTCTTAAAAGCCCATTCATTTCTGTGGTTTTCTTTGAATCTACCAGTCTTGTAGTGAAGTGCCTGTTACATTGTCTGGGTCACTCCAAGCTTCATGCAATCCCCCTGTACTTCACACAGCGAGGGGCGAATTCAGCTTGTTCCTCCATGAATAGTCCTGGGATGTCTTTGTTGAGGAAGTTCCATTTAGCTTTGTTAGAGTCCTCCTGCTGCACATTATGAAGGCTTAGGATTCAAAGCAGCTTTTATCTGTTTAAATTCAGAAAAGGAAGCTTGAACTTGACCTTGGCATCCAGTCAAACCCTCATTTAGTCATTTAGGATTTCTTAAACAGGTGTAGGCCCCTTTTTGGCTAAATTTGTGCTCAGTGGGTCGTTGAGTTAAAGAAAATCCAATGAAACAAATCTATCTTAGTACCCGGAAAAACGTAATTATAATTTGGTATACCTCACTTCAATTCATTTTGAAAAACAAAACATGTCTTACTATTTTTGGAGGAGAGCTTTCCGTTTTTCCTAACCACACATTTCTTTTTCTTTTCCTTTTTGGTTTTAGTCTTGGCTCCAGCGCCGCTCCGCCTGTGCACCATGTAATAAAGTGATTTAGTCTTTTCTCCCTCCCGTTTTCATGCAGGTGATTTAGGGGGCTGTAGTCTGATCCACCTCTCCACAAAGCCGGGTTTGATAAATAAGTCGTCTCCACAACTTGGCGCTCTTGGAGATTGCCTGTGTTTTCAGCCCACATTAGTGAAGCATGAAATGCATCCAAAAGCATTTAACTCCAGTCCTAAATCAGACTCATTGGGTCAACAGACAGTAACACATGTATACAATGAATGCTGCCATTAGTTTGTAGTTTTTAGTCCAATACACTTCATTGAACTGTAAATTAGACCTATTCAAATGAAGAATTAGAACCGTTGCCATAGCAATTAATAATTGAAAACAAAAGATCCTATCTTTTGAATGATGAAATGTCCTTAAAATGCCTCAAGTGCATTACCTCACTTTTCTAGTTTGAGGGGGCCAGGCACTTGCTTGTCTCCATAGGCATAAACAGCATCTCCATTTAGACTAGAAGGTTGCGGACCCTCCACAAGAGAAGGTATATCTTGAAAGAGAAACTTGTTTTTGAAATACTACTGCGAGACACAAAATAAAACAAAATAAATAAGTACAATTAAAAACAGCATACTCTTTACTATGATATTGGAAGCCTCAGTTACTCAGTATACTTCTTTACAATTGCAAGGTCTGTGCAATTCTTCCATGGGGGCACTGTCTGATTTTCTCTTTTTAATTATTTTGCTACTTGTATCCTGTCCATCATGTTGTATACATTTCACTGTAATTCTAATACATTTGTGCCCAGGGCTAACTCAGAGCTGGTGGTCTATATTGACTTTTTTAGTTTTATACTAACTGTACATACATACACACAGCTTGAAATACTCACAGCCAAGAAACAGGAGCAATTATTCATCCAATAAATCAGTCACTCACCGCCTTTTGGACGTTAGTGCTCAGTGTGCAACCTGCCTCTTTCCTGACACTGCGGACCCCTATATATGCACTCATATTTAAGGTTAGGAGTTTAACATGCATAATATAGTAGGCATAGGGTTAACTTTCTATAAAATTGTATGATGGATTGAATTATGGATTGACACATAATTAGTAGTTAGTAGTAGTAGTAGTTGTTATTTTAGTAATTGTAGTAAACTGTAGTTGTAGTAATAGCTTAAATCTCACAGGAACGCTATGTGTTTGATACTAAGTGACAATAGGATTAGCAGTCGTTTGCATGTCCTGCACTATACCACGATTTGAAAACAGGATACCGCCGTCAAAGTACGCTGGGTTCTTCAAGTAGGAGAGAGACAAAGCTTCATTTAGATCCCCACACCTGGACCAGAATTACAGCTGACAGCTCTGTCCTCAGGGCTTGGCCACAACCTCCATCCAAATTCATATTTATGTCTGACAAACAGAAATATGTGATGGTATGCAGGAATAAGCTGCCACTGACATGCAATGGTTTCCAAGTGTAATGTCGACATGAGTTAAAGATGATCACTGAACACATTTTTTTCAGTTTTGACAATTTTCTGTAATTTGCTCAATATTTTTAATGGAAAAGAGGTGGGAGGGTAACTTAACTAAACCCATGCAAAGTGAATATTATGAAAGAATTTGAGGTAATATAAGAGACCAACCAGTGGAGCAATGGCTTCTGTTTTCATCAAATCCTCATAAATCTCTCCTCCATCTTCATCGTCAAAAACACAGTCGTACAGGTCCTCCTCATCCTCCACTTTTTCACTGTAAGCTAAGAAAGCACTGGTTTTGACATAAAGTACTTTAAGTTGGTATTTATATGTAAAAAGTCAGATAAAACTCATGATTCACAAGTATAATCTGTCTTTACATAAATACATAGTTTCCGTTTTTGCATGAACTCCAGGTGTAGTCTTGTGAGTGCAGTTTGGGTCAAATACACAGAGATACGTAATAGTTTTGAGAGATTTTGCCACGCCCCCAATCAATGCTCAAGTCTGTAGAATTTCTTTAGTCAACTACAGCTGTACTGTTTAAATGTTGTTGACCATACAACCTATTCTCAAAGAAAAACGCTTTCTGAACATATACTCAGGATTTTTTTGTTTTTATTATCCTTTTCACTGGAGCTTTTAATGGAGAAAACATGGCTGCATGGTTACAGTGAGCATTGTGATTAGAAAATGCAATTCTACCACCAAAAACTATGATATTATTCACACCTGAGCGCCTGAGAGAGTGGCAGCTGGGTACAGTAGCTCCTGCGTTTTTTCTTGATAACATCTACCTTTTAAGGTACTCTTGTGTGCACTTTAAGTTTTGTACTTTATTTTTATTTACTCTATCTGTTCAATAAAACACTCATCATATTTTTTGGGCATTTTTGTTGTTTTTTCTTGATTTTTGCTGGCCTCTTTGTCTCTTGCTGTGTGGCTCAGCAGTCCAGACTGCCCTTTGTGTATTCCAGGGAGCACCTTCTTTCACTCTCCAAGTCCCCAGTGCTGTTTGGAGTTAAGCCTGACATTCCTGTGGAACTACAGAAGAGGAAGCACAGAGGATGCCGCGCTGGAGTTAGAGCAAAACAGCGGAGGAGGAAATTTAGGCCTGCGGTTCCATCAGTTCTGATGGGGAACGTAAGGTCACTGGGAAATAAGATGGACGAACTGTGTGCGCTTGTTCGGACCCAGAGGGAGTACGCTGTCAGCAGTATCATGTGCTTCACAGAGACCTGGCTTCATACAAACTTCCCGGACAACAGTGCATCTGTACCTGGCTTTAAGACAGTGCGTGCGGACAGAGACACTTTCCTTAGCGGTAAGAAGAAGGGCGGCGGGATTGCAGTTTTTGTGAACGAAAGGTGGTGTAATCCTGGCCATATTACTGTGAAGGAATGGATCTGTACGCCGGACATTGAACTTATGGTCTTGGGAATACGTCTGTATTATTTACCGAATTTACTTCTGTCCTGTTCATCGGAGTTTACATCCCTCCCTCAGCTGACGAAGATGCAGCGTGTGACAGGATACACACTGTGGTCGCTGGGCTGCAGTCTAAACACCCGGAGGCTTTACTACTGATTTCTGGAGACTTCAACCATGTTTCACTGGACAGTGTTTTACCCACACTTCATCAGTATGTGGATTGTAAAACTCGGGACAATAGAACTCTGGACTTACTGTATGCCAATTCTAAGGAGGCATACAGTGCCACTGCCCTGCCCCCACTGGGACGATCAGACCACAATCTGGTCCTGTTAATGCCTCAGTACATCCCTGCAGTAAAGAGGAAGTCTGTCACCACTAGGACTGTAAGGAAGTGGAGTCAGGAAGCCAGCGATGCCCTTCAGGACTGCTTTGAGACCACAGACTGGAATGTGCTCTGCCTGCCGCATGGGGACAACATTGACGGCATGACGGACTGTGTAACGGATTACATCAACTTCTGTGAGGATACAGCCGTCCCCACACGCACTGTCCGCTGTTACCCTAATAACAAGCCCTGGATCACCAGCCAGCTGAAGGATCTACTTAATAAGAAGAAGCGGGCCTTCAACTCTGGTGATAAGGACAAGGTGAAGAGGGTGCAACAGCAGCTGAAGATCCAGCTCAGACTAGGGCAAGAAGCGTACGGGAAAAGGCTTGAGGCAAAACTCCAGCAAAATAACACCAGGGAAGTGTGGCAAGGCATGAAGGCCATCACTGGCTTCAGCCCTCGATCAAAGCTGCAGGACAATAGCCCAGACAGAGCAAACCTGCTCAATCTGCATTTCAATCGCTTCTCATCCCCTGGCACCCCCATCTCTACACCTCCCGGACGCCCAATTCACACCTCACCACAGACCACCCAGATGACCATTCATCAGCCCATCACCTCTGCTCCCACACCTGCTCCCACCCCCACGGAGGAACTCAGCTCTTTGTCTTTGACACCTGCGCAGGTGAAAAGGCAGTTGGAGAAAATTCATCATAACAAGTCTCCTGGACCAGACCAAGTCAACCCCCGCGTGCTGAGGACATGTGCAGCACAGCTCACTGGGATCTTGCACTTTCTCTACACACTGAGTCTGAAGCTTGAGAGGATACCGGTGCTATGGAAGACCTCCTGCATTGTGCCTGTGCCCAAGAAGCCTATTCCATCTGGACTTAATGACTTCAGACCAGTGGCTTTGACATCTCATGTCATGAAAGTGTTTGAGAGACTTGTTCTGGCTCAGCTCAGACCCCTGGTGGCACCATCCCTGGATCCTCTACAGTTTGCCTATCAGTCCCACATTAGTGTGGATGATGCTGTAATCTATCTTTTGCAGCGGGCTCACTCTCACCTGGATAGTGTTAAGGGCCCTGTGAGGATATTGTTCTTCGATTTCTCCAGTGCTTTTAACACTATCCAGCCCTTTCTGATGAGTGAGAAGCTGCTCAGGATGGGTGTCAGCTCCTCCATTGTCTCCTGGATTAATGACTACCTGTCAGACAGGCCTCAGTACGTGCGACTGGGGACCACCCTGTCTGACACGGTGGTTAGTAATGTAGGAGCTCCCCAGGGTACAGTCCTGTCTCCGTTCCTGTTCACTCTGTACACCTCTGATTTCCAGTACAGCTCCGGGTCCTGCCATCTGCAGAAGTTCTCTGATGACTCTGCAGTGGTCGGGTGTATCAGGGATGGACAGGAGCTGGAGTACAGGACACTGATTACAAATTTTGTGGAGTGGTCCCTGGCAAATCATCTGCTCCTGAACGTTGACAAGACCAAGGAACTGGTGATTGACTTTAGGAGAAAGAGGACACCTGTGGAGCCCATTACCATCCAGGGCCAGGACGTGGAAAGAGTGGACTGCTACAAGTACCTTGGCGTACAGGTGAATAACAGACTTGACTGGAGGGACAACTGTAATGCTGTGTACAAGAAGAGCATGAGCAGACTCTACTTCCTGAGAAAGCTCAGGTCCTTCAATGTGTGCAGCAAGTTACTGGAGATCTTCTACCAGTCTGTGGTGGCCAGCGCACTGTACTTCGCTGTGGTCTGCTGGGGGAGCAGCACCAGTAAAAGAGACATTGGGCGGATTGACAAACTGATCCGTAAAGTGGGTTACGTGATCGGCTGTGAGCTGGAGACATTTGTCACAGTGAGGGACAGGAGGACACTGGACAAACTGCTCTCCATCATGGACACTCCTGCTCACCCACTGCACCAGACTATAGAGGGACAGAGGAGATAATACTCCCTACAACTGTACAACAACTCACCCACTGCACCAGACTATAGAGGGACAGAGGAGCTCATTCTCCAACAGGCTCCTACAGCTCTGCTCAAATAGTGAGAGATTCAGGACTACATTCATACCATACGCCATACAGTTGTACAACTCACCCTTATGTAACAGATAATACTCCCTACAACTGTACAACAGCTCAGTCTTAAGTAATGGATAACCTTACGCCCTGTCAATCAGCATAGTATTTGCACTGTCGTTCTTGTTTCTTGTATATAGCTGTGACTATATAGTTTATTACTTTATTACTTATATTTCTATTTTATTTTGACTTGTACATATACATTTTATAATTATGTCTCATTTGACACCTGTCTCTTACTCTTTTTGCTATATCATCATATTATATTGTGATGTCTGAGCTACTGTATCCAAATAATTTCCCTTGTGGATCAATAAAGTTTGTCTAAGTCTAAGTCTAATAACGAAGGTGGACTATGATAAAGTTCACCACCTGATTGCCTCCAGGGACATGTTATTGCTTTACCTAGAATGTTCCATAGTATGATATTTATCTTTACAGGTCAGATCTGTGGAAATGAATGCTTTTCAAGTCATTAAGGAGCAAAAAACATGTAATGAAAGAAATTCTAGATTGATATGTGTAATACAATACTATGGAATTTCAATGAGGAGTTTCTTTTTTCTTTTAATATTTAGTAAAGGCTAGGGTTAGGGGCTAAGGTAGGGTTAGGTTAGGAGTTAGGGTTAGGGATTAGGGTTATTTTAGGGGTTAGGTTAGGGGTATGGGTTTATTTAAGAGTTAGGGCTAGGGGTTAGGGTTGTGGTTGAGGGTTACGGTTAGTAAGGTTAGGTGTGGGACAAGCAAGGGCCGATCTTTGCCGCTTGCAGCTGTATTTATAGATTTTCATGAATCTCCTGTTAATTAAAAAAGCAGACATTACAATAATAGTTGTTTTTGCTATGCTTTATTTTTTAAATGCAGGTAAGGGGGTGAGCTAGTGGTTTAAGTGGAGCGTTTGAACAGTCTCCTGTACCACTTATTTTTCTTTTTCTCAAGCACTCGGACTTTCTCCACCAGCTGCAGGTTCTCCTCCACTATTCTGTTGAGGCTCTCCTCTGCAGTGCTCCTCTCCTGCTTCTCTCTCCCCAGTTCCTGCTCCACAGAGCGCTTCTCCTCAAGCCATGCTGTGGACCTCTGGGCATGTTCTGCCTTCATCTGGTCCATCTTCATGCTTACCGCAGCCACTCTGTCCTCCAGTGCTCTGTTTTCCTTCTCTTTCTGAAGCACAAGGTACACAGTGGTGCTTAGCTTAGCCTCCTTTTCTTGCATGGCGTCCTTGAGGTCCTTGATGGTCGTCATAAGAGTCATCTTTTCTTCTTGCATGTTCATATTTTTGATGACCTCTTGTTGTCTCATCTGCTCTATTTGAAGCTTCATTTGAGAAACTTGCACCATCAAGGTTTGCTCTTTCTCGTCCCTCTTTTTCATATGAAGGACAAGCTGTGCAGTCTTCTCCTCCAGTCCTGCACTCTCTAGTTTAATCTTGAACAGGTCATCTTGGTGGGACCTTCTCAGGTTCTCCATCTCATGTTCAAGACGCTGCTTTTCTGTCTCGCAGTCATGAAGAGAGAGCTGGAGCTTGGTGAGGCTGTCCTGGTAACTGTGAGACAGTTCTTCCCTCTGACACACAACCTGCTCATATGCCAACTTGGTTTGCTGAATGACAACGTTAAAGGTTTGTATTTCAGCTTTCTGCTTATTTGTGACATTATCGAGATCTTTCTTCAGACAGGAGATCTCTTGCTTGAGTGTGTCTCTCTCGTCCTCTGCCTTCTTTCTCAGTTGTCTCTCAGCAGAGAGTTCGCTTTTTAAAGCTCTTTTCTCCACCAAATTTTGCTTAAGGTCCTCCTTAACCTTGTTGATGCAAAATGTGAAGTTCTTCACTCTCTGATCAATTTTCTGCACGAGATCCTTGTAGGAGAGGGCAGGGTTAGAGGTGGAGAGAGCGGCCTGTCTCTCGAGGGTAAACTGCTCAGAGTACCAGTGATACTTGGGATCACTCATGACGTGAGTTTGTTCACTTTCCTCTGGCATGTCTAAGTGCTTAGTTTTTTCTGTAGCTTTGGGCATGTTTGCTCTGAGCTCAGACTATTTGCTGCTTCTCTTTCGAGTGTTTGTCTCAAATGACCGTTTAGCAAGTCTGGGCTCAGCTCTAGAACCATGATGAATGATGTCACATGGAATTCTTACTGATATCTGATTGGTCGATTGGTGTTGCTATGGTAACATATGCTTTACAATAGACATTCTGAATAAACAGCTCAGTAATATATTTCAGTAATTTATTTAAAAAATTACTGGCCTAGGCCAGTAAAGAAGTAAATGGCAAGGGGCATTGTTCCTGATGGGTTCCTTATAATTATTATTATTAGGCCTGGCGAAGGGCCTAGTATCACAAAGCAATGTCATGACATAGGAATGCTCGAATGCTTTCAGAAAATGTATGGTTTATTAGCTAAAGAAAAAAAAAAAAAAGAACATTGCTCTCGTATCAGAATATTCTATATATTGGTGAAAATTCACGAAAACTCACAAAACTTTGCCAACTATTATAACTAATGGTTCTCCACATTCTGGCTATTTTCATTTTCTGAAAATAAATAAAATGAGAAACAAGAAAAAAATTGCATTAGGGTATAGGAATGACAACAGGATACAAAGAAAATTATACTTTGACCACGCCCCCCTTACACAGCAGAATTTTTTTTTCTTATTCACCAACAAAATTAGAAAAATGGCAGGGTTGGGTTAGGGTTTGGGGGCTAGGGTAGAGTTAAGTTTAGGGTGTAGGTGTGGGCGTAGGCGTGGGCCAATCATTGCCGCTTGCAGCTATCTTCTCAAATGGTATTATAATGCATTAATCTTAGCCTTCTACAGTCTTTTCCAGACACTCAAAATCACTTTACATATTTGTGCATTTTTCATTCACTCCTCACTGAGTGCTGGTAAGTTACTATTGTAGCCACAGCTGCCCTGGGGCAGACTGGAAGCAAGGCTGCCAATCTGCACCATCAGGGCCCCTCCAACCACCACCAACACTCACACACACCCAACTTCAATGTGGTTGAAGTGCCTTGCTTGAGGACACAACATTTTTTTTGCTGCTGGTGGATTATTAATCATAGAAACATTTGTATTGTTTTTGGTAGTTGACAGCAAAGATCCATTTGTACCTATTCTGTCCATGAAATTAATGAAATATCAATGCTAAGGTTATTGATGATCAATGCTAAGGTTATTGAATATATCTAATGGGTTTTGACAGAATCTATTATAAACCATGTCACTTTTATATAGCATTAGTTAATATGTGAAAGTTATGCACAGTTCATATGGCATCATTTTATCTTAATATTAGGACTGCTCTGTTACTCGATGATACAAAAAGGACAGATGGTAGAACAATCCTGCAGCCTTTTGCAGTTTTTGGTATCAAGTATTTTATGACAAAGTTGGAAGTGTTTCAGACCTATTTTAAATTTAGCGCATGAACTTAGAATACTTTTACAGTTTAAGATTTGCACATCTGATCACAGGAAAAAAAAGGTAGAAATAGTTCTAAAAATCTGTTTTCAGGTAAAAATGAAAGTCATTATTAATGTTTTTTGTAAGTTTTTTGTCAGTATACTCTGACTACTAATTGATACTACTACTAATTCAATACCATACAATTCTGCACTATACTACTTTTGCTAAGACATTATTGTAACAGTAATTAAACCTACAATAACTAAAACCTGCATATGTATTTTTTTCTCTATCAATTTAAACGCTATACAATCCTTGTTTTGAGATGCATAGTTTAAACATTAGCACAGTTTTTTTCTTTAGCGTTCGTGCTACAGTTTGGGACACGCTGCTTGCCTCCCCAACCCAAAAAGGATCCAGGCGTCAGCTTTGGTTATCCCAGCAGCCTCAGAGCCAGGACAGAGGTAATATGAGCTGGTGGCTGTAGCAGACCTATGGAAACACTGATATACTCACTTTATGGTCCAGCTATAGAGATTTAATCTGTGCTATTAAACCTACCTCTCCCTGTTCTTTTCTTATGGGCATTTTCAAAGAGAGCCATTACTGTGATTTACTGTGGAGCGCTTACTCTGTCTGTGTCTGTCCACTTGTCTCTATACCTTAATATTAACCAGAAAAGTGCATGACTTTATAACCCAAGTACTACAGAGTAAATGAGCACTTAAGATGCTTTCCCATTAATTTTGTTGCCATGCCTCAAGGTTTTTGATGCTGATGGTACTAAATTCAGCATTTTGTTTGAATAATTGTTTAAAAATATAAGTAATGTCAAACATAGTACATTTTTGCTCTTTTCACTTTAGCCTACATTTTGAAATCAGTTTGTAAATCAGTGAATTTTGTTTTTAAGACCAATACCATTAGTTCTAAACAGAATATAAATACTACTTTAACTTAAAGTGTCCTCTTTGTCTGAACAGGTTCTAGTACTATCATGAATATTGTTGCTAAAACGTATATATGTAGTCCCACAACAATAGCACAAATTTGGAAAAAATAGGTATTGTATTTTTTTTTAGATATCAATGTATGTTTTAATAATGGAATTCTTTTCAGAGACCAGCTAGAACTGCATGCTTTTCAAAACATGTTTTTATAAATTCTAAACTAATAAAGACGGGAAAATAAGAAATAAGACAGGATATATTTATTGTTTGCAGAGGAAATATATTAGGTAAGTTTTTGCGATTTCCTATTGCGACCATACAGATTGTGATTTTGATTGAATTCTAATATATTTTGCATCCCTGACTATTACTTTCTCGTATGCAGATTCAAATTCGTTTAGATGTTTTGAAAAATAGTATCTGCTGTGCCGGACCTTTGGGATATCAAGTACACATATAGGCGCTTTGGAGTATTTCCCTGCAGGTTTTCCGAGGTTAGGGTCAGAGCTCATGTATCTTGCAACCCCCCAGTACTTCAGTTGGGATGTCTTGATCAATTACATAGACTATAATGACACTAGACACCTCCTGGCTCATGTCAAAGACGTGTTTAACTACATTGGCACCGCTGTAGCCATGTTGGAATATCTTCATAATGAGAATTGGATTGTGGCCCTATATCTCTAGTGGTAAGCGTTTTCACATACATGCTTTGAAGTTGTACTGTGTATTTCTCAAAGAGGACATTTTCCTTCAAAGTAAAAGTTAATTTGCGATAAGTAGTCAAATATTGGCCATCCTTCTCATCTTAATTTTCTTCTCTCCACACTTGGAAATAATCACACCAGGTCTACACATGCCGCTCGCCACATGTTCCATCATTTTGTGTTATATTGAACTATGGGAAAAGTGAATTATCAACAATGATCTCAACATCGTCTCTCCATCTGGCACACTGTTAGCCAGCACTGGTCGCCTACAGAGTGAGTCAGGAAATTAGCAAAATCACTGCCCTGAATTTGCTACAAGTGACCGCTGACCTGCTGGGTTAAATAGAGTACATCCTGTCAAGTGGACACAGCTTTTAGGTTTCATATGTTTCATCCATATAGCTACTTCAGTTCTGACTTAAAGCTGCACTGTGTAAATTTTCTGGTTTAGGGTCCGCCACCTGCTTGTCTCCGTGGAGATGTTATTGTTTTGTCTGGAATGTCCTGGTATGGCATTAAATGTATCCATCTTTCATTTACTCAATAACATGTTTTTTATTGACCTAAAAACTTTCTTACTGTGAGTGGGCGTGCCTCTCCACGGATCTGACATGTAACTTGGCCCGCTGTGGTTACCCGCTGTCTCCGTAGAGATAAGTTATGTAAGAAGTAAGAAATGCCATACTGTAGAACATGCCAGGCAATATCTCCATAGAGAGAAGCAGGTTGATGGATGCTCCACCAGAAATGTTACACAGTGCACCTTTAAGTAGTGGTTCTCAAATTTTGGTCGAAATAAATTTACATGCAGTATTTATACATCTTTGGATTCTACATTACATTTGAAAGGTAACCCCTTTGTTAGACCTAAGTACTAGTTTAGCTCTGGGTATCTCTTTGCTACTATTGCTTTATTGCAATATTACAACAAGGGAGGTTTCCAAAATATTTCAGCTCAAACTTGGAAGTGTGAGAATTTCCAAATATTGACTTTTAAAATATGATGTATTTAGCTGATTTCTTCCATATGTAATCACTCTGTAGAACTTTTATTAAATTATTTCTTTGTATTTGTGTTTTAGTCCTCACATTTTACATTAACATTGTCCACTGGAGTTATATTGATCCTTGGTGTAAGAAAGTTTGACCATCACAGGGGTAAAGGAAAACACGTGTGGACAAATCACCAGTTTAAATCCGACAACCTTAGTTCAACTCCTTTCACTGTATGCCAAGCCGTGCACAGTGTAGCCTTAAGCACAGTTTTAGCAGATGTACTGTAGGTAAATATACACACGTGCACATGTGGTTCTTCCATTTCTTCTGATTAGGTTAAAGTCTGGGCCCGGGGCACAGTCTTTGGGGGAGCAGGAGTCACGCGAGGTGCTGAATAGGGACCCCAAGCCATCTGTCAGTTCTGTGTATCCCACCAGTACTGTACATACAGGAGAGAGGGCCTGACACCAAAGGCCTGTTACATAATGGTACGATTTACCACAAGTGTTTGTTTTGCTGAAGTGAAATGTTACACAGTAATTAGGAGCTGATTGGGCTGTGCAGTACACTGACCACTAAATGCTGTGTAAACATGCTAATTATATACATTTCTGCTTTCTACTTGTTAAAGAGAATGGCTATGTTATGATGAGCAACACTATGAATGAGTAGTTTGCAAATTGATTCAAAAATGTTCGCTTTTTTGGTCAGAAAGGCACAGGTTTTGGTTAATTAAAAATCTACGGTTCCACAGACCACATGTAGAACAATGTGGGTTGGTTTGGATTTAGAAAAACAAACATTTTCTTGGACCATCACTAGTAGCATCCATTAAAAGTCTTATATTATGCAAAATTCACTTTTGTGAACTTTTAGTCGTGTTGGAATGTTGTTACCTCATAATCCTGCATTATTAGGCTCTCTACATATTCAAAGCTTACAATGCTCTGTTCCACCTTGTGATGTCATGAAGCAGTAGTTTTCAGGTTAACCACTACCTTTTTAATTCAGTTGAGATATTCAATTCCAGCGCTGAAGTGATCCAAATGATTCTAATGAAGGCATATGGAGTTTAAAAACACAGTGACATCAGAAGGTGGAGCAGAGTGTTTTCTGTTTGAGAGAAGAACTCAGCCTAAATATACAGAATTTGTGTGTTAACTGTGTGAATGAAATAAAACACAACTCCAGCTATATTTTTGGTGAGGAAATGATTATAACATAGATCAGAAAATAGGGTAATATGGGCCTTTTAAAGTTGTTTTAATTTCAGACTATTGACTAAAAATATTATCAAATATTTCTATGAATCTTACTTTATTCGATAGATAACATGTGTGACTGACTATTTAAGTATACCAGTAGCGTCGCAAATTTAAATTTCTAATCTCATCTCCTCTGAGCTTCCTGGGTCAAGTTTCTAAACATATAGAAACCTGTAAACACTGTCTATTAAATCAACTCGCACTACCTCTTCGTTACAACAGATACTTGATCCTGTCTGAGCCTCCAGGCCTGAACTATAGTACCATATATATTTATAGTTGTTTGGGTTTGAGTTCATGGGTTGGTATACAATTGGATAAATCATGTGGAGACTGCGATGAGTGCGCTTAAGTGCATAAAGGGAGGAGTGCTGTCTCATCTCCGAGAGCACATGAGATTTGGGATTTGTTTTTGTAAATACAACCTGTAATTGATCATCTCCAGCGAAGATTTATGCAGATGATTTTTCAGTTAAAGTCTACCTGTTTGTCCTTTGAGACTATAGTTATTTATTCAAAATGATAAGACTCTGGGACTGTTGCCATAGAGATTAACAATTCAAACCTCAAAATGTTGCATATAACAGGAGGCTAAATCCCGTGAATACCCCAAAATCCTTCCAGAAGAGTAATGGAAACAACTAGTGCTTTAAATGTAATTTATTGTTCGGACTAGACTTTTATTTGAAATACATTCTACCGCACTGCTTGCCTGAGATCCAGAATACACACTTCTTCAATCCTTTACGATTCAGATGTGCGTCTTCAGAGAGATGTCATTCTGGATTTGCTTCAGACTAATATAGAGTGTATTTTATTTTATTGGCATGTACGCCATTTATGACACCAAACTGTCCAGGGACTGAAGGTGGAAATGAGCAATTCTGCTCTAACCTGGCACAAACATATGACCTCTTTGTGTAGCTCACTGTGTTTATGTGCATTTCCCCTGATAAATAAACAAATAAACTAAAACTACTATGTTGAATCCAAGCTTGAGACGGTCAAACTTGACTTTTTGGTTATTTTATTAGTCTCACTTTAACTACTACTTTAACTGCTGATTTTGTGCCAAGTAATGAGGTTTGTTTACTATTGCATTTAGTATTTACATTTGCCATAACTTTTTAAAATATGCACTGTGTAACTTTTCTGGTGGAGGGTCCGCCAGCTGCTTGAATCCATGGGGATGTCTTTGCTTTGCCTGGAATTTTCTATATGTATATGTTTCCAATGAAACAAGCAAGTGACGCTACAAGGCCAAGGCACACAATTAGGTGGAGGACCTTTTACCTGAAAAGTAGCATAATGCATCTTTAAAATGTGATTTAGCAAAAAAAACAAAAAACAAACAAACAAACAAACAAACAATTCTTTCTTACAGGATACTAATACCTTGGAAAATGCAAAGTAATTGACTGACTGTCTAAATTGCTTTTGACTTTTCTGATCACTCTAACCTGTCAGGTCCATACAAGCATGTCAGTGTAGAATGACAGCTCTTCATAAAGCTGACTGCTCCCTTCCCTCCACAACATAGTCATCCATGGTCCGAGCTTGTATTTCAGTCCATCATTTCAATAATTCAGACCCTCTGTAGAGCCAGTGCTGAAACATTTACAGGCCTATTGATCATGTCCCAGTTTGACGAGCCCGTTGTGGAAACTGTCTTTAATGAACAAGACATCCTCAAAGTCATAAATGTTTAGTTTTACCAGTTGAAGCATACGCCTTAGTTCAGAAAGTTTCTGGCCTTGGCATGGGGAGTATATTTGCTAATATCTCTGAACTTCAGTTCTCTGGAAGCCATTACCTGGAATTGCAGTAGGGACTTTCATCTTTTGCAGTTTAAAATTGTGGTGACGAATCAACCTGCTCAGCTGTGTTATGCTCCGATCCCAGGCGATAAAAGATTTGAGAAAAAGATTTGGGAAAATGAAACTGTTCCACATTTATGTCACAAGTTTTATTTTGCATTTTGTTTTCCTGACTGAATAGTGTCTGCTGCAAACTGCACAACAGCTTGAAATTTCAGTGCAGCTTTGCAGAGTAGCTCCAAGAAAAACACATGTATATTGTACTGTGACAACATTATGACCATAGATAAAAGTGATGTGACATCGATGAATGAGTCTCCTTAAACAAGTCTCTTCTGAATGGTTGCTGGAACAGTTGGATCCGGATTTCATTTTTTTAAAGAATCAAATATTTTCCTTTCTAATTTTTATGCATTTAATAACAGAACAAATAATTATTGTAGTCCAACATTTAGGTGATTATTTTGTAGTTAAATTAATTTTCACATCAGCATCTGTCATATAATTAAACATAAAAAGAGCCAGTCTTTTGAACGCCTCTTTGATATGAACAGATCCAAAAGATTTGGATCCCACAAAGGAGCCAAAAGTCCCATCACTTATCGATAACTTTATAGTGCTGTCACAGTATATCAGCTGGCATTTAGTTTGTCATTTGTCATTTTTTAAAAAAGTATTGATACTTCAAATGAGTATCTAGTTACGATACTAGTTTTAGTATCAAATAGTGTTGTTTTTTTTTTTTATAAGCCTCATAGAATATAAATTACTAGCAGCGAGCCAGACTTTTTTCTTTAATTCATGCGTTATCTTGTGTGTAACAACTGCAGCCTTTTGAACTGTGCAGACTCAAAGGCATTTTATCCTTGATCATTTTCCCATGCCTCAAATGAGCTTTTGGTGACGGAACAAACACAATAGTTAACTCCCACTTCTTCCTATAAGTTTAAATTTGCAGTGCCATAGATCAAACAACTGGAGTCAGTGATGCCCACTGTTGAATACAATAACTTATGAGTAACAATATAGGCTACTACTATGACTATCTATCTATCTTTAGCCATGTTTATTAATATGGCATTGCGATCGCTCTTTATCCAATTGTTAACCCTTTAGAAATCTGACATGTTCGATCGACACCCGTTTCCTTAGATTGTTTAAAGTCTGCGTGGCACCAAGTGAAACTAAAACAAGGAAATTACTAAATTAAGTTTGCAGGTTTTACAGGTTCTGAGGAAATGATCCAGTTTTTTTTTTTTTCTTTTTTCCAATCTTTTTAAGGGCTGTGCTTAAGTGTTACCATAGCAACAAATACACTTGAGTAATGACTGCTGATATAATCTAATATTGTTAAATAGTTTGATTTATGGTTGCATGTTCCCCTCACAAACAATGGAAATAGACTATGCAATGTATTTATTTCTTGGGCCTGGACCAAACTGAGTAAATTGAAAAAGCAACAGTCTAGCAAAGTCTTTCATATTTCGAATTATGTTGTATTGAATGTAAGTAGTTTATAGTGTTTTTAGTGACTCCTGACATGGGGACAGTACGAGGCGTCTGGGATTAAGTGAGGAAAATCACTCTGCACCAGCAGTCCAGACCAGTCCATAATAAAGAGTTAAAGACCTCCATAGACTTGCATTGAGATGAAAATAACATGGGTCATTATAGAGTCGCACATCTGGTTTAGCCATATAGACTTAATCAAACAGCTACGCTAATGCTAATACCTTTTACACAGACTAAATATGACAGCCCATTTGTGTATAGGAGACAGCTTTATGCTATATAGGGTATATTATGTGTTATTTTACCCAGAGTCAATGTAAAAACGATATGTCCCCTGAAGTAAAACTAGGTCTAAAAATAATTGAAATGGACATATCACAACCACTAATCGGCATAATCCTGTCCAGATGGAACAAAGCAGTTTTACTATATTACATTATCGCACCTGAAATGGTCTTTACAGTCAGTTTAAGAATAACATACATGATTCATGGTTTTGTATAGTCCAACAATTAACAAAACCAAGTAATCCAAAAGAAAAATGACTTAAGTATTATTACAGTGCATTGATGAACTTCATTAATATTAAAAATCTGTCTACTTGAATCTCATGGTTCAGTACATTTTGGTTGCATCAATACATTTAACAATTTTCTAATTTTGATTTGTTACAGTATTATTTTAAAGTGATTCATTTGTTATCTGCATTTATTATTTTCTGATCTATGCTACAATGTTGTTTCCTCATCAAAAACATACCTGGAGTTGTATTTTGTTACATTCGTGCATGTAGGGCTGAACGATTTTAAGAAAAAATTGAATTGCGATTTTTCTGGCAAAAATTGCGATTTCGATTTTATCCACGATTTTTTTCAGTGCACATGAACATTTGCAAACATCAGAGAAACTTACATCATACCATTCAAACACTAAATTCCATAACTGTAATGCAAGAATGAAAACGCATGTGGCTCTTTCATCGTTCTGTCGTGGCTCCCTGTGACTTTGGAAAATAATAATGAGTATTTAATTACATTGTATTTTTATTTTAGTTTGTTCGTTTTTAAATGTAAATCTAAAATTGTAGATAATGGTAATCTTGTAACATTTAAATAAAACGTTTTTAATATTTTTGTCGCTCAAAACGTGCGTCAAAGCCGAGACTGGTACACAATGTACACACGATAAAATGATGACAGAACACAGAAGCAGACGCATTTTTGGTTCGCTGCGGGTGGATAATTAGTTTGGCTTTTTATTTCCTACGAGGAGGACTCAAATAATAATGTGTTTAATGCAGCTTTGCGCACATTTGTTTACATTATACAGAAGCGAAACTTAAAACCACATGGCTAATTTGCATAAACTAGAAGCTCCTTGTGCCGCTTCTGTCGGACTAAAGGGCAGGACTCAGTGGAATATGCGTGTTCTTTCTGTGACTGAGGGATGTTCTGCCTATGGTGAGTCTGTTCTGTGCTTCTATCGCGTTGGAGATGGTTCATGTTAAACTTTTCAGAGATTATACGTGTGCAGGTCGTACATGTGCAGCGCGGTTCTTTATTTCACTCATGCACTTTATTTATGTTGCTACTGTTGTGATGAAAAGACTGAAAGGTGTAAATAATTCTCTTAAGACTCGCGTTAAGAGCTGTAGTGGAGTTGCCGACCCCTGCACTAGACGTTTCACTGGACTTTCTCGCCGTGCACTCGTCATGCAAATGCGCGTATGGCGGTATAAATTGGTCGTGTTTCCACTGGATGTGCAACTTTAGCACGACATGTTTTGCACAGCACCTGTTTCTGATGTTCGTCTGCAGCCTCAAACCCGAAATACTGCCAAATGACCGACGTGCTGTTTTTCTTTGGGTTCAAAACCCCAGACTCCAGTTCTGGTCCCGCTAAAGCCATTTCTGAAACTGATGACCAGCTACACTGATTGGAGTCGAGAACACGTGATTTGTGCTGCCGCTTCTGATTGGTGAGCTGGAGTCGAGAACACGTGATTTGTGCTGCCGCTTCTGATTGGTGAGCTGAGCAGCGCGGCAGGGAGGCGACGTACATGTGTGAAAAAGTTGACGAAACAAAACCTGGGTCAGTTAGGAGCGCTGCAAAAAACCGTGGCTTTAACGATCCCAAAATCGTGTTGTCTGAGATCGCGATTTTCGGTCTAAAACGATAGATCGTTCAGCCCTACGTGCATGTTTAACACACAAACCCTGCATATTTAGTTTTTCTCTCAAACAGAAAATACTCCACTCAACGTTCCACCTTGTGATGTCATGTGGTAATACAGGAAGAGCTCGGCCCTGTTTTAAATCTCCGTACACCTTCACTATAAAATATTGGCTATCTGGATAATTTCAGTCCTGGGGTTGTCAATCAAACTAATGAAATGAACAAAAATGTGAAAGGTGTTAACTGGAAAAGTACATGACAAGGTGGAGCAGAGCATTTTGATTGATTTTGAGACAGACTAATAATAATGGATTACTCTAACATGTATGAAACAAAAAAAAAAAAGACAATTCCAGGTATGTTTTTGCTAAGGTAAGCTCACAAGAGGCAAATTTGCGTAATATAGGACCTTTAAACTGTGATTTCTTACTTGTGATTTTATTTTTATTTACTTATTGTTCTGAGTGTTTTGCACAATTTTTCACAACTTTTTGCACTATACTGTCCCCTGACTGTGAGCTTCTGTCACAAGTGAATTTCTCCTCTGTGAGATCAATAAAGTCTTATCTTATCTTATCTTATCTTATCTTATCTTATCTTATCTTATCTTACCACCAGGCCCTTCACTATTGCTGGTGTTCACAGTGAGGTTAAGGTTGTGTATTTTGGTGATCTCCTTGGTCTCCTTCTGGTGTGGTTGTTGAACAGCTTCTGCGCATATCATCCCAGACCACTGCTTCCTCCTTTATTTCCAACAATAGAGCCAGCTTCCTGTCTTATCGCATCACTTCCTGTCTGAGTTCAAACACCATCTTACACAGTGGCGTCCGGTCTCAAAGATACAAGAATGTACGTACTATAGCGAAATCAGCTCAAGGAAATCAGGGTTATTTCCTCGTATAAACTGAAGAAGGACTAGAGGTCGTATTTTGTCAGTTATATATAACCCTTGGAGTGTGCAGGTCACCTTTACAGGTTAAATGTACCACAGTAATCAAATGTTACACCTCGACGACAACAGTTCTTCCTTTATCTTACTTTTAAAATCCGTAAAGCAGCCTTAAGTTGAGTATGACTTCTGATTTAGGTCAGCTATTTCCGGAACAGAGAGGTCAAAAATGTAGACATTGTCCCTCTAGTCTAGGGATGTACCGCTTTACAGCTTTTTCTGTTTCGATACTGATACTTTAGCTTTGTTATCTCCTGGTACCCGATCAATCAATACTATTTTTTTTTTTTTTCCTTTAAACACAAACAGCATAAGGTAAAAAAAAGGTTAAAAACATCCAAACGTATTATCATTTAAAGTAATTACAGAACATCTTTGTAAAAATACAAGTTTAATATTATGAGACGCCACTATAAAACGCCAATTACACCAATTTATAAACCAAAACGGGACATGAGCTGAGCCGATATCTTTCAAGCCCATATCCCATCTACCAAAATTTTCAATATCGGTACCGGTATCCAATAACATATCGTATCGTGCATCCCAACTCTAGTCCAAGGTAAAATTCCTAGCAGAAAAAGTTTCAAGATTGGCACTGGTATCAAATCTATTGCATTAACAAATTAACCAGACAAAATAAATACATAAATAAATGTATGGCTCTTTATATTCAAGTAATTGCAGATGTGTTAAGAAAGAAAAAAAAAACATATATTACACTAAATGTTTAAAATAATAGTAAGATAATATTTTTTCTTTTCATTGATGGTACTAGTCTGTCAAGATTAGACTTTTTCAGTCAGGGACTCTTAGCAGGATTATGGTCCATCTCTGGGTCATCCTGGTTCAATGGACACTGCGCTGGTGGTCTATCACAAGATGGGGGTGGTCTGCCCAAGAGTAGAGGATCTTTTTGTTGATCTGTTTAGTCCAAGTCCATGTTAGGCAGTTGTTCAAAACCACAGTTCCCCACGTATCTGTGTTTCATCACTACTGAATTAAGTCATGGCAGGAGTCTAGTGTAGAGTTGAGAGGCCATAGGATCCACCTGGCCCAGAGCCTTGTTTAGAGCAGCTGTGTGGTGCATTGTGGGAGATGGGCTACGGTGCTGACAACCTGATCTAGTCCTGCTATTTATCTAAAGTGTACTCCAGTGCCAGGGGTGTGGAGCAATGTTGTTTTATTGTTGAATGTTGTCAAAGGAGTCGCATGTTTCATCAGTTTTGGCAATCTCGGTCATTGAAAACAGTCCCAGGATGCACTGATTGACTATAATTGTGCAAATTTCCATAATGTGCAATCATACAGCTCGGCATTCGGTGTTGTAAATATAGGATCAGTATCACTTGTGTGAATCATCTGAATTGCTCATGGGATCATAAAGTACACTGTAAATACATAGGACTGTCAAAGGACTTTCTTTCGTTCTCGTAAATAAACATAAAAGTTTCAAATGTTGCTTTTATGAGAAGGAACATTTACATAAAAGATGATGTTTGCTGGAACAGAAAACTGACCACTTACCACTTTACAACCAAAATGAGACCAGCTCCATACACGGTTTGACAAATAGCTGCAGTTATGTACAGATCAAATTAATGCATTTCTGTCAGACTCATTATTCAACAGACTCATTATTTCCTTGCCCTAGAGATGTACCTATCCAACTTTTTGTGTTCCAGTACTCGATATTTTACCTTTAAGTATCTGCCAATACTTGATATCACCCGATACCAGGGCAGAGATGGAAATATCATTTATTTTCTTTAAATACAAATGGCGTATGGTGAAATATTACCCAAATATGTTTTGTAACTGTTATTTAAAGTTATTAAAGTAACTACAGAACAGCTTTGAAAAAGATAACTTTAATATATTATAATATTTTTTATAATATTTATAATATTTTATCAATTTAATATATTTTGAATGAAAATTAGCCAGTAAATTGTCTCATTACACAAATTTATAGACCAAAATAAGATATCAACTGAACCGATATGTAACCGATAAGCAATCTATCAGAATTTTCAATATCGGCGCTGATATCCAATACCAGTATTGCAATGGTGCATCCCAAATCTGCTCTAAAAATCTGATGTCTAGTATTTTGCTGTGCACCTTCCTGTCTTCCATTTTGACCATTTTATACATTGCTAGCATAGTACTAAAAGTTGTACTTACAAATTACACTCTAAATGACTTTAATTACACCTTGATGCTGTTTTTGTTCTTGGCAGCTGTGCATGTGCCATAGAGTGAGTGTAAGCTGTAATTCACTAGGCCTGACTGTACTGCCCCCTGTGGTCACGTGCAGGGTCACACCTCCATCAGAACAAAAAGGGCAGAGGCTGGGACTGCACAATACCACAGATAATAACACGGAGGATACGGCGATCTGGCAGTGATGTGAGCTAGAAAGGAAACTTATGCTGAATTTTATCGGCCATTTTACTGTTCCTAGGTCCGTTTGGGTAGGATGATGTCACATGCAAATTCAGCTATAAACAAGCACATATAGGTGTACAGGGAAAACCACAGTAATAAAAAAAAACAAGAAAAACATTTTGTATTTGTACTGCTGACAGATGTTTTAAAGGACCCATTACGCTGTTTTCTATCTCTCATCACAAACATATCTGGTGTTGTGTTCCGTTTCATTCATAAATGTTTAACACACAAACCCTGCAGATTTAGGCTGAGTTCTTCTCTCAAACAGAAAACACTGTTCCACCTTGGGATGTCATGTACAGGAAGTGGTCCACTGTGTTTTTCAACTCCACGCTTCTTCACTAGAATAATTTGGATCATTTCAGTCCTGGAATAACCCGTTTCTACTGAACTAAAAGTAAAAGATAGCTGTTACTCAAACATGTGTGAATGAAACAAAACACAACTCCAGTTCTGTTTTTGGTGAAGGAACAACAGCTAATGTACACTTTTGATGGCTGTTGCAAGAATGTGTAATGAAAGAATTTAGAATAATATTTGCAATTTAGAATAAACATGTAACTATGTATGTAATTACTAAGCATTTTTTTTATGTCAGACAATAATGACAAAATGCTATATTGTTATTGTAAAGAAATGAAATTGGTACAGAAAAACCCTATGGACAAAATAGACTTCTTAACACAGTGGACAATTAGCTAAGCTTTTCAGGTTTTACTCGCCTGCAGTAAACGAATATTGCACATGCTGTCGAAATCTGCAGCCATTGGGGACACATGGTCAATAAACTTGTGTCAAGACGGAGAAGGTGGAGGAGGGGAGGCCGATGACATTGAAGTGGCTGGAGGAAGTCAGAAGATGTGAAAGGTGAAGAAAAGATCACATATAGACCCAGCTAAGGGACATTGTGGTTCAGCCTGGTGCACACAAGGCGCCATTGTACACTGACAGCCCCTCGCTAACTACTTTTGACAGGCATGTTTTGACTAGGCCCGCCAGGAGCGATGTGTTTAAGATAGAAATGTACAGGGTGTTTTGTTGCCACCGTCCAGGCAGCTGCTGTTAGGCCACATCACCAGTGCTTTCCCTGTTTCAGGGCCTGCAGTTAAAAGACCCAAGAGGGACATTTAGCCTTTGGTCAGGTCTGCTAGCACTGGCTACATCCGGTCCTACATGCGGGCTGGTCAGGCAAGCCTTACCTGGTCATATCATTAGTATTTAGTGTTTTTTTTCCTACCTGTTTTAAAACAATGAGTCATATTGGCATTGTCATATTTTGTTTTTTTTTTTGTTTTTTTTTTTAAATTATTATTATATTATGGTTATAACCAGCTATCCATAGGTTTCAGAGTGGGTTTCAGACTGATGGAAATTTTGCACTGTTGCCATAGCAATTAACAATTCAAAACAAAATAATTCTATCTTTTGAATGGACCAAAGTCCTCAAAATGTCACCCAACAGGAAGCTAAAAGATTTTAGCATGTTCCAAATTATATAATTACTATAACAGTCCAAAAATATGTTTGTTTATTAAAGTGGTACGGCAATAAGGAATGTGCAGGGTTGATGCATTGTAGGTTTTGGGAAGAAAAAAAGTGAACAGGTCCTATATAACCAAAACTGACTCTTGTGAGCGTTAAGCCATGTTACAATGCTGTTACCTCCTCAAAAACATACCTCAAACATTCACACGTGCTTGAGTAACCCTTTATTATTAGTCTTTAAGTTAACAGTTTCCTTTTAGTTAGAGATTGGCAGTTCCAGGGCTAACTGATCCAAATGATTCTACTGAAGGTGTATGGAGTTAAAACACACAGCGGAGAACTTCCTGTATTACCACGACATCATAAGGTGTTTTCCTTTTGAAAGGAGAACTCAGCCTAAATATGCAGGGTTTGTGTGTTAAACATGTGTGAATGAAACAAAACACAACTCCTTTTAATGAGGAAACCTGCTTACCCAGTCTACTTAGTTAATTGTAGCCACAAGTTCTGACTATTAATTGCATATTTGAACTATAATATTATGTTTCCCCACTATTATATCTACAACTATATTTTTAATACCAATCTTATTATGAATATATGAGTGTTGGCAGCGCAGCACTCCTTATCCACGGGGAGTAGCTGTGTGCCGAGTCAACACAATAGCCAGTAATGGAAGAGAAAACCAATAGGAGCCCCATGTCTCTTCAAACCTCTTCCTTTTTCTGCAGTTGGATTATTTGTCTTGTGTCCTCTCCTTTGTTAGTGCTGAGTGGGGCTGAATGTGACCCCCACACTCACACTGGTGCTGGCTAAGGGGCCATCTGAGCCAGTGGAGGGGGGTAGAGGAGAATAACATTATGGGACAGCGCGTAGAGGTCAAGTAAATACACTAAAGGGTATGGAAATGCAGGCAGAGGGGAGAGTGAGTTTGGCAGTCTGTGATATGTGAAAGTGGGGGCGGGCTTGGTGGGGGAGAAAAAACATGCAAATCTGTTGAAGCAGGTGCGCAGTGAGATCAGAGGGACTGGCATATACTGTAAATGGGTTGGAAACTAAACAATGCTTTAAGCTGCTGAAATTCTTGTTTTCTTTTTAACAGTGCAGCACCTAAAGGACCCTTCTACTGTTGAGCCAGTATATTGGTCAGGAGCACCCTATCTGAATTTATTCATTGTGGGTGTTTCTATTGCTCAAAAACACAATAATTCCTTCTGTGAATAGATGCAACTCTCCACAGATCTGAACTATAATGTAGCACAGTGCTGTAACCTGCTTATCTTTCATGTGATAGGTTTAAACTATACTGTGGAACATCCTAGACAAAGCAATAACATTTCCATGGAGACAAGCAAGTACAAGCAAACGGACCCTCCACCAGAAGAGTTACGCAGTGCACCTTTAAAGACACAATACATGCATTTTCTAGGCTGTTAGCTGATTTATCGGTCAGGATTTATCGGTCTTAATTAGTTGACTTTTTACTGGGATTATAAATGTTACATTGAAGTACACTGTGTATTCTGCCTTTTTTTTTTTTAGATATAAATACCTAGTTTACTGGTATGTTTCTGTACTTGTTATTGTTAATGAAATCCTATAAGACTTTTTATAACGTCTTGAGTGCAGTTTGGATCAGATCCATCATAGTTTTGCGAACTTTTGCCAGCACCCCGGCATGGCGACTAATAGAATTTCTTTAATATTTTCCGCATCTCCAATTCGCCCTCTGTTCTCCTCCATTTTTTTTATTTCACAGGGAGCTTTTATCTCTCTAGTAATCTGCCCCCACTCTTAGATTCTGTAGTCATGGTGTGACCGGTCATGTGATAGCTGGGACCCCATCGTTTCTCATTACTCCATGCTTTACTGCATCTGACTCAGCACCTCCTCTCTCTCTCCCTCTTTCTCTCTCTCTTTCTCTTTTCTATCACTCCCCAGTCTCTATCTCTCTATCTATGTCCCCCCTCTCTCTCTCTGTCTCTGTCTCCTGATTCAGTGTTGGAGGTCTCCACCCCGTGACTTTGCACTAATCTCTTTTTTCTTCAGTCCCTGCAAAATCATATAATACCCACAGATATAATTTCAAAAAGTTACTGTAAAACTTGCTAGCTTTTTGTTGATTTGCAGTCCTCAATTACTTCTCAAGTGTCTCTCCACTTTTTTTTTTGCTTTGTCACTTCAGTTCACTCATGTCCGATCCTTTAGTTTCCACGGCTCTGAATGTGAACTGTACCAAACACTTATAGGGTGCATGTCATCACCTCTCACTGTTGTGCAGCCCTGTGGAATCTCATTTTCTTCACAGCCATTTACCACCACACATACAGTAGGTTAGCCTGGTCATGCCATGCAAAAGACAGCATATATAGTGCTATTTTATTTACACGATAACATTAACATCTCATAAAAGTGTATCTAAATTTGTCATAAAATCTTCAATGTTGTTTAGAAAGTTAGAAAGTGTTGTTGGAAAGTATTTCATATTTTGGAAACAGTTAATTTGATAATAGCCATTGTTCTAGCATGTGCAATAATACAATAATTGAACTGTTTTGATTGCGACAGTTGAGGATTCTCTGCTGGACTGCAGGGGCCCAAAAGTGAGTTGCAAAGATGTAATAATAAAAATTTCAGGGATGCACCGATATTGGCGCCAATACTGAAAACTTTGCTGGCTCAGTTATCGGCTTCCTTGGTTCAGCCAATATTCTGGTTGGATATATACATTGATGTAATAAGACTATTTACTGGCCGTAGTTGGCCCAGAATTTGTATTTATACAAAGCTGTTCTGTAGTTACTTGTGGGATAAATAACAGCTAAATAACACATTTGGATCAGTTTTGTCTAATTTTATTCTATTTTAAGGGAATAAATGCTGTTCTCAGTCTCTGCAGTGGTAATGGTTATCGGCAGATACTTAAAGTTATAGTAATGGAATCATTATCAGAACAAAAAAATGTGTCTAATTTGATGTTTTAAATTTACACCACTATAGAAAATGACACCAAAAAGCAAGTTACACATGTCTGTATTCTACACTGTAACCACTCTGAACTTTATTAGCAGATTTTCAACATTTCCCCCTGTCCCTCTGTCCTTGGTCTAAAATGAAGCTGCACTTTAAGCCGTGTAGTAATCAGTAAACTGAAGGTTTGGTCCCTGACATCAGAGGTAATTCTTCAGGAGTGAGTGAAGGCTCGAGATAGGAGACGAGATGAGGAGCGAAAACATTTAAATCCCTGCACTCACTGGAGTCTCATTATTTCTCTCTTTTAAACCCAACTCTATTCAGCTTATTCATTCATAGCAGCTTATCAGTGCCTCCATGTTGCTGTTCAAGTAATTAGGACTTTCATTTCCCTTTGGTTGGTAAAATAACACAGTCTAAAGCATTTAAAAATCTAAAGTGTGTTTTTATTATTTTTATAGTAGACAGTGGAGTAGTTTGTGGCTGGGTCTCGTGTCTGCCCAGCGCGCTCAGTGTTTGTATTAAAATGCAGTGTGAGGAGAAGCCATTTCCCAGTGAGCAGACTGATGAAGTGTGGACGTGTGGCTGATTTAAGGCGTCTTTCTCTGGGTCTATAGGTGTGTTTTCAAACATTCTTTAACCTTTTGGGGCGGGCGGTTGGTTATTTGGTAAAGATATTGTAAGCGTTGAGTGAATTGTAGACACTAAATTGCCTTAAAGGGAAAGTACATGGGCTATTTGTGAATCTCTGTGTCTGTGTCGCTGTGATGAGCTCATGCTACATGAGTGGAATGATTCAAGGTCCTATATTATGGAGTTGTCTTGTGTTTCTTTCATACATCTCCGAGTAACCTTTTATCGTCAGTCTGTCTACATCTCCAAAGCTCAAAATGCTCTGTTCCACCTTGTGACGTCATGAAGCTGTAGTTTTCAAGTTAACTGCTACCTTTTGCATTTAGTTCAGTATAGATTAACAATTCCAGGGCTGAAATTATCCAAATAATTATAATGAAGATGTATGGAATTTTTGATCTGGTAATTGCAGTTTTTAGGATGATAACATTAATAACAGAAGCACAAACTAGTACAAGTAAGTTAACGAGGTAGACTCTTGAAAATGGAAGATATAGTGGTTTAATGCCATACTGTGAATTCATATATAAGGCATGTTAGATTCACTACCTTGTGCTGTATTTGACAATGTGGGAGTGTGGCTGATTTGAAGCCCGTTTTTGCTTATTTTTAGTCGTATGATACTCACCATTCAGCTTTCCCTCCCTTCTCTCTCTCTCTTGCTCTCTCTTTCTCTCTCTCTCTCTCTCTGTCTCTTTTTTGCCCTGATTCGCTCGCTGCAGGAGTTGGCCACCGCTCTGACCCTTGGGTTGCATCACGCCTGCCCAGTCTGTTTTTCTTGGACATTCCAGTTGGCTCAGCGGTCCATGGAACTAGTTTGGAAGCTTGTACACCACATGGATGTTAATTTACAACAGTCCCTCGCCCCTTTGTAAAGTGTATTTTGGTTTTACGAGTCCTTTGGTACTTGCTTTAATCTGATCAGTTCCCCGCTGGCTGGCTGTCCACACTGACTACACAGGCCTTTGTTTGTGCTCAAAATCAGTGGCAAGTGAAGGGGAAAGTTAGTGACCCACACGGCGCAACAATTAGCTTAAATCCTCTCTGAAAGGAACACATGAGCCCTGACCATGAGGACAGGATAAAGGCAGAACAACGCAAAATGATTTAGGAGTGGATCAGTTTATCCAGAAAATAACTTGGCTCCCTCTTCTGTGCAGCTGAAAATTTAGGAGAGAGGTAGGGAGAGATAGCGAGAGGAAGAGAGATTTGGAACTGCACGGAGGATGATTTAACAGGTGCTTTTAGAATCAGGACCAAGTTTCTTCACTCTTCCTTGATTTCCTCTCACTTGCGTAATGTCAGGAAATTAACTCGGCAAAGATAAGCTACTTCTTTGGGTCCCGTAGGCTGTGTATGGAGATCCAGTGTCTAATATCGCTGCATATTACTTCTATACAAAGGTCCTTTAAGTCCTTATGGTAAATGATTTGTTTTTAAAGGTGCTCTAAATTTCTGCAGAGTCCGCCAACTTGTTGTATCAGTGGAGATTGTGGAATGTTCAGCGGTACAGCATTAAACTTATCCATCTCACTGAGGATAACTAGGTGACACCAGAACCATGCCAAGTAACAGGTGAGATCTGTGGAGAGGTAAGCAGGTTCACAGGGCAAAAACCTATATCGTATTAATTCATTCATAATCATGGTCAATGCAGTTTAATTTAAGCTTTCATTTATAGACAACTTCTTCTTTCGGGGTTGCTGTCTAACCATTTTCTGATAATACATTTCATGATAACTGACGTCCCGAGGCAAAAAAAATGCGTGGAGCAGATGAGATGGTACAAGCAGATTAGGAAACATAAACATATGATTTCTCTGTAACTTTTTTTTTCATCAGTGCAAAGAATCAGAAAGGTGCTCTTGTAGAACTTGTAATAGCAGGCCATAAACTTTGGCCTTTAGAAACAATCTGTTCTCTAATCTAACTCCTCTAACTGTGTTTAACCTGATCATTGCTGGCGACCGCTTCACTAATGAGCATTAACACAAACACAGACTCTTTTCTGTGTGTCTGCCCCGGCCCTGACTCCTGCTGCAGTTCACACGAAGGTCATACGCTCTAATCCAGTTATCAGAGCAGCCTGGTACTACTACTACTACTACTACCCCTGTCAGTTGAACTCCAAATTAGTTATTAAAAGGTTTTATTATTATTTAAAACATGTACCTCCATAACTTGGGGTGGGTGATTATTTTGCAGTCTTGTTTTACCCTGCATGAATCTTGTATTTGTTATAAAATGAGGGCAAATGACAAAGAATTTTTGATTGGCAAATTTTATCCAACAATCAGCTAAAAAAATATCCCTCATCAGTAAGTATTTGCTGTGTCTAGATTGCACTGAAGTGTTCAATGTATGACCTTCACAATCTACCAAAACCACTGTATTTGATATAATAGTGCGTTCTGTTAGATGGTATGCCACCTGATTGTCTCCATGGAAACGTTATGGCTCATTTCTTTGCCGACAATATCCACAGTACGACATTAAACCTATCTAACTCTATTTCGACAAGCAGATGGCACAGGGTCAAATTACAGGTCAGATCTGTGGAGAAGTGTGTTAGAATGAGTAAGAATGCATGTTCGTCAATGTTTTTCAAGGTATTTTTGAAACACATAAAATTAAATAAATTCCAGATCAACAAATTTAATGCCATACTGTGGAATACTTACGAGCAAAGCAACAATATCTCCATGGAGATTTTGCGAACCCTCCTCCAATATATTTGCCCTAAATGTTGCTAGTAGTATACGGCTATGTTATCTTTCTCAGGAAAATGTTTAGATAAACTCCCCCAGATGCTGTGGCCTGAAGCTTATGGGCTGCTTTGGTTTAGTGTGATCACATCCCTGGGGTTAAGGTCACAGCGGCATGACCCCAGGAAGTACAAGGTAACAGGAAGTGACATAGAGGAACCACAGCTCTAAATAAGTAAAGACAAAACACTTCTTAATCCTCCATTTTTCACAGTAATCTTGATCTCAATGGCTTGTCTATTGTTCTGTCAATACAATTAGCTTTCCTATTGAGCCTGCATTATGTTAATTTATCTGTTTGTGCACAAAGACAACAGGTGTTCTCTCTTCCTCCTCCTCGGTCACACTTTCATTTATTTCCATCACGCTTGACCTGTTACACACGCACACTTGAGGCAGGTCTCCAGGGGTCAGCGCGGAGAGAGAGGCCCAGATGGAAGTGAGGCTGACCTTTGAACTTTAGGCCTGACATTGATTTAATCACACATTATAGATTCTCACATGGACCTAATGTGGCACTATTGGTTGCATTCACATTCTATGTTTAAAATAGGTTACAGTGATTTACTATACATTTATAAAATATATATACAAAAAATACAAATATCTTAACATGGTTAATATCTATAGGCTTATCCACATTTTTTCTCCACGTGGATGAAGAGGTTAAAAGCCATACTGTAGGATATTGCAGGGAAAGTAATTGATACTTTGCAGAGACATCTCATTACATATATCTCTATTAGTGGAATGTTCAGCAGTTACCATGGTGACACAATGAACACCATTAGCCCCAACATTAGCAAACATGATGAAAAATACAAAATAGATTTAAAAAACACATTTTCAGGAGCCTGTGATCAATACAAGCGTTCATGATGCTGTTTAGGTAGACCCTGGCTAAAGCCTGGATTAAAGTCTAATAGAGCTTCTGTCAGAATAGTGCCTTCAGTTAGCATTACACCCCCAGTGAATATTGATAACATCAGCTGCAAAGTATCAATAGCATCTCCACACAGTTAGTGCACTCTCCACCAGAAACGTTACATTCTGGACATGTAAATCAATCAACAATACATTCTATTGTGTGTGCCAAGTCTTACAGATTGTAATTTTTTTATACCAGCGTAACTAATACTGTGTTTCTCAATGAAGCCGCTTGTAACCATAAACACACTTTGCATTATTAGTGCAAACCTCCCACTGAGGCACAAGTTGGTTTACAAATGGAGAGATAAAGTATAAATGTTTACATAGACAAAATGGAGAGGGCAGTCTATTCCAAGCTGATTTACTTTTTAAGGATGTGATTTAGATTCAATTTAAAACATGTCAGTGGAGAATCCTTTAGAGACTGATGCTGACTTTGCCACAGGGCACAGATAGTCATAGATAGTAATGCAATAAGTCCTTGAGGAAAAAGCTTCCATCTGTAAAGTAGTTTGGTCTTAAGGGTGAGACAATAACTTTTATAGTTCAAAAGAGGACATGGTTTGAAATATTCAGAGCTTTTAAACTCTTCTCACCCAAAGTAACCTCTTATTAATGCCTGGTAGGAGAAATATACAGTAGTTGTAGTTGTAGTAGTAGTTGTAGTAGTAGTAGAAGTCAGGAGTAGCAGCAACTATTGCCACGGCACAAATTGGAACAAATGCTCACTTAAATGTCTTATGATAAGGTTAAACTAGTATCAGAAGTGTAACTTTTCTGGTGGAGGGTCCGCCACCTGCTTTTCTCCATCTTTCATGTTATTGCTTTGTCTGGAATATTTCACAGTATGGCGTTAAACCTTTGTATCATCATGGAGACCAAACCAGGCCAAGTTACAGGTCAGATCTGTAGAGTGGCGACCCCGCTCACAGTCAGAATGCCTGTTTTTCCAGGTATTTTTGAGCTATAAAACCACCTGTAATGAATAAATGTAAGGCACATCTGTTTAATGTCAAACTGTGGAACATTTCAAGCAGTGCAATAACGGACACACTACTAAAAAGTTTTTGGTAATTATTCAGAAAAGTTTGAATTTTGTCCTGTTAAAGGTGCACCCTTTAATGAACTTTTCTGAATAATTTTAAAATGGTCTTAATCTATGTTGGCCTATATCAGTTTTAAATTTTAGTATTGTGGCAACATTATACTTATAAATGTGCCCATGAACTAAAACTAACTGGTTAAAAAAATACTATAAAGGCAAGCTAGAGGTCTCTTTTCCACTATGTAGTTGACTAAATAAAATTCTGAATTTGTTCACTAATTTGTTTCAGTGAACCAAAACTGTCGTCAAAACAAGATAAACCTAATCCTATTTTAGTGCAGTACATTTTGCATATCTATATTTGCAAATCCTACAGCAAGACTGAGATATCTCATATTGTCTCCTGGTTGGAAATACTTGTCCAAACACCTCAGCATAATAGCAACGCCGCTTATGTTTATTTGAAGACTGTCTAGCCTCAGCTTTATCAGCACCGCCTGAACCACTAAATGTAAACGGAGAGATAGCACACGCCATGTTGAGTTGAA
The DNA here is from genome assembly GCA_029959045.1 of Taenioides sp. WSHXM2023. Taxonomy (NCBI): domain Eukaryota; kingdom Metazoa; phylum Chordata; class Actinopteri; order Gobiiformes; family Gobiidae; genus Taenioides; species Taenioides sp. WSHXM2023. The sequence goes on along the minus strand of CM057098.1, from coordinate 12,261,652 downwards.
TTTACTACATCTGAGATCAAAGCTCCACTCACATACTTTTTTTTTTTTTACATGTATCTTGGGAGAATCTTGGCAGTTATTTGTATGGTTTTAGCTGGTGAAGCATAAAAGATTTCCTGACTCAGGTCAAGCTTTATTGATCCAGCCTTTTGCTCCGCTCTCACATATGGCAAAATCAATACACCAGTGAAGCCTGCTTAGACTAACCAAGTAGCCATAACATCATTTGCAAATTTGCTAAGCTGTAGAACGAATTTTCCCTTCCAAGAGAATGGTTGTAGTTGCTAATACTTAAGGAGTGTTGATAGTACAATTTTTACTCTGAACTGGTGCAAAGGCACTCTAAAGGGCCCATATTACACTATTTTCTGAACTGTTATAACGTTGTTTCCTCATCACAAACTTACCTGGAGTTGTGTTTTGTTTCATTCACACATGTTTAACACACAAACCGTGCATATATAGGCAGAGTTCTTCTCTCAGACAGAAAACACTGTTCCACCTTGTCATGCGGTAATACAGAAAGTGCTCCACTGTGTTTCTAAACACCATACACCTTCACTAGAATCATTTGGATAATTTCCGCCCTGGAATTACATGACACAAGGTGGAACAGAGCATTTTAAGCATGTGTAGACAGCCGAATAATGCAGAATTACTCAGACATGTGTGAATGAAACAAAACACAGCTCCAGGTATGTTTTTGATGAGGAAACAACATTCTAACTTGGCTTAAAGCTCACAAGAGTCAGTTTTGTGTACTATAGGAACTTTAATGTATAACACCAGTTGGATAATGAATTTGCCTTCTATACTATGTTGTGAACCTTTGAAACTGAATAATGCAGTGATATGTCAGATGCCCTTCTATTGACAATACTTCATATTACTAAACAAGCTTACTGGAAGACCGGATTTACAGCAGCTGAAGTTCTTTCCCACATTCAAGACAGATTTGTAACATCCTAACACAACCAATTCTACTTATATCTGCCATTTCTTTCAACAAGATATTATTAAAATACACAGTGGTGGTCGAATGGGCATAAAACCCTGTGGTATCCCAGTATAAACTCCTGGAGGGAACACAGAGCAAAATGGCCGCTCTGGGATTTGTTTTTATTGGACAAACCACTAAAATGTAAAGTATATAGTTATATTTAATCTGCACACAACTGTCTGATCTGCGGATCTGGGTTTTTCACTCATGTAAAAAAAACCTTGGTGAATGAAATATTTGTAGCTCAGAGGAAGCAGCGTCTCCGTCAGTAAGTCATTCCCTTGAGATAGTGTCATTTCATGTTCTTAGACAGTCCCTCATTTGTGGTACTTTACTTTACTTACGTGGTGCACCCCAGCAAAATTACTGTTTTCTCTCAAGTCTAAAGTGAAATAATAAGGTTCATACATTATAGATACTCTCAAAGCTATGCAGAAATTGTATTTTCTGATGACACAAAGCAGAGCAGTTGTGTTGCCTGTCAAACCTGTGATAGCGATTTGGCTCATTTAGCTCCAAATGTCTGTTTGATTGCAGAACAAGGGTCATTGACTGGGCTGTGTGTCAGTTTCCACTAATTATTGTGTTTGTTGAAGATTGTATTGGAAAATGTGACTGGTATTTTTCCATTCAAACTCAAAAATACCCACAGAGGAAGTGTTTTTTTTTAATTGATTGATTGATTTTTTATTTAATTATGCATCAATTAATAGTAACTATTTACAAAGCACTTTTTGTACATAGTAAGTAACCCAACATGCTTTACAAAGACAACTACAATCATCCCCTCACAGCTTTTGATTATGTTGTTTTGATCAACATAAGATAATGAAATGGAAAATGGTGACGTAACAGATTTAAATAGGATCAACATTTTATTTATTTACTGAGTGCAAGTACAATTGAGAGGCAAAATGAAGGCCAGCGTGCAGTTATGTTAACAATCCCACAACTGTAATGTGTACTGTCTAACTCCAAGTACTGTCTATACAACTTCTGTCAGATTTTCATGATTTCTAGGTTTCAATACTATATTTATTTATTATGTCATGTTACCCAGCTAGCTGTTAGATTCTAGGAATTTGTGAGAGAGCGCCAAGCAATGTTAAGCTTGGGCCAGCAAGGAGGATTGCTTTAAAATTGGTCTCTTTAATGTCCATCTCTTTGTATATCCTCTAATTATTCAACTGCAACTTTATTCATCATCATCCATAATCATTCTGCACTATCAAAACAAAATATAAGCATGTCTATTTCTATGATGGAGTACACTTACTGTGCTCACTGCTCACTGTGCTGTAATATGAATCAGGGTTGCAGTGTGGCACATGTGGGCATTAAAGGTGCAACTTTAAAGTGTAACTTCTCTGGTAGATGTCCAAAACCTGTTTAACTCCATGTTGTTTTTTCCTGGAATGTTCTACAGTATTCTCCATTTCTACATTTAATTTAACTATCTCCATGGAGACAAGCAGGCCACATCAGCAGGCCAAGTTACAGTTCAGATGTGTGGAGAAGTGGACCTGCTAGTAATGCATGTTTTTGTGATAGTTTTGAGAAATAACAACACCTGCAATTGAATAAATACCAGATCCACCAGAAAAGTTACACTGTGCACCTTTAAGTCTTGAACTCGTCACCTGGCCTGTAGTTTCCCATTAGCTGATATATCCAATAAAGCCTATGTCACAGATGTAGAGATTTAGAGTCTAGCTTTAAACAGCTATAAATATTTAAGCAAACTGGGGGGATGATTTCTCTCCCGATTAGTCCAGCTGTCAATCATGGCCAGTGGGTCTGACTGGGCTGTGAGGAGACACCCATATCTGTGCATTGGGGTCAAAGTGGACACATTGGTGGGCTTTAGATGAGATAGGATCCTAGCACTGTAATCCCAAAGGCTTTCTTATCACTCAGGGTCCAGAGAGGTGATGTCATCCCCATTGTCCCTCTGCAGCCCACTGTCCAGTCCAGTAACGAGGGTCTTATCAGAGTCTAAACCTGCTTTTAGCTTTTATTTAGAAACAGGGCAACCACCCAGTATCTTTCTCGACCTGGTCCCCATTTGATCCAAAAGCGAAAAGGTTAATTGTTTTGTTAGGTTATTTATTAGCAAGATATAAAACATGAAATTTTATGAACAATTGTGGAAAAATTTTTTTAAAGATTGTGATTATATTTTGACTTTATGTTCTAAAATCAAGATTCAATTCACAGTGCCCTTAACTCATAACCCCAGTACATTAAAGGAACTATATTACGCAAAACTGACTCTTGTGAGCTTTTAGCCGTGAGTTTTGTGTATTGTTTCATTCACACATGTTTGAGTAATCCTTTATTATTAGTCTGTCTACATCTCAACTGTTCAAAATACTCTGCCTTATGTCATGTAGTTCATGCAGTCGACTCAACCTCTCTACAAACAGTTTTTAATGTTTAACAGAAAATAAGTACACAGTATTCTGTTTGAGTGTAATTTTTGGGACATTTAGGGCCAGATTGAGGATTTGGGACAATAGCTTAGATTTTGGGACTGTACCAAATTTGCATTACCACATGACATCACCAGGTGGAACAGAACATCTTAAGTGTTTTCTGTTTGAGAGAAGAACTCAGCCTAAATATGCGGTGTTTGTCTGCTTAACGTGTGAATGAAACAAAACACAACTCAAGGGATCAGAAAATAGTATAATAGGGATCCTTTAACTTTTAAGAGCACGCGTATTTCATACTCTAAACTTTATTTTTATAGTGATATTTTGTTGGCAGAGCACAACTTGCTGCCCATTGCAATCTACTTTGGTACCTTGTATTTAATGAAAATGTGAGAAGGATAAGAGATACAGACAATTTTGTTAACTAACCTTTCTGGAAACCATGATTGTTACAAGAAGATGTTGATTAAAATGTCTAAATACCACAATAGATTTAGAACCACATTTTGATGTTAAAAAGCTCTTCATAAATTGTACTCCCCCATCTCATCATTCTATATCGACCTCGTAGCTGTGCATCTCCTCTTACCACTTTGGTGTTTTGCTCTTGACCGCATTACTCCATTATGGCAAGTACAATTTAATTTCACTGCACGTTCACAGCTGCTCCCCAGTGCACTCAACCACTGTACAAACTCCAGCCGTCCTTATTTGAAGAGTCCAATAGCTGGAGTCCATTATTTTGTTTGTGGGTTATCTTCAGCGTAAACAGGCACGACGGTAATGGGTAAACAACTGGAGTCTCTTAGTGTCAGTTGTATGCTGCTTGTAGATACACTCGCCCCTAATGCAAACCGCATGATGGACCTCGATGCTAAAAGCTGCAAGATAACAACATGGAGATTCATAACAATGCAAGCAATTAAAGGTGCACTACGTAACTTTTCTGGTAGGGCAATGGTGCTATTTAGAATGACTTTGATAGAATTTTCTGATTTCCTTTCAGAACTGACACAAAAGCTTTTAGGACCTGACTTTCTAGTGCGAAATAGATACTGTATGTGTAGTCTTCACTAAGTTTTTATTTAAATTTCTCTCATTGTCTAAACTTTTCTCACGTTTGTATTATAAATCTCTCTTCCAAATATAGCAGTAACAGAAGTCTTTTGGTCCTCTCTCTATGCCTCCCTTTGGCGGTTTGATGTTTCTAATCATTCCCAGCCGTGAACTCCACATGAAAGACAACAAGTGCTCGTGTGTAATAGGGTGGCGAAAGATCACGCTCCAGAGACGATATAGCAAGAGGGAGATACAGGCAAAAAAAAGAAACAAAAATACTCGGGGAGGTCAAGGGAGGAATGGAGATTGAGGAGATGAAGTCCTTGCTTCTCTACATTCCCATTTTCAAGGTTTCGTGTTATCATTAGCCTGGCCTTTTGTTCCTCTGCCAAAGCATCGCCCCCGTCCCGCAATCACCCTCCCTCTTTCATTCTTTCCACTTCCCTGCCATACATCTTAATCTTATGCCATTGACAGCAGGGAGGCACATACGAGTTGGTTTTGGACGTTTTACTGGGAAAACAACTCCACAAGGAATGAAAGAAAGATAGAAAACAATACAATTATAACCTTCGAAAACAGGCCTGTATTTGAAAGCATCATGCTGTAAACCAAATGTATATTAAAGGTCCTATATTACACACAATTGACTCTTGTGAGCTTTAAGACATGTTAGAATGTTGCTAACTCATCAAAAGCATACCTGGAGTTACCTTTTGTTTCATTCACACATGTTTAGTTGGATAATCCTGGTTTATTAGTCTGTCTACCTCTCCAAAGTTCAAAATGCTCTGTGATGGTAATTTTACCTTTTGTTCAACAGAGATTTGCAATTCCAGTTCTCATCATCATCTAAATGATAACAGTGAGGGTGTATGGAGTTTGAAAATACAATAGAGCACTTCCTGCATTACCATATGACATCACAAGGTGGAAGGTGAAAAATTGGGCCATGCATTATATTGATATTTTGCAGTGACATCAGGCTGGGGGTGTTTTACATGTATCTGTATTGGGGGAATGTTCATCCGTTATCATGGAGACACAATGCGCACATTAGCAAACACTGTAAAGTAAGTTTTAAGATCTCAAGAAAAAAACTGGATGGATTTAAACAACACATTTTCAGGAGCCTATGATCAATATGAGTGTCCATGGTCCTGTTTAGTTTATAACTGTAATGTTTTTTGAGAAAGACTGGTTTAACAGCACAAATCAACTCATCTGTTGTAATTCCACTTAAGGCCGTTATTTCTGGTCAGATTGTGTTAAATTATAAGTCAGATTAAAGTCTACAAAGCTTCAGACAGAGCAGTGTCTCCAGTTAGCATCACACCATCAGGGAATGTTGATGACATCAGCTGCAAAGTACAGTCCCTGACAAAAGTCTTGTCGCTTATCCATTTTGTAGAAACAAAAGCTTATAACCTGACTTTAAATTAATCGATTGGTTTTAGAAATGTCTCATATGAAAGCTAAAACCCTCCCAAATTATGCTCAATATACTAAAATAAATTTGCTTCACTGAAGAAAGATTGATCATTTAATGAACACAGAAAGGTCAGATTTTGGCAAGACAAAAGTCTTGTCGCCTTGTCATATGATGCACCCAATCCTAGATTACAGCCTCACCTGTGATCAGTTACTGATCAATCAATTAGTGGGTGTGTATAAAAAGAACCCCAGCACACCAGACCTTCACATCAACTGCAACTTGACCTCTGACAACATGCCTAAGATCCACCCCGAGACCAAAGCGTTAATTATCAAGAGGCTGAAGACCAGATCCACTGCTGAGGTGGCTGACACCTTCAATGTGTCTCAGTGTCAAGTACAAAGAATAAGAAAAAGATCTGAAAAGACTGGAGATGTTTTTGACAAGCCCAGGTCTGACAGACTCCGCAAGACAACTGCTCGGGAGGAGCGTTTGTTGATTCGAAAATCCAAGGCCAGCCCCTTTTCCACTGCAGCAGAGCTCCACCAGGCCTGGTCACCTCAAGTCCCTGTGTCAACCAGAACAGTTTGTAGAATTCTGTCTCGAAATGGCCTCCATGGTCGAATCAGTGCACAGAAACCAGCACTAAACAAAAGGCAATTAAAAAACCGTGTGGCATTTGCCAAGGCCCACAGCCTGCTAAAAGGATGGACACTGGAAAAGTGGCAGAAGGTGGATTTCTCAGATGAATCCTCGGTTGAATTACATCACAGCCGCCACAAATATTGCAGGAGACCGACTGGAGCCCGCATGGATCCAAGATTCACCCAGAAAACAGTTAAGTTTGGTGGCGGAAAAATCATGGTCTGGGGTTACATCCAGTATGGGGGTGTGCGAGACATTTGCAGGGTGGAAGGCAATATCAATAGCCTAAAATATCAAGAAGTATTAGCTACCTCTTACATTCCCAACCATAAAAGGGGTCAAATTTTGCAGCAGGATGGTGCTCCATCGCATACTTCTATCTCTACATCAAAGTTCCTCAAGGCGAAGAAGATCAAGGTGCTCCAGGACTGGCCAGCCCAGTCACCAGACATGAACATCATTGAGCATGTCTGGGGTAGAATGAAAGAGGAAGCATGGAAGGCAAAACCAAAGAATCTTGATGAACTCTGGGAGGCATGTAAGACTGCTTTCTTTGCTATTCCTGATGACTTCATCAACAAATTGTATGAATCATTGTCGAACCGCATGGATGCAGTCCTTCAAGCTCATGGAAGTCATACAAGATATTAAATATGGATCTCACAGCACCACTACTTAATTCACTGACGTTATGCAACATATTTTTGTATTTGAAGTACAGTCCCTGACAAAAGTCTTGTCGCTTATCCATTTTGTAGAAACAAAAGCTTATAACCTGACTTTAAATTAATCGATTGGTTTTAGAAATGTCTCATATGAAAGCTAAAACCCTCCCAAATTATGCTCAATATACTAAAATAAATTTGCTTCACTGAAGAAAGATTGATCATTTAATGAACACAGAAAGGTCAGATTTTGGCAAGACAAAAGTCTTGTCGCCTTGTCATATGATGCACCCAATCCTAGATTACAGCCTCACCTGTGATCAGTTACTGATCAATCAATTAGTGGGTGTGTATAAAAAGAACCCCAGCACACCAGACCTTCACATCAACTGCAACTTGACCTCTGACAACATGCCTAAGCTCCACCCTGAGACCAAAGCGTTAATTATCAAGAGGCTGAAGACCAGATCCACTGCTGAGGTGGCTGACACCTTCAATGTGTCTCAGCGTACAAGTACAAAGAATAAGAAAAAGATCTGAAAAGACTGGAGATGTTTTTGACAAGCCCAGGTCCGGCAGACCCCGCAAGACAAATGCTCGGGAGGACCGTTTGTTGATTCGAAAATCCAAGGCCAGCCCCTTTTCCACTGCAGCAGAGCTCCACCAGGCCTGGTCACCTCAAGTCCCTGTGTCAACCAGAACAGTTTGTAGAATTCTGTCTCGAAATGGCCTCCATGGTCGAATCAGTGCACAGAAACCAGCACTAAACAAAAGGCAACTAAAAAACCGTGTGGCATTTGCCAAGGCCCACAGCCTGCTAAAAGGATGGACACTGGAAAAGTGGCAGAAGGTGGATTTCTCAGATGAATCCTCAGTTGAATTACATCACAGCCGCCGCAAATATTGCAGGAGACCTACTGGAGCCCGCATGGATCCAAGATTCACCCAGAAAACAGTTAAGTTTGGTGGAGGAAAAATCATGGTCTGGGGTTACATCCAGTATGGGGGTGTGCGAGACATTTGCAGGGTGGAAAGCAATATCAGTAGCCTAAAATATCAAGAAGTATTAGCTACCTCTTACATTCCCAACCATAAAAGGGGTCAAATTTTGCAGCAGGATGGTGCTCCATCGCATACTTCTATCTCTACATCAAAGTTCCTCAAGGCGAAGAAGATCAAGGTGCTCCAGGACTGGCCAGCCCAGTCACCAGACATGAACATCATTGAGCATGTCTGGGGTAGAATGAAAGAGGAAGCATGGAAGGCAAAACCAAAGAATCTTGATGAACTCTGGGAGGCATGTAAGACTGCTTTCTTTGCTATTCCTGATGACTTCATCAACAAATTGTATGAATCATTGTCGAACCGCATGGATGCAGTCCTTCAAGCTCATGGAAGTCATACAAGATATTAAATATGGATCTCACAGCACCACTACTTAATTCACTGACGTTATGCAACATATTTTTGTATTTGAAGTAAATTATTTGTTCAATTTTCTGTAGGCGACAAGACTTTTGTCTTGCCAAAATCTGACCTTTCTGTGTTCATTAAATGATCAATCTTTCTTCAGTGAAGCAAATTTATTTTAGTATATTGAGCATAATTTGGGAGCGTCTAAGCTTTCATATGAGACATTTCTAAAACCAATCGATTAATTTAAAGTCAGGTTATAAGCTTTTGTTTCTACAAAATGGATAAGCGACAAGACTTTTGTCAGGGACTGTAAATTATTTGTTCAATTTTCTGTAGGCGACAAGACTTTTGTCTTGCCAAAATCTGACCTTTCTGTGTTCATTAAATGATCAATCTTTCTTCAGTGAAGCAAATTTATTTTAGCATATTGAGCATAATTTGGGAGGGTTTTAGCTTTCATATGAGACATTTCTAAAACCAATCGATTAATTTAAAGTCAGGTTATAAGCTTTTGTTTCTACAAAATGGATAAGCGACAAGACTTTTGTCAGGGACTGTATCAATTCGTATTGCTGTAGGTCAAAACTTGCTGAAGGCTCTGTTTCATGTTATCATTAGCATGTTTCTCTCACAAAACTGCCTCCCTCTTTTCACTTCCTTTCCATACATCTTCATTTTGCACACGCTGCTGTGGTCTATTCATAACATGGAGGCACAAATTGCTTCAGAAATTTGGGAATGCTTTATACTGGGGAATGCTACTTATGGAAAAAGTTTGAGGAGTGTTTTAGCTCTTCTTAACACCCAACCGTACTTCTATTAAAAGACACGTCACTATTTACTCTCATTGAAAGTAAGCCCAGCTAGTTTGCATTCACTCCGTAAAAATGCATTCTTTGCTCCATTCTGGTCTTATATGGTCATCGCCGTTTCTCTCAAGGATAATTGAGCTTTTTTACAACTTGAGGAGTATCATGTGCACGGTGTAGTTGCATAATTGATGGTCCTAGTCTTGCGAAGAAAGCTACGAACATTTACAGATTTAGTCTAGATGTCAAAATAATAGAACATATTTTGACATGCGCTGAGCTTGTGTGGTCTAAATCTGTTTATCATCTAGTAAGTTAATGAAATCCTGAACTTTCTTTCATTACTGGTGTCAAATACATATTACATTCCTCAAGTATGTGATCAGCTTTATGAAATATCACTTTCTGAAGGAAGTCAATGTGACACAGATAAAAAGTGTTACTACATGTGGGTTTACTTTTTTGTGATCTTGACATTCATATTTTAAAAGTGCACTAGGTAACTTTTCTATTAGTGGATGGCCTGTCATCTGCTTGTCTCCATGGAGATGTTATTGCTTAAGATGTTCCACAGTATAGCATTAAACATCCCTCTCTGCTAGAGACCAGCAGCAACAAGTCCAAGGTCAAGGTCACCAGGTCATATGTGTGGAGAGGTGACCCACCCCTCATGGAAAGAACCTAATTTTCAGGGTATTTTTAGCTATAACAACGCTAATGCTTGATAGATGTTTTTAATATCATACTGTAAAACATTCCATGCAGATCTATAACATCTCCATTGAGTCAAGCAGGTGGTGAACCCCCTGCCAGAAAAGTTACACTGTGCTCAATTGACTGGGTGCAAAAATAAGATATACTCTTCAATAAAGTACTATACTAATTCTAATGTGTCTCATATGGCAGTGTACCAAACAACTTTGAAATATATGTTTTTCTTGTTGCTTATACTTAACAAAGCTGTGTTGCATATGATCCTTGGAGCTGATGATTGCTTTACTGCTGCCTGGTTTCAGTCAGAGGATGAGTAGAGCTGACAGTCCTCTGCTTTACAGCGTTCATTATGGGTTTCTTAAGGAGAAGTTGTAAAAGTTCTACAGATCTCCAGCTGTGGCTAAAAGTCTGCACAGATCCACAGCAAAAGGTAGTGTTTGTTGATATACAAAGCAATAGGGTAACCCAGATACTAAGCAATACTAAAACTTGTATTGAACTAATAGTATCAACACTGTAAAATCACATAAATGGTGAAATCGGACACCTTTCCCAAACTGTTTTACAATGGTTTCAGAATTGTTATGAGACAACATAGTTACATGAAAGAAACCAAAATAATGTTAGTGTTGAAAATTAAACAATGCTGTACAAAAACGAGTGGTTAGCATAAGTATTTATTCAGTCCATTCATTATAGGTGTGCATTGCTGTTATCTACATCTGCAAATGTAATTTACTGGATATTAACTTACAAATGTGCTCTTGGATATGATTCCTGATTGAAATCAGGTCCATTTTTCTATATCATTATGAGATCTACAAGATGTTGGTTCAGGCAGCTGTCTAGGCTATGTGAAATCAAGAGTTTATCTGAGGAAAAAGAACATTTTCAACTCATTTGTCAAAACAAGACAATCTATTTTCAAGAAAAGGTTTGCATCTCATTCCACTCATGATTATGTGACAGGCGCATGCTGCAGCCTCCACTTAAAATTGAAAACAGCTTGTACCTATATATCTGGGACTTTTCTTTGTCTTTTACCTCGCCGACAAACTCTGTACAAAAGTGAACTGCGCTATACCACTTGCTGATGGGAGAAAGCAATAGGCAACAATCACAGCCATTCTACTCATTCATTCAACACTACTGTGCATCACCTCCCGTGCTCAGACCAGTCCTTTTCTGCACCATTGAAGACAAATGAAAGATAAACGCAGATGAAGTGCCGGACCTGTACTATGGGACTACCTCAGAGACCTCTCATATTGTTGCTTTACATTAAGGCGGAGCAGGAGCATGTGAAAGTGGAGTGCTAAGTAGGAGAGAGAAGACACAGGAGTGAGCCATGAGTGATGAGGTCTGGCTTTTCGCTAATGCTGCCGTGAGGGATGGCTGCTCAGACGTCCTCCACAACGATGGATGGTTCTCTGTGGAGATACAGGCACAAGTATTGGCTCTGTCTGCGCCATTTTTCACATACTTTGACCATATGAGGTTTCTATATTGTCTATGTATGGAATGGTTATACTAATACTCACACTGGAATAAATTGTGCATTCACGTGGCAGGCAGATGTTTAAAGATATGTTAGTGTAATTTAAAATGTGTGAATGGGGTTGATAATATAAATAAATTGATGTGCATATCATGAAGAATGTTGCCAAAATATTATCTTGATTTTTTGTATTATGGCTCCTCGTGTTGCTCCAGCAATGAGTTGTGGTCCTGTTCCTGAGCCAGCTAACATAAGGCTCTATGACTTTGTATAATATTTTACTACAAGTTTGCATGGTACACTGGTTGTAAAAAATTTGAACTCATTACTCAACTAGTATCGAAAAGTATCAGTACTAAAAATAACTTAAATCATTCAAAATTTTACCTTTTAGAATTGTCAGGTCATAACTATTAAGAATGGGATGAGACACAATTGCCCACAAGGCAAGACGAGACACGGGACTAGATTCACGAGAGCAAGACAAAATGACATTTTGACAGATTTTTTAACAAATAAATTTGCAGTTCAGTTCACAATTTTGGTCTCATCAGTTTTGATTTACTTTGTTTAATATTTCTGCTGTCACTGTAGAACTGCTTCTCAAGAAATGTGACTTGCACTTCACCCTTTTTTGTCAAATCCAAGTCTAAACGCATGGAAAAAAAAATCTCAAGATAATTTTTCACATGTATGCACAATCTTAATGTAATTTTTTCACGTACACACAACCCTATTGTAATTTTGTCTCGCAAGATGTTGAGGCACAAGATCTCGTCCCATCCCTGATAACTTTAAGACCACAGACCACATGTGGTCTTAAATAAACCACTAGTATTTTGTGTTGAAATTACACTAAATCGTCCAAGTCTGTTTTTATTATTATTGTTGTATCTAAATTGGTATCGACTATCAAGCCTTCCCATTTACAATATTAAGTCTGAAAGCCTGCTGGCAGACTGGCAGATGAAGCTTCCAAGACCGCAGTTGCACAGTCCAGGTCTTTGTTCCAGATGCAGAGGACCTATGTCCAGCTGATGATGTCAAAACCGATCTTCATGCCAGTAGACTGCACACTATACTGTATAAAACCATTTCACCTTCACAACATTCATTCTTTACTTCGTGGTTAAGGTGGGAATGATATTATAATATTTGTCTGTGCTTAAAATGCTGTTACTGGCTAAGACTTGGATCATTTACACTATTTGAGTTGTTAGCAGACTTGCGATTGAATCAGAATCATAGACTCCCACTAACCCTTCATAACCTGTCCTAACCGTCCCGTCATATTTGATCATATTTTACTCTTCATGTGCTCATTATGCAAAGCAGAGGATGTGCATTGTAAGTAAAGTTTGTGGAATGTAGTCATCGTCACTCCATAGTTTCTGTCACATAGCCTACCAGCGACCACCAACCACGCACATGTTATAAATTCCCCATGAACATACTGTATATTAGCCATTTACTGATATTATATACAGGCACTAATCTTGCCCACATTTTCATCATAAGACCACAGCTCATAAAAAGTCCATAAAATATAAAACTTGTTGTAAAAAGGTATAACATGTTTTATAGTTGTGTGGCGTACACTCTAAGTGGAGCATTTTCTCATAAATCAAAACCTATGATGTGTCATTTGCCTGCATTACTCATATTTTTTCAAATCTTGGCTCCGTTCGAATAAGTCTGAATGTAACACAACCACCATGTCGGATTTGCAAGTTGTACCCCATTAACTTCAAATCGCGTATTGTTAACACAACAGCGGGCCTTTTGGTATAACTCTACCACGTTCTCACACAGCAACAGTTTTCACCCGATGCCAGATCTGTATCATAAATCCACTTGGAGCTTTTCCACTTTTGTCTTTTTTTCACCATAATAGCAACACTGAGTTAAACAAGGTTCTAGTGATTGATTTACATTGTGAGTCTTTGTCTTTTTGAATGGTTGAAATTGAGTTATGTTGCACAGAGGAGGTGAAGACTTTTTGACCCTGTAATGAAAATACATATCTTTTTACATCTTGACCACAGACAAAAACTTTTTTAGGCCAAAGTCTACTCCAGAAAGCTATAACCACAAATAATGGAAAAATATGGGTCTTAAAATGGGATTGAAAACATAGGGCTTCTGTCTGCGTTGCGTTGCTTTGTAGTTGTGTGTTTATCTCAGTTCTTTGAGGAGAGGGATTGGACAACATGGATTGTAAGACTACAGTATGGCCTTGGCATGGGAGTTATTCTCTCTCTGGCAAAAGCGTCTGTCTGGCTCACCAAAATGTTTGATTTAAGGCGATGTCTAGCTAGTGTGTGTTTACTAGATTACCTTATCGGCCCAGAGGATTTTGAAGATGAGATAAGCGTTGCAAATCCTGGAAATACAGCAAAATTGGGAGTAGATTGTTTTTGGTAGAACTTCTGGACTGAGTGATGTGAAGTGAACTCTGGCAAATCAGCTCAGATAATTCCTGTACACTTAAAATAGGTCTCTTGTGTCATGTATATCAAACAGATCTGTCATTTAGTATTAGTCGACATGCTTTAAATGAAGGAAAATTTTGCCATAAAGGCATAGCAATAAAGCCTGTCATAAAAAAGTGTGTTTATTCAAGTTATTTTTCTTAAAGGTGAACTGTAGGTTTTCTTGTGAGTATGAAACCATAGAGATGTTATTGTTTTACCTAGGATGTTTCACAGTATGGCATTAAACCCATCTATGAGATATGCAGGTGGAGGACCCTTCTCCAGAGAACTTGTTCCACCATTGATATATTGCTTATTTGCTATATGCAAGTAGTGCTCAGCAATATGGTGATAAAAATTGAATTGTGAGCTCAGACCTGCTTTTTTGGAGATATCGCCAAATCGTGATTCACTATGTCACTATTTAATGCAGCGATCTGCTCAAACACAGACACTTAGTTCCCATTGACTTCACCTTTGAGTTAGCTGTCCAACAAATCTAACCAATTACTGTGAGGTGAAGTGTGAACTTTCAGAAGAAGCAAACTTTATCTACATCTTAAAGTAATAGAGGTAAATAGAAAAATTCCAAGTGTATATAAAGCGTGATAAAATAATATTTTTAACATTTCATGACATACATTTGTACATATAATTCCCCATCATAAAGGGGAAGATATATACTGTATTTTAATTCATATGTGGAAAATCCTGTCCCATTTACCAATCAAATCAATAGTACTTCCTCCGTGTCTTAGATCCACAGCTCACACTGGGATATAGAAAGAGCTGAAGTCACTGGGACCAGGTGGGTGGTGACTGCAGTTATAAGCCTTTTAATTAGATTTAGTCCAAAGTCTGGGGCCATCTTTGTGTGTGGAGCCCTCTTCTCCACAGGTGGCTAATCCATTACTGACCAGTATATGAGCAACACCCAGATCGTATAGATTCTATTAGTCTCAACATCATAGCCTATGGGAAAGTTCAAATCTTGGACTAAATCCCCAGTTGTAAATAGTCATTGTAGAAGAGGAAGTGATAGGTAGAAATGTGCTTGTGAAAAGTGACTGGAAGGCCTCTAAGGAGCGTATTTAATATTCCTATAATGTCATTTAGGCGTGTGAGTCATTATGGTGTCTGTGATGTAGCATGAATAAAAAGACAAGGACATGAGTTGGTCAAAGCATTGGAGTCTACAAAACAAGGTTATTGGGATAGTATATATTATTCTGCCCATGCACCACAATAATAATTCGTTTTAAATTATGGACTACTATTACGGTATGTCTATCTAGTATGTCAGTCAATTATGTTAGATTTTTTGTGAAGTTTTATTGTCCAAAAATGTATTACTGTATTACTTTGCTGGATCGAATATCTGCTGCCAAATACCGGTTTAGCTGATATCCTAGTTTGGCATATAAATTAATGTTAAAAGACTATGAGACTTTCTGGGCCAAATGCAACTAGTCAATAATGGACTTTGGTTACATAAACCTGTTATTCTCTAGTTATTATATAGCAAACGTTAATAAAATCTTTTATAATATGCTGGCTAGTTTGGTGAAATCAAGGACTACAACAACCTCTCCAAAATATCCCAATTATTCATGTTTGCATTTCAAGGTTTGCCATTCAATAAATCAATATTGAAATTAAGTGGAATCAATATAATCCAAAGAGCCTTGTGGTTTTAAGTGTACAGCAGAGCAATACAGAAAGATCATTACCTTTTGTTCAATAACCCACTTCTAAAAACTCGTATTAAAGAGATTCAGTGTTATACTGGACTGAGACAATGGCCTGAATTTTAAAACGAGATCCACAAGAAGTTAAGACATCTGTCGACTGCACGCTCAAGACAGAATTGGGTCACTGTGAGAAAATGTGGCTTGAAAGTTAGGTATCCCCAGTGTTGCAAGTCTTAAAATCTTAAATACAACCTATCACTAAAAGCCCATATCCACCATCACTTAAGAGTTTCTCCGATGACCACAGAAACCTAAATTACAACTTGGATCTAGCTCTCCTCCCTTTTTGTGTGCTGTCCGCTGCAATGTTGTGTCCTTATTGTCTTTATTTAAAGTCCATTGTAACTGTAGTGGGCCCCACCTGTTCATGTTGCCAGTGTTTCAAAAAATGTCATCCAAAATGTGAATTGGTCTAACAGATGTTTATAGTGCCCTGGAAATCATAACAAGTACTTATGGTGTGTGATATTTAGACAACTGTATAAGTAGTCTCTGTTTGAAGATGGCGTGCTGGAGTTGGCATTATTGCGATAACAGAAAGCCTTCTCAATCGTATATAACAACACTGACACATTTTCTTACGTCTAAAGCATGCTGGGTGTTCCACAGTGGCACCCTTGAGTCCATGCGCCATTGGGTGTCACTCAACCAGCCTTATCTCACGCTTGATGTCTTTCTCTTTCCAGGTCACGGCCACAGATGAAGACCGCGGTTCGTTTGGTGCCATTGCCTACACTCTGGGTTCGCCAGGAGGGGGCGCTGTGCCTACACAGTTCTCCATACACAAGGAGACAGGGCAGATCTGCACCAGCACCACTCTTGACCGGGATGATGGCCTGGACAAGTTTGATCTGACTGTCACCGCAACAGATGGAGTAAGACACTGCACTAAACACTAAACACCACTTAAAGGTGCACTGCGGAACCTTTCTTGGGGACAGTACATGCTAGTCTCAGAGGGCACAGTACATACTAGTCTCCATGTAAATGTGCTTAACTGTTCAGCCTAGAATGTTTCACAGTAAGACATTAAACTTACCTATATCCATGGACTCTAACCCATTCACGCAAGAATGTATGCTCTTAAAGGTATTTCTGAACAATAAAATCACCTCTAATTAACCAAAGGCTGAACAGACTTTTAATGCCATAGTGTGGAACATACCAAGCAAAGCAATAACATCTCCCTAAAGAAAAAAAAAGTGGCCTCCCCTCCACCAGAAAAGTTACACAATGCACTTTAAAATGCTCGCAAGTGGTAGATCAAACTACCACTTCTCACTTTTCTAATACGCTGCAATTCATCACCATGATTTAGTTTCTAAGCACGTTTTACAACTTTCAAGAAGCAAAGTGAGTTTCAGCATCATAGTGTTCCTAAAACAACTGGCCTGCTACTACTACTTTGGGTTTGCGGTTTATATGTAACTAACTGATTTTGACTCCAGTAGCTGCTTTTTCATTTTTTGTGTTAGTTTTGGGGTTATAATGTATTACTTAAAGGTGCACTATGTAACTTTTCTGGTAGAGGGGTCCGCCCTGAAACAGTATTTTATATATATATATATATATATATATATATATATATATATATATATATATATATATATATATATATATATATATATATATATATATATATATGTATGTATGTATGTATGTATGTATGTATGTATGTATGTATATATATATATATATACATATATATATATATATATATATATATATGTATATAAAATATCTGTTGTGTTCACTATATTGCATCTTTACAGCTGTAGTGAGGCATCATGTCTAGAAAACAGATGGTCCTTTTTGGATTTTGTCATCTCTGTCACTGTCCAGTTTTTCCAACATTTGTTTAACCTATCGTGCAACTCAGTCTTGCCCAAAATGAAAAAATATATATAAACGTTATACAACTAACTGTTTACTACATCAACAAGCCATTTCTCATTTGATTTGTGCCATTCCTCGGCCTGCACAAACTCAGTCGTGTGTACAGTGCCTCCGGTGATCAAAGCTCAGGGCAAATTAAAGATGTGTACAGCTGCTTCTCAATAAATCTCATCAAAGAGGAGATTTACAGAATGTACCTATGCCTTTTCCAGCCATTACAACAAAACAGGAGCAGCATGGCAAAGACATCAGGATGCTCAAAGGATGCAAGCCATAAACCTGAATGATAAAAACAACTTCAAACAATGGTATAATTCTCAACCAACGGCTATTTACAAAACATGCGGTTGTATGAAGAAAATACAGTGCTTAATTTGGTTACTATAACAACTACGACTGCTGCTTCTTACATTTATTACTACTTAACTGTTAACCCTTTATACGCTGCACTGTTAACAGTATTTACCGTTTTAATTTTGTATGTTTATTGAGATTGAGTCAGGGTTAGTTAGGAGTTAGAGTCAGGTTTTTAATTGTGTAGTTAAGCTTGAATCAGTCTTATAAACTTTTCATTATGGATTAAGTCGTCCTTCATGCTTTGTAATAGCTAACTGAGGTGTAGTTATTATAAAGTGTTATCAGCATTTGCTTTGCCGTTTCAAAAAGTAAATTTACAGATTGAACATGCTTGTGAAAGTCTTGCATTTCCACATAAAAGTAAGATACGATACAAATTTGCTTGCTTGGTAGTTTTTAAAATTCTTTCTTCTTACCCCTCAGACATTCTCGGTTCATTTCATTGCTGTCTCATCCCCTTCAGTTTCACCAGGCCTGTTTTTAGTGCTGTCATAAAAACCAAACCCACAAATACAATGTAACACAAACTTCCCCTTCTCTTCTGACAATTACTTACATCATGATTAACTGCCTCCATGGATGACAACCTCAGCAGACAACGCTCAGACATCTTTCTTTGTACTTTTTATTTTTTACATCTGCTTTGTATTTAGGGCAGCATAAATCTGTTGCCACAGTGTCACAACATAAAAGTCCAAGGCCGTCCCAATTGAAAAACAGACAAGAAACAATTTGACGTTTGTCTTAAAGTATTTAGATTCAAACAGGCTTTTTCCACAACTAAAATTCAGAGTTTTTGATACACTAAGCACAATGTATAGGAAAAAAGCCACAAAATTCCAGGAAAAGTAAGAAACATCCATAAACAATTGGAAAAGTTTGTGTTGAAGCATTTTGATGTAGGAAAAAGAGGAATCATTCAAAGTTGCTCTCTGTAACTTTTCTGGTGGATGGTCTGCCGCCGTCTTATCTCCATGAAGATGTCATTGCTTTGCCTAGAATGTTCCATAGTTTGGCATTAATCTTATCTATCAGGTAATGCCACAAGGACAAATTACAGGTCAGATCTTTGGAGAGGCGACCCTGTTCACAGTAAATAGAAACTAAAAAAGAAACATGGAACAGAGCGTCTCCAAGATAAATCTATAATTGGATTGTTTTTCCTATTTTTAGGGTGGCCTCAGCTCAGTAGCCCAGGTGAGAGTGACCATAGTGGACATCAATGACAACCGCCCCACCTTTTACCCCGTCCTGTACACGGTGAGCCTGAGTACCCACAGTGCACCAGGAACCTCTGTTGTCAAGGTAACAGCCAACGACCCTGACTTCGGTCCCAACGGGAGGGTGACGTACAGAACTGCACCGGGTGGGGGCTCTGCATTCTTCACACTCAACAAAGACACAGGTAATTGTGCAAAGAACATTCATGTTTCAGTTACAAAATGTTGAGTTCTGATTGTATTACTGTGAGCTGTATATAAACCATTGCAAGATTGTGTCAAGGCCTTGGCTGACGTCTGTACTCCTTAAGTGCCTCTAGTTTTATCTTATAGTATTTTTCTCTTTCACTCTTGAATAAGCAGAAAAATATTTAAAGGTTGTACATGTCTGGTTTTTCTTATATTTTTCATAAATATTACCTATCTCTGTGTCGTCAAATGTTTTACTGATAACAATGTTCTTGTTGAAATTCATTTACAACCTTCCAAAAGCAGAATGAAGTTCTCACTTTGGGTTGCCATATCCCGTGACTACAATCAACCAGTTTGCAATAAATCTAAAAAGGTGCTCTATAATATATGGCCTCAGTACATGACATCTGGTAGCGTTCCAGATTCAATTGTGATTGTATAGCTTTTTATTTTTATTTTTTTTTAAATCAATAGGACTATATTACCTTTAAACACTGAGCATTTCATCATCTCTTTATCCACTGTAGGTGTGATCTCCCTGTCCCGCTCACTCCACGGTAAAGCCAACACAGTCATCTCCATGGTGATCACGGCTGAAGATGGCGGAGGTCTGAAGGCGCCAGTGGATGCCAGGGTGAACATCAGTATTGTGGGTGGCTCAGTGGCGTCCCCTGTGTTTGAACAAGCACATTACTTCTTCACTGTCCCAGAGGACGTGTTGAGGGGAACGGCAGTGGGAGTGGTCCGAGCTGCTACCAGGACAGGTAATTTTCAATGTTGTTTATATTTGGGTTTACACATACCCAAGTCCCAACTATAAGAATTTGAAGCTTTTGTCATTTTGTCATGTGTTTATGGTTAGCCTTAATACATGGACGGAGTTGTGTTATGTTTTTTTCTTAAAAACATGCCAAAGTATAATATAAAAATACATTTCATATCAAATCTTTAGACCTTCCTTTGATGTTTTGTGCGCAGGGCTCCCAAGTACACAACACCAGCCCTGCTCAAATACTTTATAACTAATAACTTAATTTGACATTTGCTGAGTAGAACCAGGGCTCAAACACTAATGGACTGTTATATGGCATCTACATAATACATAGTGCATTAAGGCATCACATCCATCAATAGTGCGACTGGTGGTTGCAAGAAATATTTCGTACACCGGTCTTGGGATTAAATTCAAAGTAATAGTAAGGAGTCTGAAGTGAAATATACCCAAGGTGGAGTGGACTGAAGATATTATCTGTTTGAGTAACTGTGCAAAGCTCTCAGCGCCTTTCATGGACCCAGAATGATTCCTCTCCACTGAATGCAGCAGACACACATGGGCCATTCTCTTCACCACAAGAATGTAAATGTTCATATTGTGTAACACTTTAATGTGTGGGATTTATGTGCACTTACCTGAGTGAAATATAAGACTGTGGGTTGCGGGTATAGTGCTGTTATGTACCTTTAAGTTCATTCAGAGATCTGTGGTGGTACTGTTATGGAGGCTAGTTTAGCTTCATAATTCTCTTTTTACATACAGTAATCATTTTCATTAAGTGTCTGGAAATGCTGCTAATGAACTGTTTGTGTTTAGTGGCACATTTTTATTTTTTAACACATATTTTACCTTGACAGTTTAGTTACAAATGTATTCTGATTCTTGTGCTGTTCTAAAATATAGAGATTTTCCATCTATATGAAAAGAGCATTCAGTCACAAGCGAAATTTTAAATTTTAAATTTAAGTTTAGGTTTGGACACTGTATTATCACAAGTACAAGAACCAAGGTCTAGGTCTATTGTCTTGTTATAATATAGTATTTATGCTCATTAGTTGATTGATTAATAGTTAATTTTAATACTCTTTTAGCACACAATATTTTATGCCATCTTATATTCCCTTCTCACAGTATTTTACGATATGTGATAAAGAGTTTGATTAAAAGTACACTTGCGTGTCTTTACCAGGTGTTTCAAAGGACATCTTGTACTCCATCTCATCTGGTGATCCTGATGGCTACTTCACCGTGGACAGCTCTTCCGGGACGATCCGCACTGCTCTGCCTTTGGACCACGAAATCTGCTCTAGTCTCGAGTTGGAGATCCAGGCCCGATTGGGTTCCCCTCCCGCCTATGGGACCACTCGTGTCCGCATCACCATCTCCGACGTCAATGATAACTCCCCAATCTTCTACCCTTCATCTTCTGAATCTTTACTTCTCCCTGAAATCACCAAAATGGGCTCTGTAATCTACCGTATTCAAGCCACGGACAAGGACTCGGGCCACAATGGTCAGCTCAGTTTTGACTTGGTGTCTGCTGGAGCTGCTGGAAGTAGTGGACAGCGAACATTTGGCGTTGACCGTGGCAGTGGAGAAGTGCGACTAATCGGGAGTCTATCTTATGAAACTGTCCCTCGATATGACCTCCAAATTGTTGCCAAAGATGGAGGCGCACCCCAGCTTAGCTCTACCTTCACCCTTGTCGTTCACATACAAGCTCAAGATGCACAAGGTCCACATTTTGACACTTTGACGTATCGTGTTGAACTGAGAGAAAATACACCACTCAATACTCGCTTCTTACAAGTTAGAGCTTTAAACAGAGAGTCTTCTGGAAATGGTGGTACATCCTCTTCCCCTGTGTCGTACCGCCTCCGACCAGATGGTGACGCTGCAGGATTTGGGATCATGCCCGATAGCGGTTGGCTTTTTGTTCGAAGCTCTTTGGATCGTGAAGTTAAGGATATGTATCTACTGACTGTCTTAGCTACTTCAGGACAAGGGGGAGTGGGAAGAACCGGTAGTGCCACAGTGAGGGTAACAGTGACTGATGAGAATGATAATGCGCCAAGACTAAGCCAAGAGAGAGTGTTTTTGGCTGTTGGGGAAAATCTAATGGCTGGGACTGGTTTCGGAAGAGTATCGGCGACAGATAGAGATGCAGGGCTAAATGCTAGGCTAACCTACAGACTGCTGCATCCAGACAAGCACTTTCAGATCAATGCCCAAACAGGTAACGCTAACTTCCAATTAGTACTTTCTAAAAATAATCAAAAGTATTAAACAAAAGAACAATTTTTTTCCCTGTAGGTGAGATAAGTACGCGCTTGGCACTGGATCGAGAGCAGCAGTCCAGTTACCAGCTGGTTGTGGTGGTCCAAGATGGCGGCACGCCCCCTCGCAGCGCTACAGGGACAGCTCACATCACTGTCCTGGATGAAAATGACCACACACCAACGTTTACTCATGTGAGGCCAGACAGGGAACTGCTGCTACAGGTAAGAAAGATAAAATATTTGAGATATATGGCCAAATAATTATACAGTTAAATCAGCTCTCACGGTGTTATAACAAAGAGTGCAGAAATTTAATGGAAATATATGGATTCTTTTGTTCATACAATTTTTGCATTTCTCCATTTTTGCATTGTTTCTAACTTGATTTATTTTTTGTAGGTCAACGAGGGGCTTTCATCTGGATCCATGATAACAACACTAACAGCCAAAGACCCAGATGAGGGAGAAAATGGCACAGTTTTCTACTCTTTATCAGGTCGGTGCAGTCACTCTTACATATAATTGTTTCCATATTAACAAAGGTTTCATCATCTTGGACCAGATTTTTGCATTGAATGAATTGTTACTCTTTAGGGATTAATTATATATTTTTTGAGACTAAGTTCTTCCATCCTGGTTTTACTAATAATAAACTTAAATCTGTCGGTCTCTCCAGGCCCCAGAGCAGAGCGTTTCTCCCTGAACCCAAACAGCGGTGAGCTCCGGACTGCCTCTCCTCTGAGATGGGCTGAGCGCTCAGAGTACTCCTTCACTGTGACCGCTGCAGACCACGGGACACCTGGACTCAGCTCCACCTGCCAGATACGCATACAGGTAAGCACACCACATTATGGCAGATTGATATAACATCTTTTATATAACTTTGTATTTAAAGTCCTTGTACCAAATGTATCCTGTTCTCAAATAGCAACAAAGGGAGGAAATTGAACATAACTGTTAGCAGCGACTCCCAACTCACTTCTAGCTCACAAAACTTTCACCACCAGATTCTAAACATGAATGTTTTGCAGCTTGTGGAGTTTATTGTCCTTCAGCAGGTATCACTTTTTAGCTTGTTTTTCTTCAAACAAGACAAAAAGGTAAATGTATTTATCTGACAGCTTTTTGCACCCGTTTGTCTTATATTAAAAGATGTAAAAAGTCTAATTATCTAAGGAGGATATAATTCTTAATATAAGATATATATTTGTGTGTTGTATGGACTGATGCTCTATGAAGTGATATAAGAAGTGAAGAAGAAGTTAGCCAAAATGAAATCAACATATGCACGTAGTATACTCAATATATAGTCCAGTTTACATTCCTTTTATTCCATTTAACATAGTATACTGTACTGTATGTTTTACCTGTTGTATCTCACCTTAAACCACCATCCCATGAATTGCAAAAGACATTTACAAAACAATACAGAAAGTTAAGGAGGAAACTAAATCTTTGCCTGTCCAAACAAGAGATATTTCCAATCTACTTCCTCCTTCCTGCTCCAGAGGTTAAAGAGGTAACCAAACCCCATAGTCCACGGGAGGCTGGAACTTGTCTGGACCTAGTTACAAATTTGGACTCTCTTCAGGCCCTGTCCTGCATATCAACGTGTTCAATCAGGAATTTCAAATTGTGGAAGTGGAAGTATTTTTTCAGGGTGGTGTTGTGTTTTTGGTTCAGTGTTTTTAATACGATTTGATTTGAGAGAGGAAAGGAGCTGCTAATTACAATGGGTGTGCTAGCTTTTGGTACTTGCTGGCTTCAGATGTACTTGTGCAACTTTGAGATTAGGCAGAAGGGGAGCAGGCACCTTGGAAACAAATGCTCCCAGATGAGATTTGATGGAAGCCAGCTGCATCAAATCACATCAAGAGGAAAAGTAATACATTGAAATACACACGGTAGCTGCTGTAGGACATACATGCTGTGAATGTAAAAACATAATGGTAACATTCCACCATAATGGTTTTGAGATTTCACTAAACAGGTTGGTGGTGCAATTCCAGCTCCCACAGCTGAATGCTGTTGTTGTTTTCTTGGGCAAGACACTTAACCGTCCTCGTCCCCAGTGTCTGCGTACACTGGTGTATGAATGTGTGTGTGAATGGGTGAATGGTTCCTTGATGTAAAGCACTTTGACAAAGTGCTACAGAAAAATGTGACCATTTACCAAGTATGACCAAGATTGCTATAATACATTTCTAAAGGTGCACTATGTAACTTTTCTAGTGGGAGAGATTTGCTACCTGCTTGTCTCCATGAAACTGTTATTGCTTTGCTTGAAATGCTCCACAGTATGGCATTAAAATATCTATTTTGTATTTATTCAATTATGCATGATAGTATTTAAAAAAAAGCATATTTACTATGAGCAGAGCCACCTCTCCAGAGATCTGGATGGAGTAAACTAATATAGTATGTACAAATGCACAACAACACATTGGATAATACAAGGCCACTCCTTTTAAAAATTTGATTAAGCTCTATTTTCCATGTGCATTGCAGTCAAAAAAATGTCTAATACAGAATACTATAATTATCCTTAAGTATTTCTTTGGTTTACATCATACAAACTAGCAACTTCGCCTCAGGCCAACAATAATTGTTTATTCATTTGTTCAACAGTCAGCCCTTACCCTGATGGTGAATTACAGCTTGTTAAAATCTCTGTCTATTCACTGTCTACAGACCACTTTGATCTGTCCTTCAAGTTTCATATGCGCCGAAGCTTAGTGTCTATTCAGTTTTTGGCATTTATTGAACTGTTATCAAACCTGACTAGCGATATTCAAAACACACTTGTTGTTAACTTGACTTGGATAATTTATTCCCATCAGGATCATTATGTTTTAGTCTTAGTTCACAGATTTTTTCTCTTCTTTTTTCTTAGCCAAAATGCTACAACCTCAGTATTGGTATGTGTGCTGGCAAGCTTGTACATAATGTCTTCATGCACAGTTCCTCAGAGGATAATTACGGTAATAACAATAAAACAGAAACAGACTATAGTACAAGGCTGTTTCCAGGGATGGTCTTGGAACAGATTGATATAGATTCATTGTCTGTGAAATATCAGAGGAAATTACATCCAGCCGCATGCATGACACTGCACTTTATATCAGGACTAAACTGGGCAAAATTTCTTGTTTGATTGATTAATGAATTTTCAAATTATTTCAATCTAGGACTATTGCCATTAAAACAACAATTCAAAATCTTCCTATCTTTTAAATGGTCAAAAGTCATGTACAAAAAACTAAAACGATGACTGCAACTAATGAAGTAATATAATATTGTCATTGTGTTCTCTTTCAGGTTCTCAGTTCATCCAAATCCAACCCCAAACCCAATGTCCTGTCCATGATGCTGAACATTGTTGAAGGGGCCGCACCGGGCTCTGTAATTGGCTCTGTGCGATCACGTGACCAGTACAACTCAGTGGAAGGTCAGGTGACTTATCTGGTGGTGGGTGGTACTGACCGTGACGGGACGTTTATGGTGGACCGGCTCAGAGGAGATGTGTATTTGGTGAGAGAATTGGACTACGAGAGGGGATCAAGGTACACTCTACAGGTGGAGGTGTCTGACTTCTCCCAGGCGTATCCCAGCAGCCACCTGGTGCAGCTGGACATCTACGTTCAGGACAACAATGACCATGCCCCCCACTTCACACAGGACCCCATTTCTATTGTGGTCCAGGAGAATACCAATCCAGGAGCATTTGTGCACACGTTTCAAGCTATAGACCAGGTTTGTGAGTGCATTGTTTTGTACATTTTGCACATTGGTCGTTAAGTGAAAACAGAATATATTTTACGGGCTTTTTAAAGGTGATGATTTGTCATATATCATTCTGAAATACAATAGACAAAGATTAAAGAGCAGTATTGTCAGCTGGTGGTGCATACCATACATTTTCTTAGATTCACTGAAATATGAATATCTTCACCACCAAACTTCACCAAAATTTTAATAGCCCTACCTCTTTTTCAGAACAACTCTACTTTTTTTCTAGTTGTAGAGGTGCTATCACACACTGAATATTTGATTTTGATTAGAATGGCTTTATTTGTCGATTTAAAAACCAAAAACTTACTGTAAGGAATTGTCACTAGCACTTTGTTTCTTTTTTCAGCGTTTATTTCATTTGTACCTTGTTTATATTGAATATGAATATGATTTTGGTTATGCACTGTACAACACACAGCTACTAAACATTTACTTCCTGTCCACTTTTCAGGATGGCAGTGGCCCCAACAGTGAGCTCCGTTACTCCATTGAGCACCAGTGGCCTGATACAGCTGACCTTTTGACCCTTGACCCTGTCTCTGGAGTCCTGACTTTGGGACAGAGGTTGGACCGCGAGACCACGCCCTCTCTGTACCTGGTGGTGCGTGCCACAGATCAGGCAGTGGACACTTCGCAGCGCCGGTGGGGGTCGGTCACTGCCAGGATTTTTGTCAGGGATGAAAATGATAATGCCCCAGTCTTCAGCTCTCCGTCCGCAGTCAGCGTCATGGAGGACCAGCCTGTGGGGTGAGGAATGCTTCATATTTGTTTCATATGTCAGAACTGTGATTGGCACTATTGGAAGAATTGTAGTTTTTGAAATGGATCAGTGTAATAGAGATCAACTCACATATATTTTATAAAAAGTTAAGAAAAGAGCCATGGAACAACTCCATTAACTCCTTGGTTACAATAATATATTTATCAATTATAGTGTCAGAATACTTTTGAAAGAATGTCTTGAATAGTTAGCATCTTCAAATCTCCACTGGTTTTCTGTTAGGGTGCTAGGGAATTCATTAGGGTGTGACTCTACACAAATGGGCTACTGCACAAAAATATGTTTTAGATAATAAATATTGAATTGATGAACAATCAGTGTGCAAAATTAGTCTTAAAGCCACAAACATGCAAGGGATAATAAATACATTGATAGAATAATACAGTTTTATGGATGTAGTGAAGGTGACATGATGTTAGTTTGTGTGTAGAAGTTGTATGGAAAAAAAACAATGTTAACTCCATAATCTTTAATGTAATTCTTCCTGTCTCTTCATAACAGTTTTGTGATCTTGTACGTGATGGCTCAAGACAACGATGAGGGTGAAAATGGACGTGTTTCGTACAGGATCCAAGCAGGAAACAGCGCTGGACGCTTCAGCCTCAACCCCAACACTGGTAAGCATTTTCACATCTTGAGATCTAATCTAAAAATATCATAATGCCATAATAATAAAATGGACTATGCGGTTAGAGAAAAATTCCTATAAATATCCAATTTACACCCCATCAGTTCTGTATAAATGGCAATATAATTTCTTTGCTGAATGATTTAACACAAGCTGAAATGTTGAGAGCTTCTTGTGTGATTTCATTGTGGATTTGAAAAACTGACAAACGCATAAGCCAATATTTCCATTAGGACGTTATTTTAAAAATATAGATGGTGTTTTGACTGCTAAAACACTCAAATCGCTTACAACTAACTACTAGAAAATGTATATGAAGTTCGCAATAGATCTATCCGTGGGAACCATTCTTTATTTTGGCTGGGGAGGTACAGCGCCTTTGATATCCTATACATCCCATTATAATCTCTTCATCACAAGCACAGGGTGGCTAGATGGTGTGGCCGTGCTTGACGTTAACTGAAATAAGATTAGGCACACACTTAATGCATGTTCCAGATGGCACCAAGTCTTAGCCTTTATAAAACCCGTGTTCACTTTCCCATGTTGAACTTCAGGTTAATAATAGCTATAATAGCCGATTAGCATTTAGTGAAGACATTTACCAAACCACTTTACTAATGTGTGGTGTATCATTAGCTTGGTGAGCGCTCTAAATGATATGTTTTGCTGCCAATGTGAAGTTGTGCTATTAGAAATTACAGCTGCTCAGAGAATTTCAAAGACCACTTTAAAGTTTACGGTCTCTTCTCTTGTGGTTTTGAAGTATATATGTTTTATTAATGCCCTGAGAAGATTCTGCCCTTTGCCTTAGTTACATGCTGTCATGGCCGCGTTCAGTATTTTTCTGTTTACAAAGGAGATAGTTTGTGCAGGGCAAAATTATGAGTTTCGGATCATTTTAATTTTGTCAGCCATTATGAGTAATTGAATATGAATAGTATAAATTATTTTAAAATGTAATAAGAAAGTGAGAAGGAGAACTTATTTCAAAACTATTTTAATATATCGATTAAAAATAAAGTAAACTCACAGTGAAAAATTAAATTAGTTGCACACCCTTTTACAGCGAGGGTCTGAGATTAAATGGAAACAGTATATAAAATATACTGTCAAAGCGGAGAAATACAAAATCTTGTCTCAAACATTATTGCTGAATGCTGATATTTAGAAGTAGCTCTATGATCTTAAGAGGTTAACAGGTTCAAATTATTTCAAAATAAGTTCTGGTATACATATGATCATTTTGATACAACAGGATATTAAATCACCAATATATAACCCATTACTTTTCTTAAAGTACTATACCAGCTTTGTCGGTAGAGTACTTTGGCTACAGAGCAGAATAAAGCAGTGAATATTCTTTCAATCTGGACTAAAGAAACATCAAAGCTCCATAGAAGTCTACACTTGATATATGTGTTTGGCATTTGAGGACTTTTGTGAATTATAATGGTCCATCTTGTGTCTTTCACTTGTTTAACCCGGACACTATTGGCAGCAGTGCTCAGGTACACACGTCATGTTTCCTATCACTTTGGCTGACCTCCTTTTGTATTTGCGATAAAGACAGGAGTGAGCGCATAATAGATTCAAATCAATTTCAATTTCTTTAGCCAGTCTTGTATCAATTTAATTTCTCTCAGGTATATTAGGCTGACTTTTTGCCTTGTGAATTAACCATAATAGCAGTTGAGCTCTGTTTGGCTCCATCTGTATGTGTTATTTGGTAAACTTAAATTATTTCTATAAAAAATAAGTTGACGTTATTGTGTCACAAACTTCAAATTTTACTGGAAAGCTCCATAAAACAAAAGCAAAATTGTTTTACGGCATCTTTCGGCTTATCCCAAATGCCTCTCTTGGGTAGAGAAAAAGTCATAACCGAAACACACCGAAGCAAACATTTTAATGATTTTCTCTTTGCAGGCTCTCTATCCATTCTCAAAGCCCTGGATCGTGAAGAGCATGAGGTGTACAATCTGACCATCATAGCAGAGGATCATGGGATACCTCAGTTGTCCACGTCTCAAGTGCTGAGCGTCCAAGTGATCGATGTGAACGATGAAGTCCCGGTTTTTCAGAGCGGGGAGTTTGAAACCGTCGTCATGGAGAACAAAGGACCAGGGACCACAGTGCTGACCGTCACTGCCACAGACCGCGACCAAGGTGAAGTTTAAGTCTTTACTACAGACTAATCCCATATACTGTAGATGACAAACTTGATAAATGGAACAAAATTGCACACCTAGCACCTTTTTAAAATATAATTTCCAGCTCTAATTTGTCAAAGTACAGAAGTAAATATTTGATTGTATCTGTAGTGCAAATTATATAGTGTTAAGTGTAGGCCTATATAATCCTATATAATTTCAGTTAACCAGAAACTGAATGGATCCCATGGTGGCAATGGAAAATATTATGTTGCTATATCAACTTGAATAAGGATTATTAAAGACTATTGCTTGTAAAGTTGGAAAAGACTTGCAAACCAAGCAGTAAACTCTTATAAATAGACAAAAGAACCACAGGCTAAAGAGCAAGCTAATGAAATGTGTGGTTAACAGACACACAGCTTGTATATGTCGAATCTAATTGGGTCTTTAAATGTCCTACTGAAGCCACACTGGTTTATCTGATTAAATGTTGTGTATTTTTGAACACAGGTTCTAATGGTCATGTGACGTATGGAGGGGTGACGGAGGAGGGCTTCCTGATTAACCCTGTGACTGGAGTCATCACCACCACCAGAGAGCTGGACCGGGAGCTCCACGACCACTACACTCTGACCGGTGAGACATTTTAGGTTGTGTAGGGATCACATATATATCATTATTTTACATTTGGTGCATTGTAAAACACAATATTGATTAAGATTTTTTTTTTCTATTTTTTTAAGAACCAGAGCAAAGCTGTTTTAAATATTAGTGCCTTAAATGCAGGAGAATGCAAGATTGCTCAAACATGCATGAACCATTAATATTTATAATGAGGGAAAACCTTACATAATATATATTTATATCTTTCAGTTGGTTACATCAAGAAGATATTTACATAATACAAAAACTCTGATGAAGCTTTTATGCTGCCATTAGAGATATATACAATCCAAAGATAATTACATACTAATTTACAGTATAGGCATACATAAAAAGTCTACAACAATGAAATGTAATGATTTATCCACTGTCTCTCCAGTCTATGCCAGAGATGGAGGGATGCCCTCAAACTTCGCCAAAGCAGTAGTCCGAGTGGAGGTGCAGGATGTGAATGATAACACCCCTGTATTTGCTAAGCTATGGTACGGTCTGGAGGTGCCTGAAAACCAAGCTCCTGTGGAACTGTGTGTGCTCAAAGCTACTGACCCCGACCTGGGCCTTAATGGACAACTGGAGTACAGGATCACAGGTGAAAAGCTGTATTTTGTATAAATATGTAGTCACTATTATTTCTCTGTATAGTATTGTGCAAAGGGATAAGTAAATTGTAAATTCTGTCTGGCTCTTAATCCTTTTATAATCAATCTGTCTACTTTGAGGGGGTTTTGTGGTTCAGTTAGAAACTTGAGAACATTACCCTAGAATAGAAGATGTTTGTGTTTTAGATCAGGCCTGGGCACTATATTGTTTTAAGTGCTTGATAGAACCAGTGCCTTGGCAGAAGTCTGTGTATTTCATTTGTGTAATGTATTTTTGTACATTCA
The DNA here is from genome assembly GCA_029959045.1 of Taenioides sp. WSHXM2023. NCBI lineage: Eukaryota > Metazoa > Chordata > Actinopteri > Gobiiformes > Gobiidae > Taenioides > Taenioides sp. WSHXM2023. The sequence continues at coordinate 12,230,128 of CM057098.1, read as the reverse complement.
TACTGCTTTTTTACTCAACAACAGTGGGTCTGGAGTCAATTCAACCACATGTGCAGAGTTGGCATAGCCCGCTTATCCCTCTTTCTTACATCTTTCATCACTCATTTTACAAAAACATCTTGTAATTCTCATTCTTTTTTCCCTTGGCCTCAGGTGGAGATCCAGATGGAGATTTCCAGCTTCATGCCAGCACAGGAGCTCTGTCCACCTCTGGGGCCCTGGACAGAGAGACCACTGCAGAGTACAACCTGGAGGTGGTGGCTACAGACAAGGGCAGCCCCCCTTTGAGCACCACAGTCACAGTCAACGTGCGGGTGCTGGACGTCAATGACAACAGCCCTGTGTTTGAGAGAAGCAGCTACACGGTGGAGGTGTCCGAGGACGCAACAGTGGGGACACCTGTTTTAGAGGTAAGGTGCATCTATAAAGTACTATGAAGACAGTATCAACTCATAAAAGGGTAGACCAAATGTTATCAAGAAAATTAGACCACAAAATTGTATTCATTATTTCTTTATTTTCAATGCTATAATAGTCTGTTGATTCAGGCTGCAGCATAGGCCAGGCTCTGTGTCAGCGTTGTGAAATCAAGTCCCGGGTCAGGCATTTTGCCTAATGTCTCTTCCAACTCTTGCCCTCCATTTTATTTTTGTTGTATTGTATTGTATTTGTTTATTATGACCTGAACAATAAAGCCTTCTGTATGTATAAATAAATAAACAGTATTTGGCTTTAAGATGATTATAGCAGCAACATATCACACAATAGGAATTATGACTTAAAGACACATTGACAGTTATAGCAGAATTCTATCTTGAAATTCATCTGTTTTGTCCTACAGTATAGCAGTTAATAGCTTACCTTGTATTAATCTGATCACTGCAATGATGTTAATCTAATTTCCAGGCCAAAGCTACAGATAAGGATGAAGCTTTCAATGGAAAGATATTGTACTTCCTGAGTAAAGAGGCATACGGTGCATTCACTGTCGATGAAAATACGGGACATATCATCACATCTGCTCCCCTGGACAGAGAGAAAGTGGCCACATACACTTTCCAGGTGCTAGCTGTGGACCTGTCCCCAGCTGAACCCAGGAACACCTCAGCTCAGGTAAAAAGCAGTCCCAAAAATATCTACAACTACTGATCAAATTTAACTTTATGACCACCCACCTAATATGTGTCTGTAACCACAATGCATTTTAAATCCCAAAAACTGAAATGTGTCTTGGACTGCGGTAGCTTGTGCTGACTGAAAACACCTCACAGGAGCAGCTGGAGTCCATTTGTCGATCCATCAGAACTTTGCCAATGTCAAACTCACTTAAATCCTTATACTTCCCAATTCTCCGCTGTTGTGAAAACATTAACTTTGAAAACAAACCTTCACTTGTTGTTACATACAGTGTCCCACCCACCAACATTACAACAGTTGTGTCATTATTCACAAAATATCTCAGTGGTTACATTTATCCTATAGAGTGATGACAAATTAGGACTGTTGCTATAACAATTAACAACTCCAGACACAATAAACAATAAATAAAAATGTTCTGGCACATACAAAATGACAAAAAACCAGGTAGAATCCATGGCAAAAGAAGAAATTAAATTTGTCAACTGGACAAGGAATTTAATTTCCTTTTGCCATGGCTTCTACCTGGACGACCCAGGGATTCTACACACATTTTAGCTAAATCGTTACATAGTGGAGCTTAACCATTGTCTTCTTTATTTCCAGGTGATAGTCACAATCACAGACGTCAACGACAATGCTCCATTCTTCCTCCAGGATCCACTCATCATAGAAGTGTCTAGTAAACGTAGCCAGCGCGTTTTGGCTACAATGAAAGCAGAGGACAAGGACTTCGGAGCCAATGGTTCTGTGTTTTACCGCTTTGCCACTGCAGTCAAAGGCTTCAGTATTAACTCTCTGACAGGGGAGATCCAGGCCACAGAGCCTCTCACAGGTCTGACCCAGGCCCAGAGGACTCTCATTGTGGAGGCTATGGATCAGGGCAGCCCGGCCCAGTCTGCTCAGGGCGTGGTGGTCATCTTTGTCAAGGAGGTCCAGTACAGTGGCATTAGGTTCTCCAGAAATGCCCGAGATGTCAACATACAGGAAAATGCTGCTAAAGGTTAGAATTCATTTTTGGTTTATCAATTATCAACGTATATCTGTAAGTAAATTCAAATATAAAAGAACATAACTATGATAACAGAATTAACTATGATAACAGAATTTTTTTTCCATGACTAATGATGACTTATAAACTTTTGCGTATTATTCATTTCTTATATTTCTTAAATATAAGAAATGAATAATACTACTGTAATCTTCAAATCAATAACACAATGTCAATTATATTTTTTCATATTTTTTCATCTGTCATAATAATTAAATGTCATGTTTTTATCCATCCTTCAGGTACAGCGGTGTTCCAGGCTGTGGCTCAACACCCAGATGGCTCGAATAGGGGAATCAGCTACAGCCTCTTCAGTGGAAACCGAAAACAGTCTTTTAGTATTAGCTCCTCAAGTGGTAAGTCCACAGACCAACTCATTCTTTTTTTTGCTTTCATTGTTTTCCAGTTTTTACTATGGCAAAATATGTTGGCAGAATATTGAACTGTAATTCTTTGGACTAGTATTGCTATTACTAACGTGATTTATTTTTTGTTTGAACCAAGATTTACTTCACTGTGCCCATTTTAAACATAACCAGGAGTATAAACATTGGAGAGAAGAACTAATGAACTGCTAAATTCACATGCATATCAGAACATGTTTGTAGAAGTCTAAGCAGTTTATTATGACCATCCAAACTGAGATTTTGATTTGATTAATTGTACTTCTTCTGTTGCTTACTCTGGCTTCCTCTTGCAGGTGAGATCACAGTGGAGAGTTCCAAAGGCCTGGACTTCGAAGACTCTCCCAGGCTGCGCCTCGTGGTGAAGGCAGAGACCGTGACCTCCACGACCTTCATGGCCATAAACCTGATTCTGCAGGATGTCAATGACAACCTGCCCCGCTTCCAGCTGCAGAACTATGTGGCCTACCTGAGAGAGGCGCATGGACATGAGCAGCCCATTATACAAGTGAGTAAAAACTTTCATATTAGATGTTGTAGGCACATTTTCAATTATTTTTAGAGCATTAAAAGGGGCTGGAGACTCTTGATGTCTAAAGAAAACTTAGCTGAGTTTTGAGAACCTTAGAATGTGAAGGCTATGCAAGACATTAACTATTTAGATTTACTACCTGTCAGATTTTTTTCAGACAGAAGTGAAACTGGGGTGGACTACTTCTGGGTTGACAGTAAAAAAAAACAAAAAACTTTCTTATTAGCAGCAGAGTGCACAACTATCTCAGCTGTCTCAAAGTGCTCTTTATATAATATACTCTTTGTGGGGAAGATATACTAATTTACAAAAAAGCTGCTTTAATAAATATATTAAAAGCTATTATTACAGACACCGTAATATCCATGAAAGATTAATATTTTACTTTTCTAGTTTTTCTTTTAATCAGACAAATAGGATAGGTAAGAGATGCACTTTTTACCCTTTAGTGTGAATCCTTTCTGATTTTTTTTTTCTTAGTTAGGTGTCATTTTAGATGTGTGTGATCAGATGTAAAAAATAGTATAGTTAAAGTATTGTCTTGTGTGCAGGTGGTGGCTGAGGACGTGGACCAGGGCTCTAATGGTCAGGTGACTTACTCTTTCCAAGCATCAAGTTGGGCTGCACTGTTTAAAATCGACCCCACGACAGGAACCATCACCACGGCAGCCATCATGGACCGTGAGATCTTCAACCAGACCAAGTGAGGACAGATCTGCAGCAGAAATACACCCATATAATGTTCTTTATGTTTCTTTAAAATGAGGCGTGCCGTGCCGTGAAGTCTTTTATATCACAGTTCATCTCTTGAAGGAAAAAGTTGGATTTAGAACTTTATAAATCACACTCAGTCAGAGCATGTTGAAAGAGATGGCGAGGAAGTGGACATAATCTGCTGAAGACAGAGGCCGAGCATACCTGCAAACCAGATGCCCAAGCCAGACAGATGAATAACATTTTAAACTTTTATTTTTGACAATATGAATTTTCTATTTCTTTCACAGATTGGTTGTTACAGCCACTGACAGAGGGTCTCCGCAGCTAGCAGGTTCAGCCACGCTAACAGTGATTATAGTCGACCAAAATGATAACAGTCCAACAATTCCCCTGCCCCAAGAAATACGCATCCCGGAAAGTAAGTGCACAGATGTTACTTTTTCGCTGTGTAACATTGTTTTTATTTGTTTTTTGGTATCAGTTACATTTCAATTACAAAAAAGAAAACTGATATGAATATGAATATGCCTTAACAAGTGATAAAAGTGAACTACTGTTATTTTTAGAGCATTCCCTTTCTGTTTTCTTTTATGTAAAAACCTTTATTACATTACCCAATCAATTGACCTGTAACAAGTTTGGCAATTGTGCAATACCTGAACTCAAGCTTATCGTAAAAAGATTTTAAGGGCAGTACCATATTTAAAAAAAATTACCTTAAACCATTTCCTATTTTATAATTAAAGGTAATTGTCCCATTTTCAGATATTAATTACATCATTTAACCCACTTTTCCTCTTCTCTAGACACCTTAATTGGCACAGAGATCACCTTGGTAACAGGTAATGACGTAGACTCCAGCCCGGCACTGTCCTATTCTCTGAGACTGGAGCCTGCAGCCATGGGGAGGTTTGGCATCCACCGGTTCAGTGGCAGTGTGTCACTGACGGCTCCACTGGACTTTGAGGAGAAGACCTGGTACATCCTGACTGTGAGAGCATCCGACAGTCGCCATGACACCGAGGCCAATATCACAATACTAGTGGAAGACATCAATGACAATGCGCCGACGTTTACTAATGATCTGTATCAGGTATTCATACATTCATTTCATTACCAGTTCCATTTTTGTGTAGAAATGTACCTAACTTAATTCTACTTTATGAATGTATTTTCCCACAGAAGAAAAAATACATAAAAAAGGCAACATTCACCAAAATTAATTTATCTGGGCTTTAACGTGAGTTACAATGTCACACAAAAATTGTGACTAAACTGACCAAAGTCAGGATTAAACCTGAACAAAACCAGGACTAAAACAGGACCTAACCAAGTCTTGTCAGAAGAGAAACGCACCATAGTTTATTTTTATCTAATTTTTTATTAATTGTAATATGTGTTGCCCATCTTCAGTCAATTAAATTTAGGAAAACAACAAGGATGGTTGGCGAGGATGCGAGTAGTGTATGCATGTGTTATTGTTTGTAAACACTTGTTTTATTCTCTCATTCTCATAAATTAGGTCTATAACGATGAGATGCTAAAATGTTTATCTATTCCTTCTTCAGGTGACACTACCCGAGCATACCCCAGCAGGAAGTGCCGTTGTCACGGTAACAGCCACTGACAGAGACTCAGGGGACAACGGCCGGATCACCTACCGAGTCATGTCATCCACACAGGAGGGCTTCTATATTGACCCCAATAACGGTACACGCGACATAATGCTCTCTGACAGTATATTTTAGCTGTGTCATGGCTGCACAAAGTCAAATGCATCAATATTTAATTATCTTATAGTGTATAGTATCTCATTTCATGTAATGTAATGTATTGCAAATGAACCATAGAAATGCAGCAATGACATGTCCTAGAAACAGCAGTATGACTAAGTAGAAATATCAAAACTACATGATTTTGTCTTGATTGTACAAGATAATTTATAGCACTTCATAACAACTAGATTTCATAATGAATAAATTGTTTGGTTCAGGCTTTGTAACTACTTAATTAATACCCTAACTGCCAAATTAAGTAGTGACTAAGCCCGAATCATTTTAAAAAATGATATGTTCATAATGAATATATAATGAAAAGCAAATTTTCCCATTATCAAAAAAAAAAAAAAGGTTAATGAATTCATATTTAGTTTTAGCTGTGTATTAGTCCACCCTTATTTGATCCCCAAATATGACCAGTGATAGTGAATACAATACAATAGTTCTTGCATATGGCATTGTTTATCATGCAGCAGATGCAGTTGTTTGACTTGCTTGTTCTTGTTAAAACACAGGGACATTGTTCATCAATCAGAGAGCTGAGTTCGACCCTGAACGTCCCTCTGTCAATATTGTGATTGAGGCTTGTGATGGAGGCTCTCCTTCACTGTCCTCTCTCACCACTGTCCAAGTCCAAATCTCTGACGTCAATGATAATGCTCCATTGTTCCATCAGTCTGAGTACAGGTCAGCCAAAAACTCTTGTATCCGTTTATTTCCTGCTGTATTATGCTGTCATCTTGAGAACCGTCAACTTTAAATAAATTTCCATTCTTTTGCAGAGCCACTGTGTCTGAGGACAGCATTCCGGGATCCACCATTTTGACTTTTGAAGCCTTTGACAGCGACCTCTCCCGTGAAAACTGCGGATTTGACTTTGCTATTGCCAACGGGAACGACGGGAACGCCTTCCAGATTGAGAGCAGCGTTCGGTACCTGGAGGGGCGGGGCTTTCAGACTGTTGGAACGCTGCTGTTGGCCGAGGGACTGGATTTTGAAACAAGACCGCTCTACAATCTGACAGTGGTGGTTTCCGATCGCGGAGTACCTCAGAGAAGTTCGAGCGTGGCTGCTGTAATAGCCATTGGGGATGTGAATGACAATCCTCCTGTCTTCAGCAGAGCAGACTACACTGTGGCTCTCAGTGAAGGAGCAGCTGCTGGAACAGAGATCATACGGCTGACCGCAACAGGTGAGCAAAACTAATCTTACCAGTAAAAAACAAATCAAGGTTTAGTTCAACATAGGACACCAGACTTTCTCAATTGACAACTTACAAATAGATATCATAGATTTCATTGTCTCCTGGAGAGTTGTACATGGTTCAAATGAAATGGACACTCATTTCTGATTTTGTGAAATAGTATAAGGCATTGTCTTTTTCTCTACATGTGGTTTGCCTTGTCTTTCTCAATATCTGTTTTGTTACCTTGGCTATTATCAATTGAACTCAAGGTTTTGCCAGTCGTTTTAACTCAGTGCCAATTGTGTGCTGATTTCATTTTACTCATTATAGAGTAAAATGAAATCAGCGTTTTGGCAGTCTGATTTAAACTAAAAAGAGGATGTAAAAAACTACAAGGGAGCTTTTACCACAAAAACTGTAGTGCTTTCTACAGAGCATCATTCACCTATGGATACTATTCTTATTACTCTTAAATTATGAAAGAAAAAAGCTAAACAAATATATGACATCAACCATAAGACCTGACTTAGTTCAAATTGTAAACCAGATGTTATTTTTGTCTTTTGTCTTGTCAATCATATCTTTTGTTGACTTTAATTCAATTGTAGTTTTGTTTTTCAGTGTTTCTTCTACTCAAACTTTAGCACATAATTGCTTTCTAATGTACTGTCATCTTCTTCTGACAGATCCGGACTCCACTCCAAATGCTCAGATCCAATACACCATCAGCTCTGGAGATGAGGTGAACCTGTTTTCCGTGGACCAGTGGACCGGAGCTTTACGACTTCAGCGAACACTTGACCGGGAACACCAATCCACTCAC